>JAOWBW010000009.1:421469-848085 GCA_026119855.1 Campanula takesimana
GCCAGGACGAACAGGTGCGGTAGGTGCAATCTTGACGCCCTGGGAAACTGGTCTTGACTTCCTTGTCGGTTCCCCAACCTTCTCTTTGCCTTTAACAGAAGTTGGAGGAGAGGGGAGTTCAACATTCTTACCCTTTTCACGAGCCTTTGCGGCAGCATTCTTGCGGTCGAGCTCAAATGCGGCAGCCTCCACATCACTCACCATCCTTTCACCAAGGTTGGCTTGACCTCTTTTAGAGTATTTGGGGGGGAATGTACTCTTCGATGGGATCTCGGAGAAGGTAAGAACGGTACATTTCATCCCCAAAATTACCACGGTAATGGTCTTCAATAGATTTGCGGCAGAAGTCTTTTGAGGTGAATTGGAACCTTATAATTCTTGTTCTGCTCATACAACTCCCTGATTTTGATTGTGTGACTCATCAAGTAGGAAATCAACCTACTGTTCGTGCGGTACTTGGTCTCGCCTTCATCAGCCGCATCCTTATATGAGAGAATATTGGCTCGCAGGATATCATACATGATTTGACCCCAATAATCGCTTGCCAAGATAAATAGCAGCAGAGATCATCCATTGAGTGTGATTAAAGTTGGCATGATTGCCAGTCTTGCATAATAGGGCATGATCCACCAGATGGCCAATATGGTACATTATTTCACCAACGTCCTTACGCTGTATTTTGAGAATGTCAGCCGTGCCTGCTAGTTTCTTAGCCAGACTAAGGGTCTCCTGCCGTGAAATCGCATCAAAGTCCTTGCTTTTCTTGATTCCCACGGCATGGGCAATGTCACTAGCATCAAAAGCCAATTTGATTCCCATAACAGTGGCTTGAAAGAAATTTAGGGTGTGCGGCAGGCTCTTCTGGACTTTCCATTTCAACAGCCGAACTGAAGAATTCGTCAACAAAAGCGGGTAGATGAAAGTCTTGATCAAGTGTAAAGAGAGGGAGAATTCCAGACTTGTTCATGCGACCCAAAATATTGCGGCCAATGGCATCCTTTCTGAGGTCCTCATGATCTAAAACTATGCCAGGTATAAAATGATTTAGATCCTGAAACAAAAACAAAAAAACAAAGTTTAGATATGAGGTAGGTTGTGCGGTCACTTGACAAGTGTAAGGCAATGAAGGCACGGTCAAGTGAGGCACGGTAGGGAAAAGTGTGGTAAGGAGAATATGGAGATATCATGGTTACCGCAAACAACAAAGTGTTGCCAAAAAAAAATGAATCAAAAGTGAACATTTCATAAACACTAAATGACAAAAGAGGGTAAATTAAGAGGGATCAAAAATATGAAGTATGTCAAGAACACGAAGAACATTTTGACGAAATTGAGAACACCATAGCACAGTTACCCAGATTCCAGAAAAGTGATCAAAACGAAGGAAAATAACCTGGGAAGAATCGAAAATGCCTATAGAGCAATAAAAACACATCAATTTCATGAACTAATCAACATTAAACTCAGATATTGAAAGGGGAAAGCTAATGGGAAACCCAAAAAAAAAATGATAAACTCATTTGAGTGAATCGAATTCAACGAAACTAATGAACTCCAGAAATAAACGAGATTAGAGAAAGAGAAACAATCAATACACAATTTGCATACCAATAACGCAAGAAATCGATGAAAACTTCAAGGAATATGAAAGGTTTTCGAAATTTTCACCAAGAGCAATAATGGCGAGTTCAAGAGATTCATACCATAACCACGACTGGAGGAGTAGATTGAATTTGAGGTTCGTCTCTTGATTCAACTGATTTCGAGGATTTCTTAGATTGGTGTTTAGAAGTCATTTATAGAGAATTTCAAAGAGAGAGAGATGAATGACGGTTTTAGAGAGATTTTAGAGAGAGGTTAGAGAGAGATTGGTGATTTTCTGAAAAAGTAAAATGCAGAGAGTGGTGGAGTATAAGAAGGTGGAGCGGTTTAGGTGGAGAGAGAGTTTGCAGTGTGTCAGGGTGATGGGAAGATGGGAGGTTAATTCTGAAAAAGGTGACTGACATGACCTAGGAGGCACTTTTATTAAATGCGAAGTAGCAGGAGGTCACATCGGACTAGCCAATGACGGCTCGGATATTTTAAGGAATAAAGATTAAATACAAAAATTCAATGCCTTAAAAGATTTGAATTAAATACAAGCGAGGGAAAATAGAAAATTACCTTTGTGCCCTTGAGGTAGATATCGTCAAAATATCTCAAAATATTACTAAGTTAGAAGACTTACCTGGGCCTGAGTGCGGTAGCTTGAGATGTCGACCGTGACATGTGCGGTCGGTGAGGTCTTACCTTGCTTGATTTAGTCTTTTGAGATAGATCATTACTGAGGTGACAAGACTTTATGCGGCAGCATGATTTTTGTGTTGCATTTGAATGATGCGGCAACTAGGAAGTGCGGTCAAGTGAGAGAGATCAATTGTTTGCTTGACCGTGATATGCCTGCCGTGTACCTTCCTTTGAACTTGGACAAAACATTAGTACAAGAAATCTTATGGACAAGTTTGAGTTAGAGTTCAAGCATACCCATTTCTCCTCTTATATACCTAAATCTCTTGGAATCAAGAGCCTTGGTGAGAATATCTGCGATTTGATCATCAGTACTCACATACTCTAGATGGATATTACCTTTTTCCACATGATCCTTGAGAAAGTGGTATTTTATATCAATGTGTTTGGTCTTGGAATGCATGACGGGGTTGTTGGAGACAGCAATGGTAGATGTGTTCGCAAAAGATTGGACAATTTTCTTCTTTGATTCCGTAGTCAACCAATTGTTGCTTCATCCACAGCACTTGGCAGCAGCAGCTTCCAGCAGCTATATATTCAGCTTCTGTGGTAGATACAGAGACTGAGGCTTGTTTCTTGCTTGCCCATGAAACTAGTCGATTTCCAAGGAAATGACAAGTTCCACTTGTGCTTTTCCTGTCAATGGTACATGCTGCGTAATCTGCATCTGAGTAACCTATAAGATCAAAAGTTGAATCTTTGGAGTACCAAAGTCCAAGGTTAGTAGTCCCAGATAGATATCGAATAATACGTTTAACAGCAATAAGATGTGCTTCTCTAGGATCAGCTTGATAACGAGCACAAACGCAAACACTAAACATGATATCTGGCCTACTAGCAGTTAAGTATAGGAGAGAGCCAATCATACCTCGATATAAGGTTTGATCAACCTTCTTACCTTTCAAGTCTTTATCTAGCTTGTTACCAGTAGCCATAGGAGTGTCGTATGCCTTTGCATTTTCAAGACCAAATTTCTTGATGAGATTCTTGTGTACTTAGCTTGGTTGAGGAAGATGCCTTCAGCACATTGTTTAATTTTGAAGTCCAAGGAAGAATGTCAATTCTCCCATCATGCTCATCTCAAATTTGATTTTCATGAGTTTCTCAAAACGTTTACACAATAATTCATTAGTAGAACCAAAAATAATATCATCTACATATATTTGAACAAGTAAAGTATGATCATTATATTTAGCAATGAATAAAGTTGTGTCGATCTTACCACGCTTGAATCCCTTTCAAGGAGAAACTTAGATAGAGTATCATACCATGCTCGTGGAGCTTGTTTGAGTCCATACAAGGCTTTACGGAGTTTGTAGACATGATTTGGAAATTTGGGATCTTCAAATCCGGGCGGTTGAGCAACAAAGACGGTTTCTTGAAGTTCTCCGTTGAGAAATGCACTCTTCACATCCATTTGATATAACTTGAATCTTTTGTAAGAGGCATAAGCTAAGAATATCCTTATAGCTTCGAGTCTTGCAACGGGGGCAAAGTTTCATCATAATCAATGCCTTCTTCTTGTCTATATCCTTGTGCAACCAACCTAGCTTTGTTCCTTGTGATGCTTCCATTCTCATCCATCTTGTTTCGGAACACCCACTTTGTACCAATTACTCCTTGATCTTGTGGCCTTGGAACCAAGGTCCAAACTTTACATCTTTCAAATTGGTTGAGCTCTTCTTGCATGGCAACAACCCAACTTGAGTCCTGGAGTGCTTCATCAACTTTCTTAGGTTCAACTTGAGATATGAATGCGGTAAGTGCATCATAGTTTGATCTTCTTGTTCTAACGCCAGAATGCAAATCACCAATGATATTCTGAATTGGGTGATCTTGACCTCACGAACTTCTTGAGGTATGTCTGGTTGAGTTGATGGTGGTTGTAAATCTTCTAGTGGTACATCATTTGAGTCATCCCAGTCATAAGTGATTTGAGGGATAGGTTCTTCAACATTTATGGGTGTCTCAACTTCAACTCCATTTGAGGTAGCAGCAGATGAGGCAGCTTCTGGTGCTTCATATGAGGTAGATGGAGGTGCAGTTGAGGTAGATGGGTTTCCTTGAGTTGATTGATTTTGTGGTTGAGTTGTACCTGTCTCATTTATCTCAACAAAATCATCAGCAACATTTGGAGCCATATGTGGCTCAAGGAGAGAATGTTCGTCAAAAGTAACATGGACGGATTCAACTATCTTAAGAGTGGTTTTATTAAATACACGAAAAGCTTTTGAGTGTTTAGCATACCCAATAAATATACCTTCATCAGCTTTAGGAGCAAATTTACCTCGATGTTCTTTACCGTTGTAGAGTATGAAGCATTTGCATCCAAATATCTTGAAGTATGCTATGTTGGGGGTTCTTCCTCTCCAAAGTTCATAAGGAGTTTTGTTGTAGGTCTTGTTGATAAGGGATCTATTTTGAGTGAAGCATGCTGTGTTGACGGCTTCAGCCCAAAAGTATTGAGGTAGCTTTGCTTCAGCAATCATTGTCTTTCCGGCCTCTATCAACGTTCTATTCTTTCTTTCCACTACACCGTTTTGTTGTGGAACTCCAGCAGCAGAGAAGTTGTGGTCAATACCATGATCATCACAGTATTGAGCAACACCGTTGTTCTTGAATTCTGTACCGTTGTCAGATCGAACACTAACGATGTCATCTTCTTTTTGTGTTTGGAGCTGTCTAAAGAGTGCGGTCAAAATGTCATAACAATCATCTTTGGAGCTCATCATCTCGACCCACGTATATCTTGAGTAGTCATCTACCACAACTAAGGAATATCTATTTCCTCCAATACTTGCGGTAGAAACAGGTCCAAACAGATCCATATGTAGTAGTTGCAAACATCTAGAAGTTGAAGGTGTCGTCTTGCTGGAGAAAGACGCTTTTGGTTGTTTGCCTAGTTGACATGCTGTGCACTTCTCATCGTGGTGATCAGCTACTTTGGGTAGACCACGAACTAGATTTTCTCTACAAATCTTGGAGAGATACTTGAAGTTAAAGTGACTTAGTCTTTTATGCCACAGCCACTATTCTCACTAACATTCTTTGCTACAAAACAGAGATTAGAAGAAATGCAAGATGAATTAAAATCAACAACATAAACATTTTTCTTACGAATCCCTTGAGCAAAGTGACGCGGATATACCATCTTTGATGAGACAGAAATTTGAAGTGAAGTGGCATTGCAATCCTTTGTCGCAGAACTGAGATATTGAGAGTAAATTGTGTTGTAGTCCAATAACTAGAGAGACTTCTTGGATGGTGATTTTTCCTTTACGAGTGACTCCATATCCTACAGTCTTTCCTTTGTTATTATCTCCGAAGGTTACTGATGGCCCTTTTTCTTCGCGAACATCTTCCAATAAATTGATATCTCGGTCATGTGCCTTGAGCAGCCACTATCGAGATACCATAAACTTGATTTATCCTTGAAGTGTCCAGCCATTAAGCAGAGGACCTACAAAATAGACATTTAAGAACAAGGTCCCCTTTTTATTCTTTTGGGTCCAAAGGGTTAGCAACTTTTAACAACCCACACTTGCCTCACAGAAGGAGGTTTAAGCCTTCTGGGATTTGGTGTGAATCTTAAAAGACATTCAGCAGCCTTGTGACCATAATCATCACACACAGAACAATGATGGAAGCCACCCAACTGAGGGTTAACAAACTTTGTCACGGTCTTCGCACAACATCGTTTACAGGTGTGGATGCGGTCTCCTTTACAAAGTTCATCCTTTTGAACTTTGCTGCATTTCCACCATATGCGGTCGACTTACCATGAAAGGTAGTCTGCCGCGGTAGGATTCTGCGGTAGGAAGACTCTGCCTTGCCGCATGAGGTAGACTCTGCGGTAGGTTCATCCACGGCAATACCTTTCATCTTTGCCTTGCCAGTTGTTTCTTAGGGTAGACATAGTTGAACTCTAGTTTCTTCTTTGGTTCTTTTCCTACACCCTTTGAAACATGATGTTTAGCCTTCGACCCTTCCAACGTTTGCTGGGTAAATTTCTCATCTCTTTCACAACAAGATGCACATTTAAAGTTGTTACTAGTTTGAAATCCTAAGCCTTCCTTATCACCACTAGGCTTTTGGATTCTAAGATTTGTTCCATAGTGACACGAGAATTGGTCCACTCATTAGTGATCTTTTTCAAGTCATTTATCTCAGCGGCCAATTCATCATTTTTAACTTTAAATATTGCATTTTGTTCTTCTAAGAAACGGTTTCGATCAGTAGAGAAGTCATGCTCTTGATCTGCTCCTTAAGGAGGGTGAGTTCAGATTTTAGTAGATTTCTCCGTCTTAAGCTGGGAAATTTCTTCAGTTGAAAGTGCTAAAGCTTCCTTCATGCCAGAAAACTTACTAATTACCTGTTCAGCTTTTGCAAACATCTTTTCTTGTTCATCGAGGGAAATGTCAAACTTGACTTGAGGTGTGGTAGACAGAACTTCCTTCACTTTGGGGTTTAGTAGAGCCTTCTTTGCTGCACTAACATCACATCTTGAAAATAGAAGATCACCATTCTTTTGAACCGGAGTTAGGAATCCTTTTCAGCAAGTTCATCGGCCGTATAACTTATCCGTTTAGGTTTTGCATTTGGTGAGCGACGACTTTTATTATCATCCTCATCATCGGACTGAACGACAAACAAATGTGACCTTCTTCAGAATCCTCTCACTTTCATCAGAGTCTGACTCTATCCAAGTAGCTAACTCTTTTGAGGTAGAGTCTTCTTCAACCATCATTCCCTTTTGCTTTGAATACCTTGGAGTAAAGTTACTTTTCTTCTTCATATATTCATACTTAGGAATTGGACATTCTGATGCGAAGTGACCTGGTTTCCTGCAATTAAAATAAACAAGATCTTCTTTCTTCTTGGAGAAGTTGAAGTTCTCTTTCTTCTTTGAAGGGCTGCTCCTTGAAAACCTTGTTGGAGCTTTGCTTGTTGATCCGGGTCTTGCTATCTTTCTGAACTTTTGGAATCTTTTCACGAACATAGCAAAATCATCATCATCCATATCAAGTAAATCTGATGTGGAGATTTTTGGATCTTCTTCCTCGATCACTTCTTCCTTTTGAGCAACAAACGATAAGCTCTTTGTTTTTCATTCCATTTCAGCAATGTTGTTAAGCTTGATATCAAAGACTTTGAGGTTGGTATAGAGGCTTCTGAGAGACATGTCATCTAGTAGCTTGGTATCTTCAAGAGTATTTCCTTTGTGTAGATATTGTGAACCAAGAGCGGCAAGAAAATTAACATTGATTTGTTTCTTGGTAAGCTTCTTTCCGAGTGCTGTATAAGTACTCACGATCTCACAATAACGATCATAAGTGGCTCTTAGTGATTCACCGGGGATCTTAGCAAAGTTGTTGAATCTTCTTTGAATTGCAAACTTTTTGCTTTCCTTGCAAGTTGATCTCCTTCGATGTAATCTTCAATTGCATCCCAAAGTTCTTTTGCACTAGAACATTCCATGATCTGTCGACGCTGTGACGTACTCAAGGTACTTAGAAGTATACTTTTTGCTTTCACATCCATTCCAACCAGTCTTTTCTCTTCATCGGTCCATTCAGCTTTTGGTTTCTTGATAGTCGGATTTGCACCATTGGTTTCTGGATCCGGATTAGCTTTCATTAGGAAGTATGGTCCAATGGTAAGACAATCACCAAGTTGCTCGTCCATGGAGTAGAACTGAGTTAGAATGCTGTGCTTCCATACGTCAAAGTTATCTTCGTCGAACGCTGGAACGTGAGTGAAGTTAACCGTTGCCATGGTTTTCTGACTTGCCATTTTGAATCGGCACCCAAGCTGTTAAGCTTGAAAAACAGAAGTTTTATAAAGGTGTTAGCTCTGATACCACTTGTTGGTCCCAGAGACACAACAAGGGTATGAAAAGAGGCTAGAGGGGGGGGGTGAATAGACTATTAAAATTTCAACCCTTTTTCAAAAATTCAACCTTGATGCTTATACTTGAATTTTGCGGTAGATGAAAACCACGCAGTCAAGTATAAAATGCACAGCGGAAGTTTTCGTTAAAAACAAGTTGAGTTGATTTTAGATAAGTATAATGTGGCAGGCAGAGAATGCGGTAGGTGAGTTTGCGGTAGGCAAATCTACGGTAGATAAGGGTGAGGTAGGTTGAGAGATTGAAAACTTGTGTCTCAGAGGTTTTTTGGCAAATGATAAGTTAGTCAGATTTTAACTTAGGCAATGGGGTAGACAAACAAACACAATTCACAATAGTTCATAAATCTGAAAGGATCAAAACACTAAACGACAAACAAGATTAATATGAACCAATGAAGAACAATAAGAACAAGATGAACAATAAGTAAATTTGCAGAAAGGTAAAGTGCAGTAAGTAAATGACACAATGATTTGGAAAGGTTCGATCTGTTAAAAGATCTACGTCCTTTACCAAGATGGTCAGTCTTGGATTTTGAATGGAGGATGTATTAATTCTCTTGAGTACAGATTACAAAGATGAAGAACTGAATTAACTCCTATTTTCTATGAAGAACAATCCTAGACTTAGACCAGTGTATCCCTAATGATTCAATCTATGTGATTGATCAATCGGGGTGAGTGTGTGTGTAAGAATCAAGAGCTCTTTGAAATCTATATGATTTTAGAGCCTAATGAATCTTGTGTGAGAGGCTTGAGATTTGATCTTGAAGGTTGCTGGAGATTTGTTGAAGACTTGAAGGTTGAGTGTTTGAAGATTCAAAGGAATCTGGAAATCTTGAGTATGATCTTCAATCACCAAGAATTTCAACAGCAATTTCTCTCTTAGAATCTCAGCTTATCTTCAATGAAGAATTCAAGGTCTATTTATAGCCTTGATAGAGAAACTAGCCGTTTGAATTCTTGGAGGGCAAGATTGGAGGACAATGAGCTGTTGATTTCTAATTGGAGCTCAGTCTGAGTTGTCCTTTTGTTGCAGAGTCATGGTGGTCCAACTGTACTAAAATGACAGTTGTATTCAAATTTGAAATTTGAATTTGCAACGTTCTAAACTAACCAAGGTAAGGACACAGGTGTGACCATGGTTAAGTTTGAACAAACTTGAGTTTCTTCAACCATGGTTCCATGCGGTAGAGTTAACTTGCGGTAGGATGGAACCATGCGGCAAGGTTATCTGCGGCCAGCATAGAGAATGCGGCACCTTGGTCATGCGGTAGGTTACATGCGGCAGACATATGACCTACCTCATTTCTCCAGACTTAGAAAAAATTGAGGGTCCTAATCTGCTAAGCCTATCAAACTAGAAGGTGGACTATTCTAAATGAAGTACAAGTACTTCTTACAATATATCTTAAAGTCCACAAAGAGTAAAATAAGGTTATGGGATCAATCAAATCTAGGTAATAGGAGTGGTTTATAAATAAGCATACCCAACAGGCATTCATTCATCATGGCAAGCTCTTCGAACATGGAGGCTAAATCTGTCAGTTCTTCCCCCACGGTGATTTCTGTCTCGGATTCTATAGTCATCTTCCTTCCCCACCATTCACGGGGTGACATGGGAGTTGGTTCCCTTTTGGATTTCTGGATCTCACAATCGGAGAAGATTTTGAGGCTGGGCTTTTTGACACCCTTATTGTTAACCTACGGCTCGGGAAAGATCATGTATGGAACGTCTTCTCCTTGGCGGACAAAATAACCATTCAACGTCTTGCGGTAAGGCCTTAGATTAGGGACTTCATAACGACGGCCTTCTTTACGAGCTCGGGCCTTTTCGTTCTTGATCGCTTGCTCTTGTTTCAAGTCTTCTTTGGAAGGCTCGTACCCCAAACCGAATGTGTTCTTGACAAATGGGACTTGCACGGGATGTAGGATTCCTTTTTGATATCTCCCTAAGCCTAAACCAGGGAAGTAGTTCATATTCCTCATCATGCGGAGGACTTTGTGATTGCTAGGGGTCCATGATCCGTTTCCCCTTCCTTGTCAATGGCGTTGATTGAGACGCCGGAGAGAGTGGAGTCTGGTAGACCATGCTGAACTTGGTGGACGGGCTCACCTTTTCTGTGGATAGTGACGTTTTCAGCCATTACGGTCACTATTTCATCACCATTTCGGATATTGACACATTGGTGGAGAGTTGACGGTACGGCATTAGCACTGTGAATCCATGGTCGACCCAAAAGTAAGTTGAACGAGGCCGGGATATCAAGCACTTGGAATGGAACGGACATGACCATGCTCCCAAACTCAATGTCTATTTCGATCATACCCATGACTGTACGGGCGGTGCTGTCATAACCTCGGATTACTTGAGTAGAAGGCTTCAAATCGGAATCCTTAAGCCCCAGTATGCCCATGATTCTGCCAGGCATGAGATTGAGTGCGGAACCACCGTCCACTAAGACTCTTGAGACGGGCCTCCCCCTTGCTCGTACCTTGAGGTAAATAGCTTCGTTGTGGTCGGAACTAAATGGTGGAAGGTCCATATCGGCAAAGGTGATGACGTTGCCAAAATGAATGTGACTGATCATTGCCGCGAGGTCCTCGGGAGTAGTATCAGGAGAAACTGATGTATTATCGAGATTGCGGATGACAAGATCTCGGTGTTTCTTTGAGGATGCAATGAGGTCCCAAATAGAGATGTTGGCTTGAGTTTTCTTGAGTTGGACAAGTAGAGGATCTTCGGGAGTGTTGCGATCTTGCGGCCTTTGAGAAAAGGAGCTCGGTGCGGAAGTGGAAGGGTTGCTTGCTATGACTCGACCGGATCGAGTTAGCATGTTGACGTTCCCATCTTGCTTCTTTTTCCTATTCTCTAGTACTTCCCTCATTACCTCATCGTAAGTCACTACATAACAAGAATTGTCAAGTTTATTCATAACATTGGGGCCCCCATTCACAATTGGGATTGAATGGGTGGTCCCCTCGAGTTCTCCTATCTCTATTACATTGACATGTTCGTCATTAGTCACTACAAATTCTTTCTTATCTATGAGATCTTGAATGACATTGCGGAGAACGAAGCAATCCTCGGTGGTGTGGCCACTATATTGGTGGTAGCCACAATATTTGTGGTGAGCATGATTGGGGTGGACCGTCTTGGGTTGGTACCCTTGCACGGGTGTGACTTGACCCTTTTCCTTGAGGACCTCGAACACTTCGGTTTGAGTCATGCCTTGGAGAGGCATGTAGACTTCGGGACTTCTTCCCTTGAGGTGGAGGAACCTTTTTGTAATTTCCCTTGTCAATAGTGACGGCGTTGACCGAGGCCTCTTTTGTGGAGTTGGAAGCGGCCTTGTAGCGGTAAGTAGGAGTGGCCTTCTTAATCTCCTTGAGCAAGTCATCCATGCGTACCCCCACCTCATACATTTGGGAGAAGTCGGAGTAGCAAGCCCCACTTAGGTGGGTGCGGAGATCAATCTTGAGACACTTGAGAAATATGTCCATTTGCTCTTTTGTGTTCGGCCTCTCAACAATTTCAGAGAGTTTATCATTCCATCTCCTTGTGAAGTCGATGAAGGACTCATTGTCTCGTTGAGTAGTGTTCTCTAGCTCTTTCCTTGTGGGCTGGTGAGTGGTGTTGCCTTGGTATTGGTTCTTGAAGGCAAGCATGGCGGAGTCCCAATCAAGACGGACAGTGAGCGGGAGAGTAGCATACCAATCTTTTTCCGCCCCCTCGAGAGTGAGAGGAAAGCATTGAGCCATCACCTTGGGGGAGACCTTCTTCGGAACCATTGCCCAAATATAAGTCTCAATGTGAGCCATAGGACAAGAGTTGCCCTTGAATTTGCTTATGTCGGGCATCTTGAACTTATCGGGAAGAGCGGCCATAGTACTCATGAGGATGGATGATTGATAAAGGCTTGTGTCGGAGCCTTTCCCCATGTTGAGCCCATTGAATTTTTGGTCGATGTAGGCCATGATAGAATCCACCATTTTGGGCTCATCGTTCTCGGAACTCGGCTCCCCCATTTTCTTGGTGCGGGTGTTGACATAAGGACTTTTGAACAAACCCTCGGTCCATTCGGATTCATCATCATTGTTCTTGTTCTTTCCCTTGACAAGGTTAGTGAGCTTTTCTTTCATTAGCTCCATTTCGGCCTCGTGGGCCTCCCTTTGGCTGTCGAGGTGGGATTGCCAAATGTCGTCTTTGCTTTGTGCCTCCTTATTAAGGGTGGAGACTTGCTCTTGGAGGAGTTGGACCATGGTTGAGAGCTGTTCGAGAGACATGGTGTTGCTGCTGCCGGTCATGGTTGATGTTGGAGCTGTTGGAGTGATCTCTTCACGGACTAACCGATTTGCTGAATCCCGGTAGACTCTGTAAGTACCAATTGAACCTATATTGCAGAAGAGGCCCTTGTCAGTCTTGAGTAACACTTGCGGTCCATGAAGAGGCTTAGAACACACAGATGGGCACACGACTCGAACCACATAAGAAAAGACTCTTTTTTTTTTTATTTACAAAAGTCGGAAGGACGTGGTCCTTTTTGGGGTTTCTAAGAAAATAATGGAATCGTCACACTAGTATATAGACCATCTCGTGGTCCCATATACTCATCGGATTCCATCACGTTTGTGAATCCTACATGTATCGGGATTAAACTAAATTAATGTAGTAAAGCATACATGCGGGGACGGATTTTTATTTTCGTCCAAAATAACCACTTTTGGGGACGGATTTTTATTGCGTCCATTTCAACAAATTGGCATGTATGATTTGAAGACATTATTTTAGGGAAACCTCGGTACATGGAAACCGACTTGAGTCACGGAGTGTTAGACCCTAACTAGAATTGTGTGGTTTGTGCTCGACTTGAATATGAGGCTCAAAGGTCACCCCCGGCATGTAGTCTTGAACTACGCCACGGGCTGAGGTTTACCGCTTCGAAAGAGCCAAGGTCTGGTGGAGCTTGAAACTTTCTAGGACGGGCCTCGACAGGTTTGGGGTTGGACTTGTGCGACTCGATAGTGAGCAGTTCATAGGAATATGTGCATGTAGTGTGAGGTCTAGCAAGTGACAATTTTTTTTTTTTTTTTTGAAAAGAAAGAAAAACACACAAAACACATAAGCACATAAAATTACAACTCCCGAATCACCCGTGTGACCGGTAAATAAAACACAAAATTAAAATAGTCCGAGGGTTCAATTCTGTTCTGATGCAGGCAACTGTGCCCACACCCCACTGTTCTGCTCAGTCACTGAAACCTGTCTCTGTTCTGGGAATCAACCCAGAAGCGTGCGCCTCTGAGTGCTGATGTGGGACGCGCGCGTATGGCGCAATGCTTATGGGAGGCGCGCGCTTCTGGGCACACCTGTCAGAATGTCAGACTTTGGACTCAAGGGATTGCCCTGGTCCTATGTTCATATTGTAACCCCTGCAGAAGTGATTAGTGCAGAATAACAGAAGAAGAAGATGAAGGATATGAAGAAGTGGGCGATTCTGGTTCTTGATGCGGGATGCGCGCGCCTTAGGCTTAAGAGGCCAGACGCGGGCGCCTCCCCCATCAGGAATCAGAATGCCCAGAAAAGATGTAGATTTCGATCAGAATGCAAGTTTAACCCTCAATTAACATCCCCAGCAGAGTCGCCACTGTAGATACCCCGGGGAACCACAACTTGGCTAGAGCGGTGAATTATCCTAGGATGTCTAACTTGTTTTAGAGTCGCCACCTATGTTTTGAGGAACATAAGAAAAACCTATTGATTGTAGCCTAAGTTTGATTACGAAAACAGAGATTCTTTGTTTTGAGGTTCGGGGGTTAGATTACGAGATGGGAAATACCGAAACACCCATCTCGCCCAACTAAAGTTGGTCTTGCTTGATCAAAATCTACATGAATAATAACGTTCTTCTTCTTCTTCTTTAAGTCATAAAAAGGGGGGTTTAAAATAGAGTTTGGAATGTAGGAGATAACTCCTTAACCAACCTCAATGAGATGAGGTGATCATTAGTCATGTCCCAAAATGATTTGGGTGATTGCACATTTGATTAGAGTAAAAGAGAGAGATGAGATGAAGTGGAAAAGAAAGGAAAAGATGGAATTTTACCTACAATTTGAAGACCTTCAAATATTGCTTGATGAAATCCTTGGAGAATCTTTTGAAAGTGATTTTGGTATAGTTTTTGTAAGTTAAATTTTCGGTCCCTGAAAATGGAGGTAAAGAGAGGTTTTTATAGGTGAAAGAGGGGTGTTTTTGGTGCCAAAACTCAGTCACCAAGAAATCCTTCCCGGGCAAAATCCTGTAAATTGAGCAAGGGAGGGAATCCTGGCCAGAAATCTGTAACTGACGCCCAGAGGCGCGCGCTTCCTGCTTTGGGGGTGGGAGGCGCGCGCGCCTGGCTCCTAGTGTCGGAGGCGCGCGACTCAGAGAAGGCAATTTTGACAGAATGGACTAGAAAGTCAGCCCTGTCATTCAGTTTAGTCCCTGGACTTAACGAAGTCAGTCAGGAACTTAACGGAAGTGACAGAAACTAACGAGAAACACTTAAAATGGGGAGAAACACAAAATCAAATGTGCAATCGGGGTGAGCGGTCCAAGGCGGGGTGTCTACAACAACCACGGTTAGTATTCTAAATTCATCTTGCTATTAATTTAATCATCATGAATGGATCTTGGGCTTAGGGTTTTGTTGATTTCATATTGCTTTCTTCCACTACGCAAGGTGCCTCAAAACCCAACAGTGGTATGAGAACCCAGTTCATGTATGATTATTTTAATATTATCATGTTTGATATATGATTTGATTATATGATCTAGCATGATAGAATTTAGAATAAGGGATTTATGTGAATTGTTTGGTGAAATAATTATATATTTGATATAGTATAATTAGAACAATGTTTTCAAGTTGCTTTATTGATATGATTAATCTATTTATCGGATCATCAATTTCTTTAACTGGATTATTGAATTGATGATTCTTGATCTTGAAGAACAAATTGTTTGTTCATAGGGTTTGATGTTTATGATAATTTGATTATCATAAATAGTTGAATTCTTAAAGGATCAAGATTTGATAAATTGCGATCGTGCGGTTCGCGTGCAATACCCGTTTTGTGCAGAATTTTCGTGCAGATTACGTGCAGCGCACGTGCAGTCTAGAATTTTGTGCAGAATTTTCGTTCAGTTCGCGTGCAATGCACGAATTCATGTAGATTTTTCGTGCAGTTCGCGTGCAGTGCAGATTTCTTAATTCGTGATTTTCAGACTTGAAGATGCATTGTAGAATACGTATTGTTCATGGAATTGGATTCTATGAAGTAATGCATTTTTAATAGAGTTGGACTCTATGTAAGAATTCATTATTCAATATGTATTATACCAAGAGTAGGACTCTATGAAAATATAAAATTCATAATTATATTCACATAGTATCTGTTCATTAATTAATTTGATTAATTATACCTTTGTTATGCGCGTTACATAGTATCCGTTCATTAAGTCAAGTGCCAATCCATTATTAAAACACATGTGAGTACACCAGGTATTTTTATGCGGGCTCTAACCATCGCGAGGCGTATTAATTCTATCAGTGTATGAGCATGATGAGTGAAAGAGTGGTTCTTATGCGTTTAATGTGGTTTGACTTAATTAGGCTATCATAATAGTTATGGGCCTAAGGCACAGATTAGATTAAAACATGTTTGACATAAGATGTCTAACAATCTCATAAAAGATCTAAGAGTCACATATGATGTGATTGATAAGGAGTTATCTACCTAAATAGCTTGGTCTTATGCATCTTGCTCTGTTCTTTAAAAGGAAAGTTAAATGAGAATTAAATTAATTTCTTTGATTGGATCATGAGCTTAAGAATTGTTCTAAAGCAAGAACGGAAATTATACATTCTTAATAATTCTAAGTAACCTAAATTGCAATATTAATTTGATTAATATGTTCCGTAGGATCATCAAAATTTAATTTGATTAACTTGTTGATTATCTTAGATTCATGAATAAATTGTTTATTCTTGGTTTTGATGATCATGATGATTGGATCACCATGAACACCAAATCCTAAATGAATCAAGGAAAGCAATTTTAAGGAAAATTTTGGAAATTTAATATCTACCGCTTTTATGATAAATATTTTGAGTTGAATTTAATTGTCAGATGGCTGGTTTTAGAAACCGTGTTTCCTGAAATTAAATGTCAGTTTCAAAATTAATCTGGGATTGAATCTAGTTTCAGATGGCTGGTTTTCGAAACCGTGTTTCTTGAAAAATGATGTTAATTCAGAATTCAGAAAACTGAAATCAGAATCCTGAATTGTTCTTGATTGCTGAAATCAGTTAAATTGATGAGATATGGAATTTAGAAACAAGACTACAGTTTCATACGGAAATGTGGATGCCTTTTGGCTTAGTTTCGGTCGTATGGAATGTACTCTAAATTTCTGAATGATGTACAGAATTGTGGATGCCTTTTGGCTTAGTTTCGGCAGTACAGTTTGTGCTCTCAATATCTGAACTAAAGTGCGGAAAGATGATGATCTAACTCGAAATTTTGATTTTTGACTTAATGAATTTCTAAAAGGAAAAATGATTAAAAAGATAAAAGGCAAAAAAAATGTTGTCAAACCTAAAAGAAATAATTGTGGCTAAAATAATAACTCTAAATAATGCAATTTGGTAACATGGCAATTGGATTGACCATTTAAAATTGCAATCAAAATTCTGGATGATCAAAGAAAGTGAATAGTAGTGAGACTACCACTTCAGACATTTATGTTATAAGATTAATCTTTCTATTTTTAATTATTGGGTATTGGATACCGGATTTGATCCCAAATTTGTAAAAATGTGAACCAATTAGTAAATTGAAAGACTACTTAAAATAAAGTTAATCTACAAATGGTAATGATGTTGGGAATTTAGTGGTACCCCGTTGCAATCTAGATAAATAACATAAACCCACAAGCACAATAAGAGAGAATCACACACACAAGAACACAAGAATTGTTTACCCAGTTCGTTCAACACATGAACTACATCCGGGGGCAATCGCCAAGCCAATATATTATTAAACACATTTTAATATGTTTCTACAATGTGTTCTAGGTCATATCTATGCTTATATAGCAGTACAAAGAAACCCTAGGTCGATTTGGTAGAGATTGCATCAAAATAAGAAACAAATAATTTCTGGCCGACAGACCAGGCGCCCGCTCGAATTGATATTCCAAGCGGACCAACTTACTTCCTGGTTCGAGCGCCCACCTGGTCATGGCCAGGCGCCCGCCTGCTTCTCCGCCCAGGAATTCTCCTCCGTTTTGAACTCCTTCTTGATCTCACCAACTCCCACAACTTAGAATCATTCTCCCCTTTGCTTCCTCGTAGTTTAGGACTCCAATCCCAACAATCTCCCACCTGGAGACTAAACTCATAAGCACAGAAACACCCGTCAATTCCCACCACGGAATGAACACCTTCGAACACATTTTACTCCCATATTGACTTGAAATTGCCTTGCCTCCCCGCTTAAGTACTAAGGAGAGTTTAAACCAAGCGACGTTTCAACCCCTCCGTGTTAGATAATTCTTGCCTCCCCAAATCAGCTTCTACCTTGATTTCTCCGCGCAAGTCTAACTTCGCCTTCTCCCTCCAGACCCACCTTCCTCGCAATGCTTCCCCTTGAAACTTGGGCATACCTTGTTCCTTGCATCGTCTTTTCTTGATCTGAACACCCTCTATGTTAGGGTACTTGGAATTCCACACCGCATTGATCAACTTTGTGTCCCTCTCCCCCTTAACACACTGTTTCTTGGTGTCTCTCCTTTCTACACCAATAGGCCGGTTCTTTAGCCTCTTGCTCCCACCTGAGCGAACATCGATATTGTAGGTAGAGCACAACATCTTCTCCTTGACCCCATGAGCTAAAACTCAGCTTCTTTTGTGACTTCCCAAGACCCACCCATGAAGGTTACACCATACCCTTCATTATCAAGTTGTCCAATGGAAATCACCCTCCTCCTCAAATCCGGAACATGAATCACATCGTGCAATTGTAAAACAGCCCTATTTGGTGTCTTCATCATCACATCCCCTTTACCTTTGATCTTCAATGGTTGATCATCACCAAGATAGACAACCCTAAAATCTCTAGTTTTATACCGCTCCATTGATTCTGCATCCCCACTAGCATGACAAGAAGCTCCAAAATCCAACACCTAATTTTCACCCGACTGCTGCTCTCCTAGGATTAATACATCCTCATCCACCATGTGTGCATCACCATCCTTATCCGGACAGTCTGTGAATACCCCTTTCCGATGAAGCGACGCATGGGAAGTATCTTGTGATTATTTTTATTTACAAAGGGAATATTCATAACGACATTAAAATTATGAGAGTCGCCACGCCGTTTTAATTAAAGCCAAAACATTGAAAAAAGCATTTTAGTGGGTTCGGGGGTCAAATTACAACAAGAGAAGAATATTGAACGTTATCACTCCTATTGCCCGAATTGATCGGTCTTTCTATCATGATGAATGTGTTAGTAGTGTGTTAGTGATTTAGACCGGATCCGAAGATTGCCTACGTTCCTCTCAATGTGAGAAGCTCAGGTCAACGTAGTTCGCAGAGAATTAGAATAGGCAGAAGAATCGGGATCATGCATAATGAGGGGGGAATTACCTAAAGATTAGGGTTTAGAAGTAGTTCCTAGATCATCCTCGGGTTGATGAACCCTCGATCATCATCGGCTATGAAATAACATGTAATTATGAAGATCACAACCCTAAATATAGCATAAACAAGGTTTTAATCTATGAACACGAAGAACACGCGAAGAACATATTATGAGCATATGAATGAGCATGCAAAGCATATGAAGAAACTATGAATAAACATGTACGAACATGAATATAAAAGATCTACATTAAAAATAATGCAAGAACACGAAGAAAAAGTTAGAAAACTTACCTATGTTGGCAAGAAATAAACCTTGGATCTTCTTGAGTGTTTGAATGCTAATTAGAGAGCAAAATAGTGTTTAAGAACTCCAAAATTCGTACTTAGAGCTCTCCAAAATCGGACCCTAAACCAATGGAATGGAATAGTTTATATAGTAGGCTGATGGGAAGATCTGATGGTCAGGATCATCCAGCGCAAGGTTGGCCGCCTGGCCATGGTTGAAGCCGGCGACAATAGTGGCCGCGTGGCCAAGGTCGACGCGTAGCAATGTTGGCCGCGTGGCCACGGTTGCAGGCTGACTTGATTCTTAAGCTAGGGTTTCTGCATGGTTTTAAGGAAACCATTTGTTACCTATTTTGATAGATTTTGTCATAAATGAGATATTTTGGGAATCCGGGACAAGTCTTTACAAGGTTTCTAATTCCTATAAAGTCCTTGTACTTTTTGGGAAAGTCCTAATAAACTCATTTTTAGGTCGGGTACTAACAGTAGCCCCTCGGCGACGCTTCTTGCAAGGCAATGTGGGGTCGACGATAAAAGAAGGATCCGTCTGAAACATGAGTTTCAAAACAGATGAAAGGTAAGGGAACAGCTGAACCTTGACAGGTGACCTACGTATCCACGGGGGAATCAAGCCAAATGTAGTTCAAATCTGATGGAAATTGGGAATGACTGTCCTCTGATGGGGAACAAAGTCTTCTGCTGGGGAAAATGCACCTGCTGGGGATGAGAGATGACCGCGTCGGTCGGGTGACTGAACCTTTTCAGGTTTCCTACGTATCCTCCGAGGAATCAAGCCGGTCGTAGTTCAGAGATATTGGGGAAAGACGAGACATCAAACTTGTACTGTGGATAATAAACCTACGGATACTATCTTGTATGAAGAACGAACATTCGTAAGCAATGAAGTTATTTGGGAAAATTAAAGACTACGTTGTCCAAATAATCCCAAGGTGGAATGGTAAACGCAATCAGGATCGCCAGGGCTCCTACCGATTGCGCTAAAGTAATAGATGTCAGATCTCTCGCGAACAGAAACGCCGAGGCTTCTGCCAACTACGATCGATCAAGGATACGTATGTCATTGGAGGCGCCGAAGTCTCTACGATCATGCAAATCCTAATAGATGCTGGATCTCTTGCAAACAGAAACGCCGAGGCTTCTGCCAATCACGATTGATCAAGGATACGTATGTCATAGAGGCGCCGAAGTCTCTACAACCATACGAATCCTAATAGATGCTGGATCTCTCGCAAACAGAAACGCCGAGGCTTCTGCCAACCACGATCGATCTAGGATGCATATGACATAGAGGCGCCGAAGTCTCTGTAATCATACGAATCCTAAGCAAATATTCGGTGAAGAATGGAAATTTTAAGGGGCTTTCCGTACCCAACAGGTAACGAATATCAGTCAAAATAGTGCTAAGGGCATTTAAGATGAATTAAAGGGAAAGATCAAGGGCAAAAAGGGAATTTTATCTGAAGGGACAAGGTTGGTCGCGTGGCCAAACACACTGAATTGCAATAGTGGCCGCGTGGCCAAGACCGCTGAGTGGTCAGATCTCCTTTACGCGGATCACTGATCTGACGGCTGGGGTCGCAAGCGCATAAGTGGCCGCGTGGCCAAGGTTGCCGGCGGGCTGACTCTTGGTCACATCACCAGAAACCCTCCCTCTTCTTCTTCCTTTCTTCTTTCTTCTTCTTCCTTCCTCCATTGTTGACGAGTTAGAGAGAGAAAGCTCAGATTTTGATAATTTTGAAGATTTCATTTCACATATTTCTTGAAGCTATGGCAGATTGGATCAATGAGGCGTTATTTAGGGATTTTTCGGGCCAAGGTGGGTATATGCTTCCACAACAAGAGCAACAAGGAGAGGGGCACGGTGATGCTCAGGGCGGAGGAAATGTAGGGGCTGATCCAGGAGCGGGCTTTGAAGCGGCGCCCTTGATTCCACGGGGCGGTTTGAGACCACGAGCCGCGACTCAGAATTATCGCGATAATCTGCTGCGGTCTACGTTCGACCAAGATTACGATTTTTACATCGACTCTGAGCGTCATTGGTCGATGGGGCTTCCGGAGACGCGAGAGGTAAATTTCGAATTTTCACTCCTCTCCTTCTCGCACATTTGTATGTTTTATGCACATAATATGAAATGCTAGAATAATGGAATGCTAGAATTTAAATTGCTAGAATTGTAGATTGCTAGAATGGTAACGTACCTGTGCTGTGTTTACCTGCAGAGGATCAAGGCTCGTGGGTCCACAGTGACTGTGGGTAAACTGTGGGCGTCCCTGCTGAAGGGACCGGGCGGTTTGCGTGCTCGGATCGAGGCTATGGGCTTTGGCCCATTCTTTGACAGTGTCCGCATGGTCGGGGCTACCCTGAAGGTGGCAGCGGTGATAGAGGTGTGCCGGGAGTTCTGGTGATACCACCCATA
Organism: Campanula takesimana; assembly: GCA_026119855.1. Taxonomy (NCBI): domain Eukaryota; kingdom Viridiplantae; phylum Streptophyta; class Magnoliopsida; order Asterales; family Campanulaceae; genus Campanula; species Campanula takesimana. The sequence continues at coordinate 443,077 of JAOWBW010000009.1, forward strand.
CCTTCCACTTTAGTTGGGGAGAGATTACCATCACGCCGACGGATTTTGTGGCCATCACAGGGTTGAGGTTTACTGGTACCCCTTTGCCTTTTGATGAGAGCTTGGCGGAGCGGCGGGACTATAGACATGCTCTGCTGGGAGTCGACACCGACCTGGGAGGAGGTGTCAAGGGTTATGGAGTGGAGGCCGGGAAGGTGAATCGCTTGGTGGAGATGGCTATTGAGGCTTTCGGTAGGGGAGAGTACGATTTGGATTACTTGGTCCGGCTGTTCTTATGGTATAGCTTTTCAGAGATCTTGTTTCCGAGTGGGGCTACTGTCTGCCGGTACTCACTGCTAGGGGCTTTTGTGGATTTGGACCTAGTCGGTGGGATTTCTTGGGGCGGAGCCGGTTTGGCTGAGATTTACCAGGCTTTGGACCATTGCTCGAGGGCTAGCACGTCGGCCTTTGACGGGTTTCAGTTCGCCTTTGAGGTATGCTCTTGACTACCCTTCCTTTTCACATTGTTGAGATTTCTGCTCCATCTTTTGGTCTGAAATGTCTCTTTATTGCACAGGCTTGGGTGTACGAGATATTTGGTGTCGCCCCTTTTCAGTTGGTGATGAGTGCCAACAAGGTTGTTCCCATCATGTCGTACTGGTGCAAGGGCAACAGGGCTCCTCCCCGCAGAAATCGGGATAGGAAAACGGTGGATGCTGCTGATCTGAGGAGGGTGTTCGCGATGTCTGAGCCCATCGGGGTTAGATTTTACCCATGGAGTCCGTCCAATGAGGCTTCGGTGGGTCCCTATGTAGTGGAGTTGACCGCTTCTAGGGTTCTGCTTGTGGGTCTCACCGGGGAGGCCATGTATCTCGGAGAGAGGGTAGTTCGTCAGCATAGGGCTGGTGCGTTACCGTGGGATCCTTATGACCCTCCTCGGGATATGCTCCGTCCGCAGAGCGAGGCTATGTGGCTGACTGTTCTTGGCTCCTGACACGAGTGAGGGGCGGTCGGGAGGTGGAGCTTAGCTTGGAGCCGACTGATGCAGATCTTGTTGAGGAGACATTCATTCCTCCGCCCGACGCTGGGGTACGGCTTTGTGCTTTATATTAGTCATGTTTGCACACACCTATTTCTTTCTGCATTGTAATCATTTGCCTTGGCTTCCCTTTCAGGTGACTCGGGAGGTATATATCCATTCAGCTCGGCGGGAGAACGTGTTGATGCGCTTACTGAGGGAAGCGTACCATTCATGTACTTGTCAGAGGGACGACGTTGCGTCACCCCAGCGTCGTGAGCGGTCTCCGAACGGTGCGGGATCTTCTCACATTGGTGGTCGAGAGGTCCGGGGACAGAGTTCGGGTGCCGGTAGCTCTCGGGCTTTAGCGCGGCGTGGAGACACCACGGAGGAAGATTCTGATTAGGCGGGGTCCATCTTTACTTCCTACACTGTTAGCTAGTAGAGAGCAGATGGATATGTATGTATAGAACAAATGTATAAAATGCATGTATGTATATTATGTTCTAAAAATGCAATTTTATTGTGGGAGCCTACTTGTGCAAACTAGTTATTTTACAAATGTTCCTAATTTTATACAATGAATGAGCCATGGAAGGGGGCAGGTACGTAGTTGCATGGGTCCGTCACGGAGTGGGAGGAAACAAACTGGATTTCTGCATGGAGCGATGTTGGCCGCATGGCCATGGCGAGGCCCGGAGCAATGTTGGCCGCCTGGCCATGGCAAGACCCGGAGCAATAGCTTTTTTGATCAATTTTGAGTTCCAATCAGTTCAATCATTGTTCTTCTTTTGCTATGGATCACAATGCAAGGCTTTCTAGACTTGAAAAAGGGGCTTTCATAACATCTTTGGAAAAGTGGGTTGCCAAGATATCCGGTCCTTGTCGTAGGAGATTTGAGAAGCGCTATGGGATCAAATGTCTTTGGTCATTCTTGCACATGAACTCCAACACTAACCTCTTGCAAGCTTGCAGGAAGTTTTGGAACAACACTCTTCATGTTTTCACCTTTTCTTTTAATGAGATAGTACCCACTTATGAAGACATCAAGGCGCTTTGCGGTTGTGAAGGGAAGGGTACACTTGCATTGCCCTATGATCTTATTTCTTTGCATGACAAATTGATAACCTTTGGTGTGCCCGCAGATGACATTGGTAAGTATGCTAGAGGTGGATACGTCGACCTTTCTTGGATGCCAAGACACTTCATGCACGCGGATGTGACCTCGGACCGTTCTTTGGACCATCTTGCCTTGTGTTTATTTGCTTCTATTCTTTTCCCTTCCGAAGTCGGATGTGCTAGTGAGGGATGTTTGACCATGGTGGATGCGGCTCGTTCGGGACATGACATTGTACCGGCCATCCTTGGGGAGCTCATTTGTGGGATTCCTCATCTTGCGGTTTATGGCGGGATGCCGTGCGGCAGTGATAGACTTTTGACCATGTGGTTGCAAGAAAGGCTCTGAGTGAACAAGCCAGCGGTTTCTTCGGCGGTGACCCCATGGATGCACCGTATTAGAGGTATGGAGGAGAGGTTCGAGGGCATGACTCTCAAGGGTTGGGAGAGGTACTTGGCAGAGATGGTGACCGATGACATCAAGTGGGTGGTGCCCCATTGGCACATTAATTCCGTGAAGGAGAAGCAAGTGGGACTGTACATGATTAAAGTTCCGTCATTTTCTGGGACCACTTTCTACTACCCCGCTAGAGTACTCCGTCAATACGGTCTAGTGCAAACCATCCCGATTGGGATGAGGGGAGGACCCGTTTTCCTTTTGGCATACTTCATTTGGACGATAGCGCTTCGGTTCTCCTTTCTCAAATGTGGGGCGAGGCCGGTTTTTGCCATAGGACTCTCATCACACGCTCTAACAACACCTACCTATCACGAGAGTATTTGGATTGGTTTATGGAGAGACTTGGGCAAACGGAGCAGACTCTAGAGACCCTAAGGGGCACTATTTTGGCATCCTGTGCTCCTAGTTGTTCGTTGAGGATGAAGGAGGCGATGGCTTATGAGAGGAAGATGAGTCAGAGCATGGCTAATGGAGATGGAGCGGGGACTTCAAGGGAGAGAAAGGATGGAGAGACTCCTAGTGTCAAAGCAAAAGGGGTTAGTGAATTTGAGAGGAGGTTTTGTGAGAACCCTAACAAGAAGAAGGTTCGCCGTGGTCAAAGCAAGAAGAAAGGGACCGAAGGCACGAGTGGCACTAAAGAGTAGTTCCGAGGATCCTTCCATAGTCGTTGCAAACACATTGTTTTTAATTTAGTTACTTTTGTTTTAGTTTCAATTTCAGTATAGGTTATTTATTCAAAAAGTATGTCAAGCTTAGACTCATCAAATAAGTGTTAACATGCAATGACTATGGAAATAAAAGTTTTTGCTTTCAGAAAATACAACTTCTATCTTTATTGCTTGACCAGATTTGGATGTTTATTTGTTTTTTAGACCGCACCTTTTGAAAGGCTGCCTACGTTCCCCTTTTACAAATAGGACTAAGGGGCTCAGGTCACCGTAGTTCACTCCAGTCGGACTAGAATGATTTTAGAGAAAGGGAAGATAGAAGGGGGAATGCTCTAACTTTTGCCTAGACCGCCCTTGCGGGTTTTCGATCTAGCGAGCTTTGTACGCACCCTTATTTTGCATAGACCGCCCTTTGCGGGTTTTCAGTCTATCGGGCTTCTTTTTGCGTAGTAAACATTTTTTTTTTTGAGAGGGGGAGTCTAGTCATAGTAGCGTCTAAGCTTGCTGAGGTTGATTGGTTCCTTGAACGGGTTGCCATCCAAACCTGCCATTATGTCTAGTCTCGTGGCGCGCCCTGAGCTTTGGTCATTGCGTCAACGCGTTGCTTCAAATCCTCTATTTCTCTTGAGATGTCTTGAATCGTTTCTGCAGTCAGGTGCGAGGGTACCTCCGAGTCATTCTTCACATAAGGTTCGGTTTCGCAGCAACCGAGGAGTTCTAAGTTTTCGCCTTCCTTATAGAACCAAAATCCTCTCACGCTGGTGAGCATGTTCGCGTCCATCAAGCCTCGGATTCTCCGTTGTAGAGCGACACAGTCGTTGGTGTCGTGGCCTTCGCCTTGGTGGTAAGAGCAACTTTTGGTAGGTTCAAATGGTTGAAGGGGTGGTAATTCGGAGAGTAGTGAATGTTCCCCTAAAGGTTGCATCTTGCCCGTTTGTTTCAGTTGGTCGAACAATATTTGAAAGGGGTCCCCATTCTTGTGTATCGGTGGACTGAGAGGGGTATTTTTCCGAAAATCTTTGCAGTTTTTCACTGATCTTCTTTTCTTGGCGCGAGGGCCACAATTCTGTCGTTGGTGTTGGGGTCCGAAGTTCATTCCCATGTGCCGGGTGCAGGATTGGGGTATTCGCGAGGTACTCCTTGAGGTAGCATAATGCGAACTCACATCTCGAACTCCATTCTTGGTCGCGGGCCCTTTCTATTTCTCTGAGTGTCGGTTCCCCCACTGTTGTAAAATGGTTGAGGTATTGCAGTAACTTGATGAGTTCTTCCTTTTCGGCTTTGTTCCGAGGAGACTGCATCTTCAACACGGCTCGAACTCGCCGATTGATGGGCCTCCACGAGGTTGTGGAGGGGGTCGCTTCTTGGTCCTCCTCGGTTGTCTCGATCTGGTTATAGCCGGCAAACCCATCAACAAACGACTTGACCTCATAATGGGCGGTCGCGCCCACCAACATTTCGATATTTGGCAAGGGGAAGTCATCCTTCGGCGTAGCTTTGTTGAGATCCCGAAAATCCACACATACTCTGACTTTACCGTTGGATTTCTTGACAGTCACCAGATTTGATAACCAAGTTGGATACTCGATCACCCTAATGAAACCCATACGGAGTAGCTTCTCATTCTCTTCCTTCACTTGCAAAGACCATTCCGGCTTAATGCGGCGCAGCTTCTGCTTGACTGGCTTAGCGTCTGGTGCTGTCGGGATTCTGTGCTCTACGATCGAGTTGTCGAGCCCCGGCATGTCTTTATAAGACCATGCAAACACATCCACATATTCTTTGAGTAGCTCAATCAGTGCTTCCCTTTCGGCTCCGCTGAAGAAGCTCCCAATCTGCGTTTCCTTAGGCTCGGCTTCGGTTCCCAAATTCACGCATGTTAACACCTCATCGGCAGCTTGGGCTCGAGATTCTTTTTGATTAATAACCTGTTCTGAGATTTCTTTAATGTATTCATCATTTAATGTGTCTGTGTCTGCCTCTTCTAATGAATCATTATTAACTAAGTGTATATCATTAGTTTGATCGTTAGCCAATTTATCAGTTAAAAGAGTGACTATGGAGGGATACTCGGAAAGGTCGAGGGTTTCATTCATGGCAAAAGGAAAAATAGCGTTTGCAACAAGATCATAGTCTTCGGACGTAAGGTCGTCAGACTTAGAGGAAGACTCAAATTCAAAATGTAAAACACTAGACTCTGGGGGCGGAGATTTTGGGTGAGTGATAGGAGATGCTGCAGGAGCGGTGACAGGAGGTGTTCCCACCATAAATTCCGGAGTAGCTATAGGTCCCCCAATGATGCACCAGTTTTTGAGCTTGTCCTCCATGGGTACCACCAATGTCCTTGAGTCTACCTTATCTTCAGAATCATCTCCAATGACGGCAACCATGTCTTCGTGCAGCCCCAGATTACCCAGATGTTGAAGCAGATATTGGCCGTCCCACGTCTCAGTCAAACCTGGAGTTTCTGCGGCTTCTACTATTGGCTCGTCAAGGGTCGCGGCTTCGAGTTGATCTGCCAAGTCATCTGCGACCTTGGTGGAGTACTCATGCCTGATGGTTCTAATTCTACCCGTGGCTTTGTCATATTCCATGTAAGTCAGCTTCATGTTGGACCGATCGAATTCCACATCTCTGAAAATCTCGAACCCTTTCTGCAATTTCCCGGTGTGGTCAATCCATGGCTATCGGCGGTATGGTCGCATTTCAGGCTTTTTGTAGGGAAGCTTCATCTTTTTAAGCAATTCTATTCTTCGTTGCTACATCTTGTCTTCAGGAGTAAGGGTGTATCCTAGACCGAACAACCCTCGATGATTAACCTCTTCAACCAATTCTGTGGGCTTGCAAGTTCTTACCTAGCCCCAGCCCCGATATAAAACCCATGTTACGCAGTATCTTGACAATAGGTGCCACTTTGTCCGTTGTTTTGGTGAGGTCGATGGTGCAGATCTGTGCTTGAGCGACTATTTCGAAGCCATTGAAGAGTCGGCTCTCTTCCCTATGCTGAATCTGTAAGACAGGAACGCCCTTGGTGTCCGTCCCTTGGGCAGTTACGAGATCGCTGTAGATGATGGTCACTTCATTACCAGATTGAAACTTCACACACTGGTGCAGGGAAGATGGGACAGCGCCCGAATGATGTAACCACGGCCGGCCAAGGAGGAGTGAGAAGGTTGCGGGGATGTCTATGACGTGGAAGTCGGTTGGCAGGATCTTTGTTCCGATGGTAATGGGCAAGGTGGCTTCGCCTATCACGGCGCGACATGTAGAGTCATAAGCTTTGATGGTTTGCTTGGATGGGCGTAAATCAACACCATGAACGCCAACCACATCTATCATCCTTGAAGGCAGGATATTAATAGCAGAACCATTATCAATGAATACACGGGGAATCTTCTTGCCATTTACTTCGACAGTGACGTATAAAGGCTCATTATGATCAACTCCGAACACTGGCTTGTCTAGCTCCGAGAAAGTGATGATGTTTCCATAGTGGATATTACCAATCATGTGGGTGACGTCCTCCGGGGTAATAGTGGATGGTACCATGGTGGCGGCGAGGTTTTGCTCGAGCATGAGGCGATGGGCTAGGGAGGAGGTGAGTAGGGACCATAGTGAAATATGGGCTTGGGTTTGTTTGAGTTGAGTGAGGATAGGGTCTTCTTTGTCTAGGCCGGCTTGCTCGGGTTCCTTCCCAAAGACTTTCTTTGCACCCTTCGGGTCGGATTGGTACACTTGACCGGATCTTGTAAGGAGACAAACTTCTGCACGTAGCTCCTCCAAAGACAATGGCGAGTCATGACAAGGGGGCGAAACTTCGGTCTTTTCGGCCTCCTCGAAGATTTCGGCCCAAGAAAGAGGTTGAGAGGGCTTGGGGCTCTCTTCCTCTAGAGATTTGACTTCACTCACTAGTTCTTCTAAAGACAACAAGTAGCAAGAAGATTCTTTATTATTAGTCATTGGAATACAACCCATCTCATCACAGTCCGCCACAACTGGCTTGGCCGGATCAGTGATCTCACTAAGTTCTACCATGAGTACATTGCTAGCTACATAATCTCTAGGGTCTTCGACTACTCCCTTGTGGATGAGCTCTTGCACGGCTTTCTTGAGTTCAAAACATTCTTCGGTAGTGTGACCGGTGCACTTGTGGTAGTGGCAAAACTTCGACAAATCACAACCAAGGCGAGGAAGGTGTCCTTCTAATGGTTCGAGCATTTCTAACGTCACCAATGCCATGAAGATATCCACCATCGTGAGCCCTATCTTGTCAAAGGCATCCATGAGCTCTAGGATACTAATCTCGCATGTTTGCACCATATTCACCCCACCCCCATTGTTAGGAAGATGGTTATTCACCACATTAGGACCCTTCGGCTTCTCAATCTTCTTGTCATTGATCAACCCTTGTACTACGCGCTTCAATTGAATACAACCATCCGTTGTGTGCCCGATGTGCTTGTGATACTTGCAGAACTTGGAGGCGTCCAAATCAGTTCTTGGGTAGGCGGGTTGGTAATTCTCTAAAGGCTTGATAAGACCTCTCTTGACTAACACGTCAAAGACTTTCCCCATGGGCATACCAAAATCGTCAAAGTGTTCCCTCTCTCTTTGCGGCGGAGCCCCGTTCCTTGTTACGGCTTGGACATCTAGCGGGACCTCTTTCTGGACCATATTTACTTGGCCGGCGGACTCCTTTCCACCCCTAGTAGGCGCAGGCACAGTAGGAGCCTTGTAGCGGAAGGAGTTGTTGTTGTTGGTCTTTGGACTTTCCTTTGGCGGCACAATCCCAGTGAACCCTGCTTCGTACCTTACCCCGGCATCAACCATTTCCCGCAAATCAGGGAAGTAACCATTGCCGATGGCTGCTTTCATCTCAGGCAATAAACATTTGTAGAATATCTGTTTCTGTTCCTTCGCCTTTGGTGGGTATTGGACCTCACACAACCGATGGTTCCACCTCTTGTAAAAATCATAAATAGCCTCGCCGGGCTTTTGCATAGTGTTCTCAAGATCCGTTCGATTCACATGCCAATCCAAGTTAGCTTGATACTTCTCACAGAAAATGGCGCTGATTTGATCCCACGTTTGCCTCTCGCTTGGTTCTAGCCCCAAGAACCAACGCAGAGCTATACCATCCAAAGTGCTATGAAATACGCGAGCCATTTGTTCGTTGGTGCAGTCACGAGCCCTCATGGCCAACACATAACTATCCAAATGAGTCTTAGGACACGAGTCACCATGAAACATTGCCACCTTAGGCATCTTGAAATCCTTGGGGAGAGCCCCCACTTGACTAGGGTTGATTGTCTTGGTAGTCGGTGCACTTTGCTTATCCACGGTCTCGATCAACTTGCGCATTTGCTCTTGCATGGCCATGACCACAGGGTGATTGGAGATGTCGGGGATAGATTCTGACAGAATGACGGGAGGAGTAGTGGAAGTAGTGGCAGCGGCCATCCCAATACTCAGAGGCAACGAGGGTGCGGGTAGTTTGCTAGCAGAGAGGTAGCCACCAAGCAGTTCAGGGGAAGGCTCATAGACAGCCTTGTTCTTGCTCATGGTAGTGAAGCCTTGTTGGGTGTAGAGAGAAGGAGGTGGAACATTGCGGTAGCTTGGGAATGGGAAGGCAGTGGCATTGGTGTTGGGGAGACAGTTGGTATTGACCTCTTCATCCTCGACATAAATGAAATTCTCACCATCGGGCACCAGTTTAGTTCCCTTTTGTTGAATGTGACCCTTCAACTGTTGGTTCTGATCTTCCAACATCTTGTTGCTTTCTTCGAGATTCTTGATCTTGGCTTCGAGACCGGCGAGGAAGTTCTGGAGGCTTGGGGGAATACCATTGAGAGTAGCCTCAGTGTTGAGCTCGGCGGCACTAGCAGGAGGAGCAGAGGGTGAAGCTGAATCGGGAGTTGACATTTCTGATGACGAGACTGAGAACGTGGACGGAGTAGAAGCTTCGCGTTGTAGTCGACCACCCGAGCGGATCCAAACTTGCTTTGCTGAAAGGTTGAAGGGTAATGAAGCTTTAGGATATGCGGAAGGCTCATGAAAAGTATATTTTAATTTACAAAAACATACATTATTTACATCCTAATTGGTTGGAAGGGATACCCCTTTTTCGCAACTAGTTAGAAGACTGCGATCAGTGGAGGCTATCACTACGTCTATAGACCCCTCGTTTTTCACCTGTATTGCACACCCCCAAACGGACAATTTGGGCGAGGGTCCTATAGGGCAAGCGGGTTCCACCAACCATCGGATCCTACGACTAACCCTTCCTTAAAGGCATTTAACGTGATGTCTATGTTACATCCTACGCAAGTTAATGATGAGCGGAGATCTCGACAATAAACACTCATCTTACCATGACACGTCCCTTGTAGGGAAATCACTTTTTTGTGCACTTTCTCTCAAAGATCTCGATTCATCATTGACTTGGGGATGACTCGACATAGACAGCACGTTAATTGACTATTAAGAAAAAGCTAGCCAAACCAACTGGTCAAGACCTAGGTGTGTTACCTATACTAGTGTGGGTTGACACGGGTTAGGTAAAAGGTTCCCACCGTATATGGTGAGTGGAATAGACGAGTGACTCGAAAAGAGTGCGGCAGTAGCACACAAATTCCTGCACATCGAATACTCCGGGTAATGGGGACCTGTGCAGTGCTGACACGGACTAGTGGTAGTGTGTGGCAAGAAACTAATTCTTTTTAAGGAGAAAAGAGAGAAGTTTTTTTATGTTAGGATGATGCAATGCAATGCATGAGAGAGGGAGAGAGAGCCATCTACAAGGGAGCATAGCAGAGTTTTGTTTGACCCTAATACTAAAGCGAAGATAACAAGGTTACAAGGATACAAGGCACATACAAAGTACAAGTATCAACAAAGTACAAGTATTAACATCGCGGGGTGCACGGGTGCATGTGTAAACATGGCAAGTATGTGAGGTGCATGTATAAACATGGCAAGTGTGTGCATGTGTAAACATGGCAGGTGTGTGTAGGGTGCATGTGTAAACATGGCAGGTGTGTGCATGTGTGAACATGGCAGGTGTGTGCATGTGTAAACATGGCAAAGTGTATGTAGGGTGCATGTGCAAACATGGCAGGTGTGTGCATGTGTAAACATGGAAGGTGTGTGCATGTGTGAACACGGCAGGTGTGTGCATGTGTAAACATGGCAAAGTGTGTGGTGCATGTGAGAACATGGCAAAGTGTAAGGTGCATGAGAGAACATGGCAAACATCATGATGTGAACGAAAGTTAGACCCACTAAGTTTGAAAAAGTTTCAAAGCAGTCCCCAGCAGAGTCGCCACTGTGAATACCCCTTTCCGATGAAGCGACGCATGGGAAGTATCTTGTGATTATTTTTATTTACAAAGGGAATATTCATAACGACATTAAAATTATGAGAGTCGCCACGCCGTTTTAATTAAAGGCAAAACATTGAAAAAAGCATTTTAGTGGGTTCGGGGGTCAAATTACAACAAGAGAAGAATATTGAACGTTATCACTCCTATTGCCCGAATTGATCGGTCTTTTTATCATGATGAATGTGTTAGTAGTGTGTTAGTGATTTAGACCGGATCCGAAGATTGCCTACGTTCCTCTCAATGTGAGAAGCTCAGGTCAACGTAGTTCGCAGAGAATTAGAATAGGCAGAAGAATCGGGATCATGCATAATGAGGGGGGAATTACCTAAAGATTAGGTTTTAGAAGTTGTTCCTAGATCATCCTCGGGTTGATGAACCCTCGATCATCATCGGCTATGAAATAACATGTAATTATGAAGATCACAACCCTAAATATAGCATAAATAAGGTTTTAATCTATGAACACGAAGAACACGCGAAGAACATATTATGAGCATATGAATGAGCATGCAAAGCATATGAAGAAACTATGAATAAACATGTACGAACATGAATATAAAAGATCTACATTAAAAATAATGCAAGAACACGAAGAAAAAGTTAGAAAACTTACCTATGTTGGCAAGAAATAAACCTTGGATCTTCTTGAGTGTTTGAATGCTATTTAGAGAGCAAAATAGTGTTTAAGAACTCCAAAATTCGTACTTAGAGCTCTCCAAAATCGGACCCTAAACCAATGGAATGGAATAGTTTATATAGTAGGCTGATGGGAAGATCTGATGGTCAGGATCATCCAGTGCAAGGTTGGCCGCCTGGCCATGGTTGAAGCCGGCGACAATAGTGGCCGCGTGGCCAAGGTCGACGCGTAGCAATGTTGGCCGCGTGGCCACGGTTGCAGGCTGACTTGATTCTTAAGCTAGGGTTTCTGCATGGTTTTAAGGAAACCATTTGTTACCTATTTTGATAGATTTTGTCATAAATGAGATATTTTGGGAATCCGGGACAAGTCTTTACAAGGTTTCTAATTCCTATAAAGTCCTTGTACTTTTTGGGAAAGTCCTAATAAACTCATTTTCAGGTCGGGTACTAACAGTAGCCCCTCGGCGACGCTTCTTGCAAGGCAATGTGGGGTCGACGATAAAAGAAGGATCCGTCTGAAACATGAGTTTCAAAACAGATGAAAGGTAAGGGAACGGCTGAACCTTGACAGGTGACCTACGTATCCACGGGGGAATCAAGCCAAACGTAGTTCAAATCTGATGGAAATTGGGAATGACTGTCCTCTGATGGGGAACAAAGTCTTCTGCTGGGGAAAATGCACCTGCTGGGGATGAGAGATGACCGCGTCGGTCGGGTGGCTGAACCTTTTCAGGTTTCCTACGTATCCTCAGAGGAATCAAGCCGGTCGTAGTTCAGAGATATTGGGGAAAGACGAGACATCGAACTTGTACTGTGGATAATAAACCTACGGATACTATCTTGTATGAAGAACGAACATTCGTAAGCAATGAAGTTATTTGGGAAAATTAAAGACTACGTTGTCCAAATAATCCCAAGGTGGAATGGTAAACGCAATCAGGATCGCCAGGGCTCCTACCGATTGCGCTAAAGTAATAGATGTCAGATCTCTCGCGAACAGAAACGCCGAGGCTTCTGCCAACTACGATCGATCAAGGATACGTATGTCATTGGAGGCGCCGAAGTCTCTACGATCATGCAAATCCTAATAGATGCTGGATCTCTCGCAAACAGAAACGCCGAGGCTTCTGCCAATCACGATTGATCAAGGATACGTATGTCATAGAGGCGCCGAAGTCTCTACAACCATACGAATCCTAATAGATGCTGGATCTCTCGCAAACAGAAACGCCGAGGCTTCTGCCAACCACGATCGATCTAGGATGCATATGACATAGAGGCGCCGAAGTCTCTGTAATCATACGAATGAAACTTTGAATCCTCCTAACCAAAGCTCTTGATACCAGTTGTTGGGAATTTAGTGGTACCCCGTTGCAATCTAGATAAAGAATATAAACCCACAAGCACAATAAGAGAGAATCACACACACAAGAACACAAGAATTGTTTACCCGATTCGTTCAACACATGAACTACGTCCGGGGGCAATCGCCAAGCCAATATATTATTAAACACCTTTTAATATGTTGCTACAATGTGTTCTAGGTCGTATCTATGCTTATATACCAGTACAAGGAAACCCTAGGTCGATTTGGTAGAAATTGAATCAAAATAAGAAACAAATAATTTCTGGCAGACAGACCATGCGCCCGCTCGCACCCCACCAGGCGCCCGCTCGAATTAATTTTCTAGGCGGACCAACTTACTGCTTGGTTCGAGCGCCCACCTGGTCATGGCCAGGCGCCCGCCTGCTTCTCCGCCCAGGAATTCTCCTCCGTTTTGAACTCCTTCTTGATCTCACCAACTCCCACGACTTAGGTGGCGTTTTTTTTTTTAAGTGTTAAGTCCTGAAATCTGAATGCATATCTGAATTGATAAGAGGCAGCGTCTGAAAGCTGATTTCTGAATTATTCAAACTGTTTAATTATTCGTCTGAATACACATCTGAATTTAGGATTATGACATTGAATGAAGTAGAAAAATGACGTGAATAGTTGTTTATATAGTGTTTTAGTTGGATATCTTTAGAATTATGAGTTTAAGAAAAACAATCAATTCAGAGGCAAATCAGACTTCATTTTAGGTCTGAACATTATGAGTCTAGAATTGTGCAGAATTTTCGTGCAGTTCGTGTGCAATGCACGAATTCGTGCAGATTTTTCGTGCAGTTCGCGTGCAGTGCAGATTTCTGAATTCGTGATTTTCAGAGTTAGAGATGCATTGTAGAATACGTATTGTTCATGGAATTGGATTCTATGAAGTAATGCATTTTTAATAGAGTTGGACTCTATGTAAGAATTCATTATTCAATATGTATTATACCAAGAGTAGGACTCTATGAAAATCTAAAATTCATAATTATATTCACATAGTATCCGTTCATTAATTAATTTGATTAATTATACCTTTGTTATGCGCGTTACATAGTATCCGTTCATTAAGTCAAGTACCAATCCATTATTAAAACACATGTGAGTACACCAGGTATTTTTATACGGGCTCTAACCATCGCGAGGCGTATTAATTCTATCAGTGTATGAGCATGATGAGTGAAAGAGTGGTTCTTATGCGTTTAATGTGGCTTGACTTAATTAGGCTATCATAAGAGTTATGGGCCTAAGGCACAGATTAGATTAAAACATGTTTGACATAAGATGTCTAACAATCTCATAAAAGATCTAAGAGTCACATATGATGTGATTGATAAGGAGTTATCTACCTAAATAGCTTGGTCTTATGCATCTTGCCCTCGCGGACGTAAGATCAAGTGAAATATGGATCTTAGCCCACTTAAAATTATATTATACAATTGTTGTATTTGAAGGCTATATAATTTAGTGGGAGTATTTATGAAATACAAATAATTTATCTCTTAAATGATTAGTATGAAATATAGGTGTATATTAATTTGCATATTTGTATAGAATGTTATATTATGCTTTAATTATGTTTATTACTGCGATCTGTTCTTTAAAAGGAAAAGTTAAATGAGAATGAAATTAATTTCTTTGATTGGATCATGAGCTTAAGAATTGTTCTAAAGCAAGAACGGAAATTATACATTCTTAATAATCCTAAGTAACCTAAATTGCAATATTAGTTTGATTAATATGTTCCGTAGGATCATCAAAATTTAATTTGATTAACTTGTTAATGATCTTAGATTCTTGAATAAATTGTTTATTCTTGGTTTTGATGATCATGATGATTGGATCACCATGAACACCAAATCTTAAATGAATCAAGGAAAGCAATTTTAAGGAAAATTTTGGAAATTTAAAATCTACCGCTTTTATGATAAATATTTTGAGTTGAATTTAATTGTCAGATGGCTAGTTTTAGAAACCGTGTTTCCTGAAATTAAATGTCAGTTTCAAAATTAATCTGGGATTGAATCTAGTTTCAGATGGCTGGTTTTTGAAACCGTGTTTCTTGAAAAATGATGTTAATTTAGAATTCAGAAAACTGAAATCAGAATCTTGAATTGTTCTTGATTGCTGAAATCAGTTAAATTGATGAGACATGGAATTTAGAAACAAGACTACAGTTTCATACGGAAATGTGGATGCCTTTTGGCTTAGTTTCGGCCGTATGGACTGTACTCTAAATTTTTGAATGATGTACAGAATTGTGGATGCCTTTTGGCTTAGTTTCGACCGTACAGTTTGTGCTCTCAATATCTGAATGATGATCTAAGTCGAAATTTTGATTTTTGACTTAATGAATTTCTAAAAGGAAAAATGATTAAAAAGATAAAAGGTAAAAAAAAAATGTTGTCAAACCTAAAGGAAATAATTGTGGCTAAAATAATAACTCTAAATAATGCAATTTGGTAACATGGAAATTGGATTGACCATTTAAATTTGCAATCAAAATTCTGGATGATCATAGAAAGTGAATAGTAGTGAGACTACCACTTCGGACATTTATTTTTAAAGATTAATCTTTCTACTTTTAATTATTGGGTATTGAATACCGGATTTGATCCCAAATTTGTAAAAATGTGAAACAATTAGTAAATTGAAAGACTACTTAAAATAAAGTTAATCTACAAATGGTAATGATGTTGGGAATTTAGTGGTACCCCGTTGCAATCTAGATAAAGAACATAAACCCACAAGCACAATAAGAGAGAATCACACACACAAGAACACAAGAATTGTTTACCCAGTTCGTTCAAGACGTGAACTACGTCCGGGGGCAATCGCCAAGCCAATATATTATTAAACACCTTTTAATATGTTGCTACAATGTGTTCTAGGTCATATCTATGCTTATATAGCAGTACAAAGAAACCCTAGGTTGATTTGGTAGAGATTGTATCAAAATAAGAAACAAATAATTTCTGGCCAACAGACCAGGCGCCCGCTCGAATTGATTTTCCAGGCGGACCAACTTACTGCCTAGTTCGAGCGCCCACTTGGTCATGGCCAGACGCCCGCCTGCTTCTCCGCCCAGGAATTCTCCTCCGTTTTGAACTCCTTCTTGATTTCACCAACTCCCACAACTTAGAATCCTTCTCCCCTTTGCTTCCTCGTAGTTTAGGACTCCAATCCCAACAATCTCCCACCTGGAGACTAAGAACACCTTCGAACACATTTTACTCCCATATTGACTTGAAATTGCCTTGCCTCCCCGCTTAAGTACTAAGGCGAGTTGAAACCAAGCTACGTTTCAACCCCTCCGTGTAGATAATTCTTGCCTCCCCAAATCACCTTCTACCTTGATTTCTCCCCGCAAGTCTAACTTCGCCTTCTCCCTCCAGACCGACCTTCCTCGCAATGCTTCCCCTTGAAACTTGGACATACCTTGTTCCTTGCATCGTCTTTTCTTGATCTGAACATGCTCTCTGTTAGGGCACTTGGACTTCCACACCGCGTTGATCAACTTTTTGTCCCTCTCCCCCCTAACACACCGTTTTTGGTGTCTCTCCTTTCTACACCAATAGGCCAGTTCTTTAGCCTCTTGCTCCCACCCGAGCGAACATCGACATTGTAGGTAGAGTACAACATCTTCTCTTTGACCCCATGAGCTATCACCTCAGCTTCTTTTGTGACTTCTCAAGACCCACCCATGAAGGTTAGACCATACCCTTCATTATCAAGTTGTCCAACGGAAATCACCCTCCTCCTCAAATCTGGAACATGCATCACATCGTGCAATTGTAAAACAGCCCCATTTGGTGTCTTCATCATCACATCCCCCTTACCTTTGATCTTCAATGATTGATCATCACCAAGATAAACAACCCCAAAATCTCCAGTTTTATACCGCTCCATTGATTCTGCATCCCCACTAGCATGACAAGAAGCTCCAAAATCCAACACCCAATTTTCACCCGACTGCTCCTCTCCTGGGATTAATACATCCTCATCCACCATGTGTGCATCACCATCCTTATCCGGACAGTCATAACTGATATGACCCAGCGCGCTACAATTGTAGCACTTGACCGATTTATTTTTCCCCTTTTTCGGTCCTCCCCTTCCCCTAGTTTTCTCCACCATAAGTGCAGCCCCATCTGCGGAAGATTCTCCCCTTTTCTCTTTCCTTCTCAACTCCTCTTGAAGGATGAGATCTCTAACTTCCGTATACACCAATGGTGTGTTCGACGTACTAATCGTTGTGACAGTTACCTCCCAACTACCTGGCAACGATTTTAGTAGAAAGCATGCTAACACTTCATCGGAGAAAGTAATATCGGCACTTTTTAATTGGTCCACCATACCTTTAAAACTGTCGATATGACTTGCTGCTGCCTGCCCCTCCGACATCTTCGCATTCGCAAACCTCTTTATCAAATGCACCTTATTGATATTAAAAGGTTTCTTATGCATGTCTGACATCATTTGTAGCAACCCCACCGTTGTCTTGGCCTCCATCGCGTTCCGTGCAACATCGTCAGTTAGAGCACTCCTCACGGCTCCTAACGCCTTACGATCCAACATCTCCCAATTCCCTTGTGACATGTCTTCGGGTTTCTCACCTAAGGGTTTATGAAGATCCTTACAATAAAGATAATCTTCAACCCTTGTCCTCCAAAACGTGAAATTCACACAGTTGAATTTCTCGATTGAGTTCTTCATCACGATTGCTTCACAAAGTCCCCCAGAACGTGATTCAAAATAATCAACGAATGAAACTTTGAATCCTCCTAACCAAAGCTCTTGATACCAGTTGTTGGGAATTTAGTGGTACCCCGTTGCAATCTAGATAAAGAACATAAACCCACAAGCACAATAAGAGAGAATAACACACACAAGAACACAAGAATTGTTTACCCGATTCATTCAACACATGAACTAAGTTCGGGGGCAATCGCCAAGCCAATATATTATTAAACACCTTTTAATATGTTGCTACAATGTGTTCTAGGTCGTATCTATGCTTATATAGTAGTACAAGGAAACTCTAGGTTGATTTGGTAGAGATTGCATCAAAATAGGAAACAAATAATTTATGGCCGACAAACCATGCGCCCGCTCGCACCCCACCAGGCGCCTGCTCGAATTAATTTTCCAGGCGGACCAACTTATTGCCTGGTTCGAGCGCCCGCCTGGTCATGGCCAGGTGCCCGCCTGCTTCTCTGCCCAGGAATTCTCCTCCGTTTTGAACTCCTTCTTGATCTCACCAACTCCCACGACTTAGGTGGCGTTTGTTTTTTTAAGTGTTAAGTCCTGAAATCTGAATGCATATCTGAATTGATAAGAGGCAGCGTCTGAAAGCTAATTTCTGAATTATTCAAACTGTTTAATTATTCGTCTGAATACACATCTGAATTTAGGATTACGACATTGAATGAAGTAGAAAAATGACGTGAATAGTTGTTTATATAGTGTTTTAGTTGGATATCTTTAGAATTACGAGTTTAAGAAAAAATATAAATTGAAAAAAAATCAATTCAGAGGAAATCAAACTTCATTTTAGGTCTGAACATTAAGAGGCAATTCAGATGCTTTTAGATCTGAATCTGAAAAAAAAATAAACAAACTTAATGCCTTAAGGTCTGACCGATTCAGACATTCACCCCATTAAGTGGCTCTGAATGGAAAAACAAACAAGGCCTTAGACTCCTTCTCCCCTTTGCTTCCTCGTAGTTTAGGACTCCAATCCCAACAAATGATGCAAGAGTTGCAACATTATTTGTAGAACACTTATGAAGTTGCTTTATTTATTAAGTAGAAAATATTATTTTGTTATAAGATAATGAAGGATATTTATTTCTTATTGAGAATAAGAAAGTGCTTTATTTATTATGATTCGCTTTATCGTATTGTTAAATCATATAAATAAATCTAATATCCTAAATCTTGAAGAACAAAATAATGAATAAGATTATAACATAAATTATTAATTTCTTAAGGCATTATTGTTTTGATCAAATAAATGAGAAACGCATATCTAAAATTCCATGGGACGGATTTTAAAATTCACATGATTTTGAATCATGTGATATATGCAAATCTCATTTACTTGGACCAAGACATATTTTACTAGGAGTAGTAAAAGGCTAATATCTTATTTGACCTAATACATGTTGATGTATATGGTACATTAAGTGGCAATGCTAAAATAGGATTTTGGTACTACTTGGTAAAACTATTCAAAGACTTCGATTCGATCAAGATGTTGAATAATTGAACCAAGTATTTAAAAGTCATCTTTAAATTGTGAAATTGTTTCACAATTAACTCCACCAAGAACACCATTTTGAATGATGTGTCTAAATGGAAGAATTGAACCTTATTGGATATGGTTCATTAGATGATAAAAGTCAAATTGATCTTCCATTACTTATTTTGGGGGTTATGCATTGGAAATCGCTATAATTACACTAATTTGAGTTCCATCAAAATAGGTTCAAATGTACCATATGTGATAGGGAATGAAAGAAAACTGGGTTTGTCTTTCATGAAGATTTAAGAAAGTGAGACTTTTGCGAAAAGACTTGTTTGAAACAAGCTCACACTTAAATCTACTAAATGTAATTTCATGGGATATCCTAAGGAAACTTGAGGATATTATTTTACTTCTAAGAAACAAATTGTTTGTTGGTAATGGTACTTTTCTAGATAAATTGTTTATCTCTAAAAGAACCAGTGGGAGTAAAATATATATCTCGAATGGTTCGAGACCTAGAAAATTACATTGAACCTAAGATGGAAGTTGAACAAACTTTCACAAGGAGTTGTGAAAAAGCGTTCAAAGTTACACAAGTTACTTGCACATATGATAGGATACAATCTATAATTAGAAATATTGGATTTCATGAAATAGAAAGTATTGAGGTAAAGTTCATTGAGAATGATATATTTACCACCTATCAAAATGCGAAGTCCGCTCCATATTTAGATTAATGGCTTGGAATCATAAAATCTAAAAGGGCAATCCATGTAGTATAATCAAGTTTGGAACTTGATCATTCTAACCTAAGGTGTAAAAACTAAATGATGGAATTGAGTTTTCTTGGAGAAAACTTACATGGGTAGCAAGGAACATACCAATTAAGCAAGAACTAAATGTGAAAAGGTTGACTCATATTTCGACTATGATAAAACTTTTTCACTCGTAGTCATGCTTTAAGCTATTAGAATTCTCAAGGTCATATCTTCATATTTGGAATATGAAATTTGACAAATGATATCAAAACATCGTTCCTTAACGGGAACTCACTTAAGGATGCATTGGATACAACCTAAAGGTTTTGATAGTCTAGAAAATTTTAATAAAGTATGTTTGTCGCGACCCCGGACCCCGCGGGCCCGAGACCGCGAGCTGGACGTCGACTTAAAACCTAAACTCAAAAATATAGGAGTTAAAAATTCCATTTTGAACCAAAAGATGATACACAAGGTTTTACAAGTCCAAGTTTAAATAAACAAAGTACATCTAACATAAGCTCCACGGCTTATACCCAAAAGAATAAAATATACAATTCTTAATGACGTCAATAATGGTAAAACTATCCCCAAAAGGTTGTACATTTAGATAATGTAAACCGATCCATAACAACCTGCCCCAAAATCTCAATCCTCTCGACGTCCTCCTCGATCCGCGAATCCTAATCCTTTTCCTCCTGGGGGGGTTAAGGAAAAACAAAGATGGAAATAAACGGGGTGAGATAAAATCTCAGTAAGTTACTAATGCAACTACATGACATGCTATAATGCAATAAGCAATAAACAATGATAATATCACATAGCATGTAACAATTGACAGTCAACAGATAGCAGCGGAAAGTAAACACATAACAAAGGATATTAGCCAAGGTTTCCCAACTGAAGGAACCAAATAAAGGTCGCTGCGCAGCTTCAATAACCAACCATTTATCATCTTCATAATAGCATGAAAGCTGAAGAGGAATCCCCGGTCAGAAGCGACCAATCAACCCATCAATCCAACAATTCATCTTCATAGTAGCATAAAAGCTGAAGAGAAACCCGGTACCGGAACCAATAACAATGTAAAGTGCCACAAGGGGCGGGAGCCATGCCACAAAGTCATGCTCCAAAACGATTAGCTAGAATACCCACAACGGAGCTAGCTCATCCCAACCAAGGCCAATCTGGATGAGGACAGAAGGACCAATGGGCGATGCTATACTGGACTTGGCTCGTGCCATTATAGCATTATCCATTGCCTGACTCGATACACAATTTAACCAGCTGGACTTTCAATCATGCTAAGAAATAAAATACTAGCACGGTAAACAACTAAGGATTCCAAAGTAGGGAACCATACCAAATAATCACCATGAAGATGCAACGGGTACTCATGAAGAGTTTAATAACAACGATAACAAGAGTTTCTCATGAAGAGCACAACAACGATAAACGGAATTTCTCATAAAGAGCACAACAACATTGATCATTAAAACAAGATGATTCCAAGACAAGGCACGTATCAAATACATCCTAAATATGATACTCACAAGTTACTCATAAAGAGCGCAACCCAAATGGTCGCTCACAAATGGCACAATAACTATTACCAAAGTGATCATAAACATTTACTCAAAAGATATACTAGGACTATGAACTCAACCATCTCGTCGCACCTGGAATTCCAAATAAGAGATCCGAATGAATACATCTTAAGGTTAATCAAACCGTAGGTACCCAATTGCCAATTCACGCTTTATCTCCGTTCATAACGAACCCGTTCTAAACACCCCAAACTAATCCAAAAGGTTACACTTATTAGAACATGATCACGACTGGACTAAACCCTACACTTTAGTGTTCAGTAACCACCCTCTAGGTACTATAGGACATCGCCTAAACCTAGACCAAGGCTCACTCGAAAATCAATTCGATTGGAATAATCACGAACACATCATAAGATGCCCAAGCATATACCAAATGATCATCACAAAGATAAGTCAAACCAACGATATCTCAATAAGATGTTCCAAATCCCAATTAACACTTAATTAATTTCAAACACAAACTTGGTCACAAAGGACCCAATTCTATCACTAGAGTGTACTACAATGATCACTAAGGTCGACTAGAAGGACACCCAAGATTTGGATCAAAATGCATTCTTCAATCACACAAACCAACAAAATGAAAACTTTCAGAGGACAGTGCGGCCGCCCAAACCCAACTGTGCGGTCGCCCAAAAAGCCAACAAACAAGAACAAAACCTTTCAGATAGGTGCGCGGTCGCCCATACGATTTTGGGCGGTCGCCCAGTATCCCGGAATTGCCAGAAATCGGGAAGAACAACATGGGTTCTTCCATTTTTAACCCAAAACACATTCCCACCAAAAATCCAACATTCCAACTAGTTTGCTAATGTACCAAAACAACTTATGAGTCCAAAAAGACTCATCTAACAACACTTAACACCCAAAATCAAGAATCTAATCTCAACATTCATAAATCACCATTTTTGACCAAAAACCCAAATAAATTCCAAATAAATTGCAACCTCATCCAAACTTCAAATATGACAACAAAAGCATTATATGAACATGATATGAACATTTTAACATCAAAATGGGGGAAAAGTAACTTACTTGGATTTTCTCAAGGTTGATGGATTTCAAATATTTTTGATTCTACGCGATCCTATCGACGATCTAAACACATTTCACGTTTTAAGAAATGAGAGATTACAAGAGGAAGATGAAGAAAATGTAGAGAGAAGAAGAGAGAAACTTACCCCTTTTTCTTCCTTGGAGAGAGAGAGAAATGGGCTGGGAAATGATGAGGGTGAAGGGGAAGAGTGAGGGAGAAGAGAAGGAGTAGGGAGGGAGTAGGGGAAATGATTCAAAATGTTACACTCGGGCCCCTTCCTCAACTACTAACACAATACTACTCTCCCAACTAACAATTAAGACCCAACAATACTACACCAACCCAAATAACCCAAATAAGATGCTTAAGCATAAATATTATAACACATAAAATGCACACATAATTATTTAAATAAATAATAATTTAAATAAATAAATAAGCAAATAAATACATAATAATTATTTATTACTAATAAAATAGAGCCTAGATTTCGGGTCGTGACAATGTCAGTTGTGGAAATCCATATGATGGATTGAAGCAAGCTTCTTGGAGTTGAAACAATCATTTTGATAAAGTGTTCAAATCGTTTGAAATTCATCAAAGATGAAACTTGTATTTGCTAAGAAATCTAAATGGTACAATACTTGCAAATGAGATATCACGAACAAGATTTAAGGGCTTGAGTAGCAAGTTTCAATTTAGAAATGGGAAACTAGTATCCAAGGCACTCGAGATAGTTGAAGTACGAAGCTTCGAGGAGCATAGAGTAGGGTTTTGGACACTGACATATGGGATTATAATAGATTTACATCCATCATCCGAAAGTGCTTAGCAATATTCTAATAGTGGTAACAGTGCCACTCTCTTGTCTGAAGGGTCTATAACTACTCAAAATAGTAAGCTGTTGCGAACAACCAATAATGTTACAAAGCTAACGATTGCTGTTCCGACGAATTTAGCATTCAAGGAATTAGTAAAATTTGAATTTGATCTTGAGACAAATACAACACTATATAGTGGGTTTTGTATAGACGTATTTGTAGCTGCCATGAGTGTGTTGCCATATGATTATGAATTCATCCCATTTAAAGAACCTCACAATAAACAGTTTTTATTATATTACGATCAGCTTATAGATCATATATATCATCAGGTATTTACTCTTAAAACCTTGGAATATTTTGCAATGTAACCATCCATTCACCATGATTTTCATTGAAGGAAATTGATTTCTCTACGTTTCCTTGTGGGTGAAGTAGAAGTGTGATGGTGCTGTGGGAGATATAACGATCCTTGCCAACAGATCCAAAAAAGTTGACTTCATGTCATCTTTCACAGACTTAGGTGTTGGAACAATGGCAAGAATTGACCAAAAATACAAGTGGATCTTCTTCAAGCCGCTTGGTGCTTCCGTTTGGCTTACTATTGCTGCTTGTTTTGCAGCTGTGGGCTCCATTGTTTGGCTTTTTGAACATCCTATTAATGAACAATTTCAAGGTTCCGCATCTCAGCAAATTGGGACGATGTTGTGGTTTGCTTTTATGACCACGTTCTTCGCCCAAAGTAATATCTCTCTCTTCCTCTTCCTCTTCCTCTCCCTCTCCCTCAATCTAATAAACTTTTTGTTTGTCTGTTTATTTTTGGGGTTAGAAGTAGAACTTGGTATTTACTTCTCATTCCTGGCATTGCAGGAGAGCGTCTGTCCAGCAATTGGTCGAGATTTATCGTGATCATATGGCTATTCATATTGCTGATCTTGATTTCTAGTTATACTGCAATATTAAGTTCACTGCTGATAGTTCAACAATTCCGATTAGCATCAAAAGTTTAATCTATCTCGTTACTTGATGACTATAGGCGTCGACCATTAGAAACATGCCAGGATTATGCTGATGCAGTGGGATCATAGTCTAATTCCTAGTCTTGTATATGTGGTTTACATATAATTCATTTTGAAAGAGTTTATTAATGAAAGACTTAGGAAGAAGCCGCTTACATCCTTGGAATCAATATCTATTGATATAAATCTAGGAAGTTGATTGGTTTGTGTCAAAGTACTTATAAAGACAAAGTACTGAATTGTTCAGTATGCAAGAATCTTGGAGAAGAACTTGCAAAGTTGTTTAATGATAATGTTCTTTAAAAGACTTAGTCTTATTGGAAGACTAATGAGCAAGAATACATGATTAAGATTCCGTATGCTTCGGCAATTGGATCTATCATGTACGTCATATTATGTACCTACACAGGATAACTCGTATACTTGGAGTATGATGAGAACACACTAATTATATCCTAGTGAAAGTCACTAGTTAGTGGTCAAGAATATCCTTATGCACTTGAGAAAAACTAAGGATGCATTCTTGATGGTTGTTGACATGAGAGATGACTAGTAAATGGTTACATAGATGCATGCTTCCACATCGACAAGGGTAATTTAAATCGCAGTATAAACATATGTTTAAAGTAAGTGCTATTAGTTGGAATAGTTCCAAGCGAATACACTATAAATTATTCTACCAATAAAATTGACTATTTAGTTACAAGAGTTGTAACTAAGGGAGTTGTTTAAATATAGATGTTTTTAGTAAAACTAGAAATAGTTTCTAGTACTACTAATTCTATGGACCTTTATTGTGAAATAATGGTTATTCCACAAGCTAAGGTGCCAAAAGCTCATCTATGATCCAAACACACAGACATTTCCATCTCTACGAGAAATCGTTGACATGGGAGATGTCAAAATATGCTAAACACCTTATGATGATAACAAGGACAATCTTCCTACATAAGATCCTCCACATGCTGTTATGATGGTCATAAGCTAAGCTCAATGGTATTGGATACGCATTGATTGGGCCTAGTGAAAGTGGGAGATTGTTGGAGATTATGCCCTAGGCCCTTGAGAAAGGCCTTACATTGCATCATGTTCTCATTTGTTATGGAGATAACAACCATGGACTATTATGTGTTTTACATGTTTATTATAATAATCCCCGTCCCTAGTACTTATGAAGGACTAGTATAAGTTTAATCGATGATCATATGATGATCATGTGTATGTGATACAAATTAAACTTATGAGTACTTGTTGGAGAACAAGTACTGGACTTGACCCACCTGTAAGATTTATGTCATGGTCAGATGTCATAATTAAATCTCATAATAGTTATATTATTTATCCTTAGACCTGAGATTATCATAGTTTTCCACATAATGAACATTATATTTGACATACTCAAACGCTACCCCTAACCGGGTGGTTATAAAGGGTACGATTGACATAATCGGATTCATGTAGGGAAGAATCATAAGTCAAGATGGGATTTGTCCCTCTCTCAAGAGAGATATCTGCTTGGCCTCTCGATGAGTGAGATTTATGATAGTGTATGGCCGTACCCAAATGAATTGAAGTGTTCAATATCATTTGCTCATATCAATCTACTCGGGATCGAGAAAGCATTGGACAACATAAGTTGACGTGGACCATGACTTATGTCCAATATGATGTCGTGTGACAAAAGGATTGTGATATATTCTATAAGGATAAAGGAACGTCGTTAAGTTATATTAATTGGGTAATCATGATGGCTTGCTAGAGTCCGCTCATGATTTATGAGTTTGACCTTGGTTGGACTCATTACCAACTTGATATAATCCTATGGGGTCACACACAAAAGAACGAATTGTTTAAAAGGCCAAAATCAATTTTCTGGTGGTGCTCGGCCGAGCACCTCAAAGGACTCGGTCGAGCATGAGTAACAGAATGTTCTGGCACAAGGGTGCTCGGCCGAGCACCTTAAAGGACTCGACCGAGCAGGCCCTGTTCAGGCCCAGATTTATGATTTCGTGTGTTGACGGGTTTTGACCTATTTCTCCTAAAGGGTTTAGGACTAATGAGTATAAACACCCCTCTCTTAACCCTAATCAGTAAGAGTTGATATTGTATCATTATTGGTAGCTTCCATGTGTTTGAGAAACATATTCTTGAGTTTAGATTGAGAATCAAAAGTTCAAGAACACCAATAAATTCATATAGCCTTTGAAGATTAGAAAAACGTGTTTTCTAATGGGTCTAGCAATCCAGATCTAGAATGGTTCTAGATATTCGTTTGCGTGTGGATACACATAGAGGATGCTTGCTTTAGCATCTCAAAGTTCGTGTTCCTGTGATCCTGATCCGATGAACGCGGAGAACGAGGAGATCAAATCTAAATCTTGAAGACTTGAAGATTTGAAGATCCGAAAAATTTAAATGCACAACCACGGTTAGTATTTGTGAATACGTGTGTTTGAATTTGAGAATATTCATAGTAACATTAAAATTATGAGAGTCGCCACGCCGTTTTAATTATAGCCAAAACATTGAGAAAAAGCATGTTAATGGGTTCGGGGGTCAAATTACAACAAGAGAAGAATATTGAACGTTATCACTCCTATTGCCCGAATTGATCGGTCTTTCTATCATGATGCGGTGTATGTAGTGTGTTAGTGTTTGAGACCGGATCCGAAGATTGCCTACGTTCCTCTCAATGTGAGAAGCTCAGGTCAGCGTAGTTCGAGAAGAATTTAGAATAGGCAGAAGAATCGGGATCATGCATAATGAGGGGGGAATTACCTAAAGATTAGGGTTTAGAAGTAGTTCCTAGATCATCCTCGGGTTGATGAACCCTCGATCATCATCGGCTATGAAATAACATGCAAACATGAAGATCGCAACCCTAAATATAGCATAAATAAGGTTTTAATCTATGAACACGATGAACATATGAAGAACATATATGAACATATGAATAAACATGCGAAGCATATGAAGAAACTATGAATAAACATGCAAGAACATGAATATTAAAGATCTACATTAGAAATAATGCAAGAACGTGAAGAAATAAGTTAGAAAACTTACCTATGTTGGCAAGAAATAAACCTTGATCTTCTTGGAGGTTTGAATGCTAATTAGAGAGCAAAATTGTGTTTAAGAACTCTCAAATTCGGATCCCCCTAAACCAATAGCATGAGATTGGTTTATATAGTAAACTGAGGGGAAGATCTGATGGTCCAGATCATCCGGGGTGGATGTGGCCGCGTGGCCAATATTGAGGGCGGCGGCGAAAGTGGCCGCGTGGCCATCGTTGCGCGCTGACTTGAAATTCAAGCTAGGGTTTTACTCTTCATACAAGGCAACCCTAAATGTCCATATTTAATGTTTTCTAGAACATTGAGCTATTTTTGGGAATCCGGGACAAGTCTTTGCAAGGTTTCTAATTCCCATAAAGTCCTTATATATTTGGGAAACCCCTAATAAACTCATTTTCAGATCGGGTACTAACAGTAGCCCCTCGGCGACGCTTCTTGCAAGGCAATGGAGGGTCGATGATAAAAATAGGAACCGTTCTGAAACATGAGTTTCAAAACAGAGGAAAGGTAAGGGAACGGCTGGACCTTGACAGGCGACCTACGTATCCGCGGGGGAATCAAGCCAAACGTAGTTCAAATCTGATGGGGAAATTGGGAAGGACTGTCCTCTGATGGGGAAAATGCACTTGCTGGGGATGAGAGATGACCATGTTGGTCGGGTGGCTGGACCTTTTCAGGTTTCCTACGTATCCTCCGAGGAATCAAGCCGGTCGTAGTTCAGAGCGATTAGGGAAAAGCGAGCCATCGGACTTCTGCTAAGGATAATAAACCTACGGACACTATCCTGTATGAAGAATGAACATTCGTTAGGAAAATGAAGTTATTTGGGAAAAATAAAGACTACGTTGTCTAAATAATCCCAAGATGGAAAGGTAAACGCAATCAGGATCGCCAGGGCTCCTGCCGATTATGCTAACGAAACGCCGAGGCTTCTGCCAACCACGAGCGATCAAGGATACGTATGTCATAGAGGCGCCGAAGTCTCTACAATCATACGAATCCTAATAATAGGTACTGGATCTCTCGCAAACAGAAACGCCGAGGCTTCTGCCAATCACGATTGATCAAGGATACGTATGTCATAGAGGCGCCGAAGTCTCTACAATCATACGAACCCTAATAGATGGTACTGGATCTCTCGCAAACAGAAACACCGAGGCTTCTGCCAATCACGATTGATCAAGGATACGTATGTCATAGAGGCGCCAAAGTCTCTACAATCATACGAACCCTAATAATAGATGCTGGACCTCTCGCAAACAGAAACGCCGAGGCTTCTGCCAATCACGATCGATCTAGGATGCGTATGTCATAGAGGCGCCAAAGTCTCTACAACCATACGAATCCTAAGCAAATATTAGGAAATCTAAAATAATAGATGCTGGATCTCTCGCAAACAGAAACGCCGAGGCTTCTGCCAATCACGATCGATCTAGGATGCGTATGTCATAGAGGCGCCAAAGTCTCTACAACTATACGAATCCTAAGCAAATATTAGGAAATGCTAAAATAATAGATGCTGGATCTCTCGCAAACAGAAACGCCGAGGCTTCTGCCAATCACGATCGATCTAAGATGCGTATGTCATAGAGGCGCCAAAGTCTCTACAACCATACGAATCCTAAGCAAATATTAGGAAATGCTAAAATAGATGATGGATCTCCCGCAAACAGAAACGCCGAGGATTCTGTCAACCACGATTGATCTAGGATGCATATGTCATAGAGGCGCTGAAGTCTCTACAATCATACGAATCCTAAAATAGATGCTGGATCGCTTGCAAACAGAAACGCCGAGGCTTCTGCCCATTGCGATCGATCTAGGATGCGTATGTCATAGAGGCGCCGAAGTCTCTACAATCATACGAATCCTAAAATAGATGCTGGATCGCTCGCAAACAGAAACGCCGAGGTTTCTGCCCATCGCGATCGATCTAGGATGCGTATGTCATAGAGGCGCCGAAGTCTCTACAACCATACGAATCCTAAGCAAATATTAGGAAGTGCTAAAATAATAGATGCTGGATCTCTCGCAAATAGAAACACCGAGGCTTCTGCCCATCGCGATCGATCTAGGATGCGTATGTCATAGAGGCGCCGAAGTCTCTACAATCATACGAATCCTAAAATAGATGCTGGATCGCTTGCAAACAGAAACGCCGAGGCTTCTGCCCATCGCGATCGATCTAGGATGCGTATGTCATAAAGGCGCCGAAGTCTCTACAACCATACGAATCCTAAGCAAATATTAGGTAGTGCTAAAATAATAGATGCTGGATCTCTCGCAAACAGAAACGCCGAGGCTTCTGCCCATCGCGATCGATCTAGGATGCGTATGTCATAGAGGCGCCGAAGTCTCTACAACCATACGAATCCTAAGCAAATATTAGGAAGTGCTGAAATAATAGATGCTGGATCTCTCGCAAACAGAAACGCCGAGGCTTCTGCCCATTGCGATCGATCTAGGATGTGTATGTCATAGAGGCGCCGAAGTCTCTACAACCATACGAATCCTAAGCAAATATTAGGAAGTGCTAAAATAATAGATGCTGGATCTCTCGCAAACAGAAACGCCGAGGCTTCTGCCCATTGCGATCGATCTAGGATGCGTATGTCATAGAGGCGCCGAAGTCTCTACAACCATACGAATCCTAAGCAAATATTAGGAAGTGCTAAAATAATAGATGCTGGATCTCTCGCAAACAGAAACGCCGAGGCTTCTGCCCATCGCGATCGATCTAGGATGCGTATGTCATAGAGGCGCCGAAGTCTCTACAACCATACGAATCCTAAGCAAATATTAGGAAGTGCTAAAATAATAGATGTTGGATCTCTCGCAAACAGAAACGCCGAGGCTTCTGCCCATCGCGATCGATCTAGGATGCGTATGTCATAGAGGCGCCGAAGTCTCTACAACCATACGAATCCTAAGCAAATATTAGGAAGTGCTAAAATAATAGATGCTGGATCTCTCGCAAAACAGAAACGCCGAGGCTTCTGCCCATCGCGATCGATCTAGGATGCGCATGTCATAGAGGCGCCGAAGTCTCTACAACCATACGAATCCTAAGCAAATATTAGGAAGTTTTAAGGGGTTTTCCGTATTCAAAGGTAACGAATATCAGTCAAAATAGCGCTAAGGGCACCTAAAAATGAACAAAGGGAAATGTACCAGGGGTAAAACTGAAATTTTGCATGTGGAGGCAAAGATGATGGATTGTTATGGAGTCGCAAACGGGATGAACTCTCAAGGAGTCATGAAGGTGATAGACTCTCAGGGAATCGCAGAAGTGATGGACTCTTGGGGAGTCGCAAAGGTGATGGACTCTCGGGGAGTCGCCAAGGTAAAGGACTCTTTGGTGAGCAAAGGACGACCACGGAAAGCGTAATGTTTGGGATCCGCTTACCCTAAATTAGGAGGAATACATAATATGAGGCTACGAACCATTAAGATGAAGGTATTAGGTAAGGGACATTTTGCTTGGTTGCTTAGGGTAGGACCTAAGGCTTCTAAGGAAAGGGGATGGGTAGCCTCTTAGATAAGGATGCAAAAGATGTTATGGTTGTTTAGACTTGAGATTGTGTCTTGGATACAATGTGGGTTTCCTAGGCTTACGGGCTAGGGTTTGGAGAGAATGCGACTGCCTAGGCTCGAGGCTAGGGTTCGGAGAGAATATGGAAAGGCTATTGTATCCTTGGCATAAGACTAGCGGGGGATTGAGATTATAAATTTCCTAGGTTTCGAGACTAGGGTTTCGAGAATTTGGAAAGGATGTTGCACACAGGGCTTTAGAAATTCCCTAGAACTTGGGCTAGGGTAAAAGGGGATGGTGCTTCCTAGGCTTGAGACTAGGGTTTGGAGAGAATGCAGATTCCTAGGTTTGGGGCTAGGGTTTGGAGAGGTTGAGGTTTGGGAACTTCCTAGATGTTAGGGTTTCGAACAAGGGTTTGGAAACTGGTGTTTAAGGACCATGAGTCTCCTAGGTTTGGGACTAGGGTTTAGAAATATCCTAGGCTTCGCGGCTAGGGCTTGGAGTTGTGGTAGATTCAGAGGTTGCAAAGGCGTTGGCTTTAGACCCAAGGCTGGGAGTTGAAAGGGTTGTGAGTTCCTAGGCTTGAGACCATGGACCGTTGGGAAGAGGGATTGCTTTTGTGGAAGGTCCACTAAGCTTGATGTTAGGGTTCACCATTTTCCGGGATTGGTGACTATGGCTTGGAAAGGTTTATGGTAACCTAGGCTTTAGGCTAGGTTTTAAGGCTAAGGACAGTAAACTTCCTACGTTTTGAGACTAAGGTGAAGGAGTTTCCTAGGTATAGGACTGGGGTTTGAAGGGAATGTTGAATCCTAGGCTTGATGATAGAGTTTAAAGAGGATAATTTCTACCTAGCCTTGAGACCAGGGCTTTAGAAAGAGTGCGACTACCTAGGCTTGAGGCTAGGGTTTAGATCGAATGCGACTACCTAGGCTCGAGGCTAGGGTTTAGAGCGAATGCGACTACCTAGGCTCGAGGCTAGGGTTTGGAAAGAGTGCGACTGCCTAAGCTTGAGGCTAGGGTTGATTGAGTTTTGGACAGGGCATTATATCCTAGGTTTTGGACTAGGGTTCAATAAAACGGAGAATTGAGATTGTAAATTTCCTAGGTTTCGAGACTAGGGTTTCGGGAATTTGGAAATGATGTTGCATACGGGGCTTTGGAAATTCCCTAGAATTTGGGCTAGGGTTAAAGGGGATGTTGTGGTTTTCCTAGGCTTAAGGATAGGGTTTAGATAGGATATGTGACTACCTAAGATCAAGGCTAGGGTGTAACTACCTAGGATCAAGGCTAGGGTTTAAGAAGGATGTAACTTCCTAGGCTTTAGGCTAGGGTTTGAAAGGATGTAATTACCTAGGCTTGAGGCTAGGGTTCAGAGAGAATGATATGACTACCTAGGCTCGAGGCTAGGGTTTAGAGAGGATACGTGACTACCTAGGATCAAGGCTAGGGTTTAGGAAGGGTGTAAATACCTAGGCTCTAAGGCAGGGTTTGCAAGGGATGTAACTACCTAGGCTCGGGGCTAGGGTTTAGGAAGGATGTAATTACCTAGGCTTGAGGCTAGGGTTCAGAGAGAATGATATGACTACCTAGGCTTGAGGCTAGGGTTTAGAGAATGTGTTTACCTAGGTTTAAGGCTAGGGTTTGGAGACCGAAAGCATTTGAAGGTTTGTCTTGGTTTAGACCGAGCAAGTTTGAGGTTTAAGAGTGTTGCGGTTTGGGGCAAATGAGCTTGATACCTCGTGGCTGGATAGGCTCGATAGATTAGACCTAGGCTAAAGTTCTAGGGTTTAGCTAGGGTAAGACTCAGACATGTGTTGAGGAGACCGGACCTAATGGAATGGTAGGCGTGAGATCTAGGAGATCGAAGGCTAGGCAGGGTAGCGTTGGGACGTAAGGCTTTCAAGCGGGTAAGTCTTTTGTCCTAGAGAAACCGCGTTATAGGTTAGGACCAAGCAGGCTTGAGGTCGGCCAAGGAGCAATGTGTTAGGCCCAATTGGTAGGAAAATAGGCTAGAGGGGGGGTGAATAGCCTAATTAAAACTTTTTCAAAGAAACACTTTTATAAATGCAAAGTCACTTATCAGATTGCAAACTATTTTCAGTAAGCGCAGCGGAGAAGATATGACTTGTTTTAACTCACACAAAATCAGTTTATAAAAGGGTTTTGAGAGCTTGGTTTAAACACAAAGTAGTTTCTAAAAGTTCAATGCAGTTTCAAGAGATTGGTCAATGGAAATGATGATGAGTCAGCAAGAACAGTAATGATTTGCCGGTGATAGAGTTCCAACCGGCAAGGACAGTAAGTAACAGAGGACACAGAGATTTGGAGAGGTTCACAGTGTAAATACTGCTACGTCCTCTACCAAGTTTGGTCAGAACTTGGATTTGGGTTAAGAGCACTATTAAATATCCCTAGTCTATTACAAGAGCGGCTTTGCCGGACACAAAGACTAAATTCTAGAGATAGTTTAATGAATCGTAAAGCAAATATCTGACCAAGTGTATTTGAGCGGCAAGTTCAAAAGAACTTATCTCACTCAGGTGGGTGTGTGAAAACTCAGACAACGTATTCCTTAAAATAATCTAGTTCGGGAACACTAACAGTGTTGTAGAGTTTGTGCACAAGTGTATGTCCTATTAAATGATCTAATGATTATCTGGACAAGGAATGTTTGAGCTTCAATGAATGCTGCAAACAACCAACTCTCTTCAATGCACTAAAATCACCAACCTTCTTCAATGCACTGGTCCTCTATATATAGGAGGAGTTAATGTCTTAGCTTGTTGAAGAAGGATAACATTTGAATTTCCAGCTGGGTAGGTGAGGAGCATTTAATGCAGTATCCTTGGCATTAATGGCGAAGATACGCGTGCCTTAAAAGTCTGATGGGTAAAGACCCCTTTGTCTCAACCGGTTACCTGCAAAAGCAAGTAGAGACAGAGTATAGCTAAAAGTAGCTATGTGTCAGACGGCGTAGAAATCATTACAGAGCAGGTAAACTACTTTATGATAAAACAGTATAGAGACAATCAGCAATGTTGACTTTAATGAAATGATGTCACCTGACTGATAGTGCAGACTGTCTATCATATCGGCATGTTGTGAATGGAGTTGATCGGCAACTTCTTTAATAAGTTGATCCGCAACTTCTGTAGCAAGTTGATCGGCAACTTGTTTACTGGTCTGCTGATTTGCTTCCTCTTGCTGGTTTGTCTTGAATGAAGAGTTGAAATACACCTGTGCTGATCACAAAGGATCCTAAGGGCACCTTAAAAAGGTTCTAATAAAATTGGGGGACCCTAAGTGTAGACATGATTGGGATTAAGTAATTCTAGGACCTAGGTATCTATTTGAACAACAATCTCCTCCTAATTACTTAAGTCCAATCACCCTTAAAGCTAAAGACATCTCTTATCTTAGGGAAAAGATTTCTAAGGATATCTAGGTATAACCAAATCCTAAGGTAAGTCACACTAGATGTCTAATGCAAAAGGTGGATTCACCAAAATAAATGGTGAAGCCGGTTCAAGGAATCGGCAAGAGTGATGATCTGCAAAAGGAAATAGCACAGAATAATGCAGATAACAACACAAATATAAGAAAAACATATTAGCACAATAAAAATTTATAAGCAAAGAAATTTGTCTGTGAAGGTCTTCAATAAGATATCTACATCATAGGCTATGTGACTCAAGGATCAGCAGCTGGAGGATCAGAAATCTTGGGATCTGCTGCTGGAGTTGAGTCCTTTGTAGATTCAGACTTCCTAGCCTTCTTTCTTGCTTTTTCTTCTTTTCTTTCAGCTTTCCTCTTTGCCTTGCTCTGCCTTCTCTGAGCACTCTCTAATCTATCAGATAACATCTTGTTGTTTGCCTCGAGAGCAGCA
The DNA here is from genome assembly GCA_026119855.1 of Campanula takesimana. Taxonomy (NCBI): domain Eukaryota; kingdom Viridiplantae; phylum Streptophyta; class Magnoliopsida; order Asterales; family Campanulaceae; genus Campanula; species Campanula takesimana. The sequence goes on from JAOWBW010000009.1 coordinate 477,700, forward strand.
ATCTTCAATTTGGCTTCAAGAAGTTCATTCTGAATATCAGCAAGTTTCTCATCAGAGGCTTCAAGTTTGCTGCGGGTGTCATTGTGCTCGGCAAGTAAGATTTTCTGTTGAGTGACAAGAGAGCCATTTAACTCAGACAGATTGAAAACGCGTTCAGTTCTTTCTTGCAGCAGAATTTTCATGTCATTGTAAACAGATGTCCTGATTCTGATCAATCCTCCTCCTGATTGGACTTATGAATCTGCTTAGATAGCTCCTTCGTGGATTGTTTGAACAGGTCCGCAATGGAGTGGGAGAAGTCAACCAAATCACCACGAGTAGGAGGCGCATTCTGATTAAAATCATCTCCTTCTTCAAAGCAATGAAAATCATAGAGGCTGTTGAAGACAATGGGTCTATCAACATAGATCGGTGCAGCAAAAGAATTTGGATTTCGGAGAACCAGAGAAGGGACAAATTCTTCATTATCCAGATCAGCATCCTCGATCTGTACCTCATCGGCAACAATCTGCATATCATCGTCAGAAATAACGATCGGCAGAGGAGAAGAAGGAACAGGAACAGGAGGTGGAGGCAAAGAAAAAATTCTTTGAAGCACAGGATCTCCATCATCGGCAAGATCTAAGTCATCGGCAGAACCATCATCAGCAGAAACAAGATCGGCATCATCAGCAGGAGCAGCAACAATCTCGGTAGCGGAAAGAACTTCAATAGGAATGAATGTGGAGACAATATCATCGGCAGGTCTAGGATAAACAATCTCCAGAGGAAAGTCTGGATGGATAATAACGTCTCTATCCCCTGAAAGATGAAAGATGCCGTTGTCTTCCATAGAAAGCAGCAAAGCAAGCTGAAACTCCAAACAAGCATAGCCTTCCAATATCATGATTACCAATCTGGCATTCAGCAGCCTAGATGTGTAAACCATGTGATCGGCACGCTGACGAGGATGAAACATCGGCAGAGTAATGGCAAGTGCAGCTGATTTGACTAAGTGCACAAGACCACGAGCGTTGAGATGCCGATACTCCAGAATTTCTTTAAGTTCATCATTGATCATAGAGCATCTCCTCATCCAACCATTTGAAGTGATGAGAACTTCTTTAGGAGATAGACCAGGGAGAACGACCTTACCACCTATCTTCAGTTTGCCAGGTAGTAGACATCTAGGTTCATAGACAATCTTTCGCTTCAGTCTAGAAATCCGAGGAGTCTTTCCCTTTGTACGAATACGGTCATCTTTGATCCATGGAAGGAATATTGGTCTGTCACTGGTTGAGGCACCAGAAGAGAATGGATGCTTGGTGACATGAGGGTGATCTTTGCCAAACGGAAGTGGACGCCTTTGGAGGGTATACTTGAATGATAGCCTCGGATGAACATTAAAGAGAGGCTGTCCAAAGCTGTTGGAAGGGATAGAAACATTGGTAGTGTACCAATTTGAGCACATCATATCCTTCCCATTCTGAAAATAATCATAGCTGGGAGGTGGAGAAGTATCAACAGCATCAGGATCAACAAAAGCTTGTTCTCCAACCTCCATGTAATCAGCAGGATCAGCTTCATCAACATGATTTCCATCGGCACGAACATTAGTTGGAGCAGGAAGAGGGAGGGGTGAAACAACAGTCGGCAATCTGAATAAAGGCTGTAGAAGAATTTCTTCGAATTGTAAGCTAGCAGCAATTTCAGCATCCAAATTAGGAGTACTTCCTTCAGTACCTCCTCCCAATTCCACAACCTCCTTAATACCAGTAGGGGGACAATCTGTATTTCAGGAGTAACTGCAACTAACTGAGTGTCTGTAGTTTGCTCAGCAAGATGAGTGTCAGTAGTTTTCTCATCAGTCTCTCCTCCTGAAATAGATACATCCATCTGTTGAGTGTCTATAGTTGTCTCAACTGGGGCAGGTAGGTCGGTAGATACTTCAATCAGAGGTTGAGTGTCAGTAGTTGTCTCAACTTGAAATTCCACTATCTCCTTAAAATGTTCATCAGCATGACTTCCTTCAACACTACTATCATCCTTCAATACAGATTCTGCAAAGACTTCAGCAGAGGGAGCTTTAGTCATGACAGTTCTGATTGGCATCTTGTCACTATCTGTTGTAAGTGAAGTGGAAGGAGAGTCAGCAGCAACTTTGTGAGCACAAACTAAATCACCAAATAAATCAGCACCATCATCATCAGCATCACTATCAGTAGAATCACCATCTTCATCAGCATCATCACGCCCATCGGCAACAAACTCTTTATCAGCAGCATCTGCATCGTCGGCAGAGTGAACATCGGCATCTGTCTCGGTCTTGCTGCTGCTTGGCGAAGGAACATGAGCATCTTTATCGGCAAGGTCTTCAGCGGCACGGCGATCGGCATCTTGCTTCAACAGAAATTCATTAGATTTTTCAATCAAGTCCATAGTGACCTTCTTTACTGATCTATGAAAGTGAGCATTGAGAGGGCTGACAGCAGGAGCCTCATCATCATTGTATGGCAGCAAATCTTCATCATTTTCAAGTCTTCCAATCTGATACGGATCAAACTCTGTGAATTGAGAGAGCTGATTAAATGTCCTGGCATAGATGAGCCACACGTCCTGAACCATCAAGTCTTGTCTAATTCTATCTTGAAAAAGATAGACTTGGTTCCAGTGTAGTGGTAGGAATTCAAAATACCGACCAAAATTGAGCTTTAGTTCAGCCTCTTTCAACTGCTTGAACTTTGATAGAGGGACAAACTTCTCTTTCCACATATCAGTGCGTCTGTCCAAACTCTTTTGATCAACATAATCAGCAGGATTTCCGGGAGTGACAGTGTCTTTCATCTCTTCATGAAACTGAAGAAGACGACGAATAAAGGGAGGCAGATGGTCAATCGGAAAGACCCATTTCTTGATCAAGACCTTGTTGGTGAAGGACCAAGGATTCTTGTAGAAGGTGTGGAAAGTTGGGTTTCTGATTGGAGCGCATTTCCTAGGAGTCTGAGACTTGAGTTTCTCAATGACATCCTCAATACTTTTGCCATCGGCAAAGTCATCAGTGAATTCTTCATCAGGAATTTCAACCTTGACAGCAGGATCGGTAGTTAGGGAAGCACCGGCAAGATGAGCAGGGGCAAACCTAATTAGCTTGTCTCTTGGATCAGCAGGAGGAATAGTGGAAGAAGGAACTTCATCGGCAAGCTTCACCTTCTTTATCACCACTTGATCGGCAACCTTTACCAGTTTCCTTTTCTTTGGAGCACCAGGAGTAGAATCGGCAAGAATCCTATCAGTTGAAGGAGCAGGAGTAGAGACTGCTGCTGATTGAGAAGCAACTGAAGGAATGGTCTTTGCCTTTTTCTTCCTCTGAGTAACAACAAGTGCAGGAGCAACAGAGGGGGCATCGGCACTGGAAGCATTCTTTGAAATCCTTTTCCAATCCTTAGCATCAAAGAACTTCAACCTATTGAAAGGCAAGCTGGATGGAAAGCGATCGGCAGCCACTACATTGGCATTTCTCCTCAGAATCATACTTATCAACAGATAATGGCATCCTTTTCCAGGATTGGCCTTGTTCTTCAATCTGTCAGAAGCCCACTTATCAGCAGCCGTAGCGATAATCCTGAATATGTAGGCACACCAGTTGAACTCAATCTGCAGAACAATGGCGGCCATAGCTTCAAACTGCACATCAGTAATATTGCTGTGGGATCCAGATCGGCAAATGAGACATCTATCAACTATCTCAGCCAAAGCATAGTATCTTCGGGGATAGTGAATCTTCAGATGATTAGTGCCACTAAGCCTTGTGCCAGCACCTCTCATGATAATCCAAGCCCTATCCAGTTCCTGCTCATCAACTAGAGCACTCAACCCTTCATTCCCAAGATTGGGAAAAACTTCAGAGATAGAAGAGGGAGTAAGAGAGATCTGCACGCCCAAAACAGTAGAATTGATGGAGACGATAACGGAGGAGTCAGCATGAGAGCGGACAACAGAAGAGTTTGAGAAGAATTCTTTGACAAGATCCACAAATACTGAACTAACTCCTGATGGAGTGATGAACGAATCAAGCAGGGACCCAATAAGAAGATTCTTCAAGAAAACCCCGTCGGCTTCGTCGTTGAAGTAGTCGGAGTCAACATAGCCTCCGTAGATATCTTTTTCGCCGGACATTGTCTGCAAAATTACTCAAACAACTCTCAATGTTAGAAATAAAGACAAATCAAACCATAAATGATTAGAAATGAGTAGAGTATAAACATTAACACTTACCAGATTATGAATAGATGAACAAATAAAACGATGAACTGATAATCTGGAAAGAGGAGAGATAGAGAGAATAGAGAGCAGAGAGAAAAAAATGGCGGAGAAAAAGCTTAATGGAATTTTGAAAGGCGTTATATATGTTATGGGGGAGAGAGAGAATATGAGAGGGCAAGGGAGAGAAATAACTGTACCTATAATCTCGAAGAACGTGCGCACGCAAAAATTAATGCGCACACAAATCAGTAAGGTGAACAGTTAAAAGTAAGAGGGAGAAAGGGTAAATTAGTCAAAAATAAAATAGAAGTGATGATGACCTGTTTACCTGCTGATGTATCGCATTAAATGGAATACATCTTGACACGATTTTGGATAAGAAAGGTACACACACGTGTCAGGGAGATGGTGTGACCGATGTACCTTTGATTTGATTGCTCACGTCATGTGTCAGGAATCTTAACTTTTGCAGAGACGTGCTGATTTGATTTTATCAATCGGCAAGATAGCTTGAATCGGCAAATATTGAATCGGCAAGATATATAGATAGAATCGTCAAGATGATTTTGACAAAATTTTGATCGGCAAGATTTTGTCGGCATGTTCGTGGTCAGCAAGATAATTGATGCTCTGCTGATTTGATCGGCAGACTAACACAAGTAGCAAAGTTAGCACAATTTTAACCATAAAAATCAATCATACCTAATTCACCTCTGAGGAATTCAAATCTTTTCTGATCTAAGGGCTTTGTCAGTATGTCTGCTCTTTGGTAATCGGTATGAACTTTGAGCAGCACTACATTCCCCTTTTCAACATGTTCCTTCAGAAAGTGATACTTGATGTCTATGTGCTTGGTTTTGGAATGCATGACCGGGTTGTTTGAAACTGAGATTGCTGATTGGTTGTCACAATAGATGGGACAAATTTGAGATGGAACTTCATAGTCAACCAGCTGCTGCTTCATCCATAGAATCTGTGAACAGCAACTGCCGGCAGCTATGTACTCAGCTTCAGTAGTGGAAGTGGAAATTGATGCTTGCTTCTTACAGGACCAAGACACCAATCTATCACCAAGAAATTGGCAAGTTCCACTTGTACTCTTTCTGGTCACCCTACAAGCTGCAAAGTCTGCATCTGAGTAACCTATTAGATTGAAAGATGAATCTCTTGCATACCATAATCCAAGGTTAGCAGTGCCACATAAATATTTAATAATACGTTTTACAGCCTGCAGATGGGATTCCCTAGGGTCAGCTTGAAACCTGGCACAAACACAAACAGCAAACATAATATCTGGTCTACTGGCAGTAAGATAGAGGAGTGAGCCGATCATACCTCGGTAGACTGTTACATCTACTTTCTTACCAGACTCATCCTTATCTAAGTGAATGTTAGTGCCCATCGGTGTGCTTTGAGAGTGAGCATTGTCAAAGCCAAACTTCTTGATAAGTTCTTTGGCATACTTGGCTTGACTGATGAATATTCCCTCATGGGTTTGTTTGACTTGAAGTCCAAGGAAATATGTTAGTTCACCCATCATGCTCATCTCGAACTTGCTCTGCATCAGTTTCTCAAATCTCTTGCAAAGTGATTCGTTAGTGGAACCAAAAATAATATCATCGACATAAATTTGAACAAACAATGAATGACCCTTATGCTTGGCAACAAATAAAGTAGTATCGATTTTACCTCGAGTGAAGCCTAAGCCATCGCTAAGTAAGAACTTAGATAGGGTTTCATACCATGCTCTTGGAGCTTGCTTTAGGCCATAGAGAGCTTTCTTCAATCGGTAGACATGATCAGGCTTCTTGGAGTCCTCAAAACCTGGTGGTTGTTCAACAAAAATTAGTTCTTGGAGTTCTCCATTCAGGAAGGCACTTTTCACGTCCATTTGATATAGCTTGAATTCTTTGAAGGCAGCATAGGCTAAGAAAAGTCTTATAGCTTCCAATCTTGCAACAGGAGCAAATGTCTCATCGTAGTCGATTCCTTCCTCTTGACGGTAGCCTTTAGCAACTAATCTTGCTTTGTTTCTAATGATTTTCCCAGCTTCATCCAATTTGTTCCTGTAAACCCACTTAGTACCAATAACTTGCTGAGAAGTTGGTCTTGGCACAAGTTCCCATACTTTGCATCTTTCAAACTGATTCAGTTCCTCTTGCATGGCTTCAACCCAACCAGGATCGGCAAGAGCTTCTTCAGTCTTCTTTGGTTCTATATTGGAGACCATAGCAGATGAGAAAAGGCTTTCAGCAAATGCTCTACTAAGGTTCCTTGTTAATCTGGGACCAAAGACATCACCAATCACATTTTCTAATGGATGATCACGAATTGTTCTGACTTCTCTCGGCACATCTTGTCTTACTGATTTTTGTTGTAAGGATTCTAGAGGAGGATCAAGATCAGCAGATGGTGTAGGAGAAGAACTTTGAGTGAGAGGTGGATGAAAGCTTGGAGGATTAGGTCTTATAACAGAAATTGGTTGAGGGCTAGATCTGTCTTCAGGATGATCAGCAGAGTTTGCATCGGCAAACGGATTATGAAATTCATCAGCAGGTTCTGGTTCTGCTGATGAAGGAAAATACGGAGCATCTGCTGATTCTTCTGCTGAAATGACTGGATCAGCAGCTGGTACTTGATCTGCAGGATTAGTATTACTGGATTCACCTGTCTCATGAGCACTAGACACATTAGTACTATTTGGAGCCTTGTCAGACTCTAACAAATCAAATTCATCAAAGGTTACATGAACAGATTCAACAATTTTCAAAAGTTTCTTATTGAAAACTCGAAAGGCCTTACTGTGTTTAGCGTATCCAACAAAGATTCCTTCATCAGCTTTCTCATCAAATTTACCTCTGTGCTCTTTTCCATTGTATAGCACGTAACATTTGCAGCCGAATATCTTGAAGAATCCAATGTTGGGAATTCTGCCTCTCCAGAGTTCATAAGGAGTCTTGTTATGGAATTTGTTGATTAGAGATCTGTTCTGGGTGAAGCAGGCTGTATTGATCGCTTCAGCCCAAAAGTACTTCGGCAGCCTGGCTTCGGCAATCATGGTCTTACCAGCTTCAATGAGAGTTCTGTTCTTCCTCTCAACAACACCATTTTATTGTGGTGTACCGGCAGCTGAGAAGTTGTGGTCTATACCATGATCATCACAGTACTGAGCAATACCATTGTTCTTGAATTCAGTGCCGTTGTCTGATCTCATACTGATGATATCGCTTTCTTTCTGAGTTTGTAGTAGTCTGAATAACTTGGTGGCAACAGCATAGGTGTCATCTTTGTGACTGAAAGTTTCCACCCAAGTATATCTAGAGAAATCATCTACTACAACCAAGGTGTATCTACTTCCCCCGATACTTGCTGTAGATGTGGGGCCAAATAGATCCATATGTAGCAATTGGAGGCACTTAGAAGTTGACATGCAGGGCTTGCTTCGGAAAGATGACTTATGTTGTTTTCCAAGCTGGCAGGCCTTGCATTTCTTTGCTTGATCAGCAGACACTTGAGGCAGACCGGTAACAAGATTTGAACCGGCAAGCTTGGATAGATATTTGAAGTTCAAGTGACTGAGTCTCTTGTGCCATAGCCATGAGTTCTCACTGATGTTCTTAGCTACAAAACAAACATTAGCAACACCAGTAATAGCACTTAAGTCTACTGCATAAATGTTACCTTTTCGTTTGGCAGTGAGAAGAGTTTCATTGGAAGCAATGTCTTTCACATAGCAACTGGAAGTAGTAAATACGCATTGCATTCCTTTATCACAGAATTGTGATATTGATAGAAGGTTGTGTTTCAGACCATCCACTAGAGAGACCTTCTGTACAGTAACTGCACCTCTCTTGATGGTACCTATACCGACGATTTTTCCTTTGGCATTATCACCAAACACTACTGGGGGACCTGATGCTTCGATAGTATCGGCAAGAAGATCTGCAAATCCTGTCATATGTCTAGAGCAACCACTATCTAGAATCCACAAATCCTTGCTTGCACCAGTTGAGGCCATGAAGCATTCCTGAAATAAAACGGTATGCTTATGGTCCCCCTTATTCAAGGGTCCGAGGGTTAGTTCCTCTTTGGCAACCACATCTGGCCACCACATGAGGATGAAACCTCAGTGGGTCCAGATAGGTGCTTCAAGAGGCATTCATGAGCCTTGTGACCATAATCAAAACAATTAGAACATCTCACATGACTGATAGGCTGTGGAGTCGGTAGAATATCATTCTGTTTAGTCGGTGCATCGGCAGAACTAGGGAATTGAGCAGGCACAAACTTAGTAGGTTTAAAGGTGCTAGCATTGCCTTTCTTTCCATTCTGTTTACCTTTGGCAGTTACCTTTTTAGGCACTTGTCCATCGGCAGCAGAGGAGGTCAGATCGGCAGCACTTGCTCTGCTGATGTAATCACCAAGAATACCGTTATCGGCAGACTCAGTATCAGCAACCTTAACATATCTTTGTTTGTGCTTATCATTCCTTTTGTTCTGGTTCTTAGGATACTTCATTGCCACAGCACTGTATATTGGCTTAGCATCCTTATGCACTGAGTTAACAGGATTACATTCAACTTTCTCATCCTTTTTCTCGGTAGCACAAGTTTCAGTAGAGCTACTGCTGCTGGAATCAAATCCTAACCCAGATTGGTCCTTATATGACATTTGGGTCTGTAGGATTGTTTCAACAGCAACTCTAGATTTTGTGTAAGAATCAACAATCCTTGAGAGATGATTGTTTCTTTTCACAAGATCTTCGATCTGAGCTATCAATACTGCTACTTGGCATTTGAGATCCAGGTTTTCTTTCTTTAAAGAAATAGACTCAAGCTCGTGTCCTTTGAGAACCGAAAGTTCAGACATAAGCGAGCTATTCTCGTTAGAAATTCTTTTGAAATCAGCAGCCATCACTTTATGAACGCTACTCAGCTTCTCATGATCGATAAAAAGTTCATCCATTGTCTCTATCATTTCAGCTTTGGATATTTCAGGACAAGGATTAGCTAAAATTTTAGGAGCAGAGGCAATGGGTCCAGGAGAGAAGTCAGGTAGGGAAGAGATGGGTTTTGATATGTTTTTGGCAATGCTAGATTGTTCATTGAATAATAGTTTTCTGGTCATCGGTAAGGATTTTGATTTGTTGGTGGTAAATTGAGAAGAGTTACACTGGCCATAGAGTGAGGTTCCCACTTGGTGTACTTTGTATCCATATGGGTTTCCAGCATTGACACTTATTTCTTTGAAGTGTGGTTGAGGTCTTCCAGCAGATTCTTCTTTGACTGGAGTTCTTGGTGGAGATGGATCTCGGTAGACTGGAGTCGGCAATGATGATACATCGGCATCTTCCAAATCTAGGGCGACAAAACTTACATCGGCATCTTCATCTTCATCGGCATCTTCATCGGAATCAGTTTCACACCAAACCGGCAAGGCCTTTTCTGTGCTTTCATCGGCAACAAAGCTTCTAGACTTAGGATGTCTCTGGTTGAATGACTTCCTCATGTATTCATATTTTGGTTGAGGACATTTAGAAGCAAAGTGACCAGGTTTTCTGCAGTTGAAGCAGACCAGATCACCTTTGTTGTTCTTTCCATCGGTAGCACTGGTAGAGGGTTTATTGTAGCTTGCTGGTTTCTGAAATGGTGGTGTGAAGGATTTTGGTTGCTGGTAGTTTCCTTTCTGCATCCTTTTGAAGTCTTTAAACCTTTTGTAGTTCCTAGCGAAGGCGGCAAATTCGTCTTCTTCCATAGGTTTTTCTGAGGTTATTTCATGGGTATTGGAACTGCAGGATGTTTGAGGTGGATCTATAGGAGGGAATTTGTTTGAAGGAAAGGATATCTGTGACTGAGCTGATAGAGACAAGTTTTTGAAATTTTTGTCGAGAACGTTAAGTTTTTGCAGTTCTCTCTCATACAGAAATAGACTAGACACAAGATTCTGAATAGAAGTCTTGTTTAAGTCTCTCACTTCTCTAACAGCGGTGACCTTAGTATGATACTCATTTCCCAAAGAACTTAGAAAACGAATATTAAGATCTTTCATAGTATAAACTTTACCTAATGAAGCACATAAATTACTTACCTCGCAAAATCTGTCGTAGGCACTCCTTAGTGATTCACCATCTTGTTTCTTGAAGGATTCAAACTCAGCAATGCAATCGTAGAGTCTGTTGTCCTTCACCTGCTCGTCACCTTCAAAGTATGCATGGAGCTTGTTCCAGCATTCTTGAGCCGTGGAGCACAAGTCAATAAGTTTGTATTGCTTGTCATCCAAACCACAAGAGATAATGTGGCATGCTTTTCCATCTAGGGCAGCAGAAAGTTTGTCATCGTCGGTCCATTCCTCTCTGGGTTTCTCAATCAAAGTTTCATCAATCTGAACATGGGTTTCCTGTTCAGTTTCTCGATCAGCATGTTGTGTCAGCGGAGTGGAGGGAATAGGTCTGTAGGTGGTTGAAACTTTTAACGGAATGATTGGACCACCTTCTATGACCTTCATCAACCGGTCATCGATTGAGTTCATATACTTTATCATACGAGATTCCAGACACCAAACTCGTTGACATTCAACAACGGAATGGTGGTGATGTTGAATGACTGCATGATTTTTCCTGCCATGGTATCGGCAAACAAGCTGCAAAGCTTGGAAATTTCTTTCAAAATTCCAAGCTCTGATACCAATTGTTAGGCCCAATTGGTAGGAAAATAGGCTAGAGGGGGGGGGGTGAATAGCCTAATTAAAACTTTTTCAAAGAAACACTTTTATAAATGCAAAGTCACTTATCAGATTGCAAACTATTTTCAGTAAGCGCAGCGGAGAAGATATGACTTGTTTTAACTCACACAAAATCAGTTTATAAAAGGTTTTGAGAGCTTGGTTTAAACACAAAGTAGTTTCTAAAAGTTCAATGCAGTTTCAAGAGATTGGTCAATGGAAATGATGATGAGTCAGCAAGAACAGTAATGATTTGCCGGTGATAGAGTTCCAACCGGCAAGGACAGTAAGTAACAGAGGACACAGAGATTTGGAGAGGTTCACAGTGTAAATACTGCTACGTCCTCTACCAAGTTTGGTCAGAACTTGGATTTGGGTTAAGAGCACTATTAAATATCCCTAGTCTATTACAAGAGCGGCTTTGCCGGACACAAAGACTAAATTCTAGAGATAGTTTAATGAATCGTAAAGCAAATATCTGACCAAGTGTATTTGAGCGGCAAGTTCAAAAGAACTTATCTCACTCAGGTGGGTGTGTGAAAACTCAGACAACGTATTCCTTAAAATAATCTAGTTCGGGAATACTAACAGTGTTGTAGAGTTTGTGCACAAGTGTATGTCCTATTAAATGATCTAATGATTATCTGGACAAGGAATGTTTGAGCTTCAATGCTGCAAACAACCAACTCTCTTCAATGCACTAAAATCACCAACCTTCTTCAATGCACTGAGTCCTCTATATATAGGAAGAGTTAATGTCTTAGCTTGTTGAAGAAGGATAACATTTGAATTTCCAGCTGGGTAGGTGAGGAGCATTTAATGCAGTATCCTTGGCATTAATGGCGAAGATACGCGTGCCTTAAAAGTCTGATGGGTAAAGACCCTTTGTCTCAACCGGTTACCTGCAAAAGCAAGTAGAGACAGAGTATATCTAAAAGTAGCTATGTGTCAGACGGCGTAGAAATCATTACAGAGCAGGTAAACTACTTTATGATAAAACAGTATAGAGACAATCAGCAATGTTGACTTTAATGAAATGATGTCACCTGACTGATAGTGCAGACTGTCTATCATATCGGCATGTTGTGAATGGAGTTGATCGGCAACTTCTTTAATAAGTTGATCGGCAACTTCTGTAGCAAGTTGATCGGCAACTTGTTTACTGGTCTGCTGATTTGCTTCCTCTTGCTGGTTTGTCTTGAATGAAGAGTTGAAATACACCTGTGCTGATCACAAAGGATCCTAAGGGCACCTTAAAAAGGTTCTAATAAAATTGGGGGACCCTAAGTGTAGACATGATTGGGATTAAGTAATTCTAGGACCTAGGTATCTATTTGAACAACACAATGGATTGGGATTGGATGATCCTAGTACCTAATACGCATGTCGGGCTTGGATCCTAGAGAGTTTGAAAGTTTAGGCTAGGTGCGAACCATAAGTGCGGGAAATGGTTTTGGATATATGACCATGTTGGCACTTTAGGTAAATGGATCGAGTGTCCAAGACTTTGCTTTGAGTACAATAGTGTGCCTAACAGGATTGGGTATGCTTAGGACTTAATTTTGCCTTAGAGGTCATGCGTGTGACTAAGCTCGTTTGGCAATTTCGAAGGTAGGTTAGGGATGGGACCAAAGGTGTTTAAGGACATAGGTTTTAACCTGATGGGTATTGAGATCCATATGGTATGGCGTGGTGCGCAGGAGATCCTATGTACTTGAGCAAGGTTTGAGATTTGGACTCGTTGGGGGAGCGATGTTTGAGATCCATGGAGTTCAAGGGTGGACCTTGTAGGTGGCGAGGTTTGGACTCGGCTTGGATTAAGTAGGTTAGATTCCTTAAGGGGTTGATGGTCAGACTAGGAAGTCTTTTGAGGCTAATGGGTGACACTAGGTTGGTACTTGGTAGGTTTAAGAGTGGTAGGGTCATGGCTTAGACATGACGGGAGTCGGGAGACGTAGATGTTGTCGCTTTTAGTCGGACCAAGTAGGCTTGGGAATTACAGAATCCAAAGGGTGGAGATGTAAGGTGAGAGACCTAAAGGGCAGAAAGTCTTGTGACCTAAAGGTTTAGGGGTTGAGGCCTAAGGTATGGATCAGATATTCTAGAGACCTAAAAGGTAGGTGTTTGGTAGACTCGAATGGTCTTGGGCCCTCAGGGCTCGCTCCACAGGTTAGACTATGGGTGGACCTTAGAAGTTGGAACACGGAGGATAAGAGAGCTATGGCTTAGACAGGGTAAGGACGAGTATGTGTTGGTAGGTTTGAGATCTAGGAGATCGGGTAGGCTCGGGACCGGTAGGTTCGGGACCTAATGGGTCACCCTAAAGATTTGGCTTTGGTTAACTGGTTTAAGGTCTGAAGTTTTGGGTAGAACCGGTTTGAGGCCGGAGGGGTCATGCTACGAACTTGCGGAAGGTCAAGCTAAGAGGTTATGATGTAACGTAGGTAAGACTCACCGGGTAGGTTTGGGACCTAGGTAAGACCGATCGGGTAGGCTCGGGACCTAGAGAGTTTATGGTGTAACTTAGGCAAGACTGACCGGGTAGGCTTGGGACCTAAGGTTTTGAACCAGGTAGGTTGGGACCTAAGGGTATCCTATTGTGTAGGAAATAGGGTGAAGGACCGAGTCAACTCAAGAATCACGGAGATGGGTCTCAGATGGATCGAGGATGTTTTTACAATTTTGTGGAGACCGAGCGTGCGGGTTTATAAACAAAGTGTCGGGGAGGAGAAAACTTTATGAAAGTGTTATGATCTTATACAGATGCCTTATAATTAATTATGATTCTAATCAATCCAAATAGGTCGTCGCGTGCCGAGTTTGACGATGAGGGGTGCCCTTCTTCTAAGTGTATCCTTGTTGACGCCTCGGTATTCTCTGGGAAACCACATAGTCGACCCTTTCTGTTGGGGAAGCCCCAGTTCGATAAGGGTGTAGAGCGGGGTATCCTACCTCCTTTAAGACGCACCCTTTTTTCTGCCTAGACCGCCCTTTCGGGTTTTCAATCTAGCGGGCATCTCTTTTGCGTCATCTCCTTTTTTTTTTTTTTTTTGAAAATCATTCAGTCGACTCAAAAAAGGAAAAATAATTGTTTAAACATGCGGGGGCATTTTGGTGAGAGTAAGAGAGAGAGAGAGAGATAGTACTCACATTTTGACTCTTTGAGCAACTGAGGGTATATATGTACAAAAGGGAGGAAGCCCCTGCTTTGACAGAAAGTAAGTGTTTAGCTCTTTCCTAGATTGTAGAACGGAAGACTTGTCGAGACATTTGAAAATTGTTTTATTCAAGATTCTCATTTGATTGCTCGAGAATGGACCTCGTTGATTAGTTAATGAGTTATGGTTAATTGGTAAACAAGTAGCCTCAAATTAATAAATGTTTTGATCAATTGTGAGTGAAGAAGTCAGGAGTAGAAATATGGGGGAAGAGAGAAGAGAAAGAAAATTGGCTCGAGGTGGGTTGTGTATATTTTGGACCGAACCGGGAGGTTGCCTACGTTCTCCTCAAGGTGAGGAGCTCAGGTCCGCGTAGTTCGGGGATGACCCGCTTGACGATGGTGTCGGGTTTCAGTGGGTATGTGTGGGAGGAAAGAAAAGAAAGAAAGTTGACCCAAGGTAGGTTATGTTTGGCTTTGAATGGTTGCCCGGTTGACGATGAAGTTGGGTTTTGAGTTTAGGGGTGTGAGGTTCGTTTGAGGTGAGTTGTTCTTTGTAGCTCATTGCGGTGAATTACTCCTTTGTAGTTGTTGCAGTGGATTGCTCCATCGTAGTTGTCATGGGTTGCTGCTGCCGTGTTAATCTTCTTTGTAGGGAAAGAAAGAAAAATAGAACATTTGAAGTGAAAATATTCTGTGGTGATAGCCCCTTCTATTTTTCTTTATTTATTTTTTTTATTTTTTTTTATTTTTTTTTTATTTTTTTTTTGTGCACACCCTTTTTTTTTGCCTAGGCTGCCCTTTTGGGTTTTCAACCTAGCGGGCTTCTTTTTGTGCAATGCTCTAATTTTTGCCTGGGTCGCCTTTTTGGGTTCGACCTAGCGAGCTTTCATTTTATATTTGTACATGAAACATTGGGCAAGACGAGCCCCTGGTTCGTTTTCGCATTTGTTGATTGCGAAGTAGCTTCCTTATAGTTCAAGCGGCTTTTTGCTGGCGGCGGGCATCGTAGACCCTTGTCCTTCATCGACGGAGCTCCATCGGATCATCACGTGGCACCCATGAATGGTATAAACAACTTCGTGCACTTGGCATTTGCGATGGAATACAGACAACCTCAGTGTATCGGCATGTAATACTCATGAATGGGAGAAACATCCCTCTTGAATCGTGGCAGCATGGGTGCCTGATGATGAGTAACCGCAGTCTATTTCTTTGCATGACCGTGTGGAAAAGGGGTTAATGGTGAGACGGGAGGTGTATGGGAGAAGGTGTATGGAGAGAGTGTTCGTGAAGAATGTACACGGGGTGAGTGTATAGCGGGTATTATATGGATAGGTATATGGAGGGTGTACACAGGGGGAAGTGTATATAGAGAGTGTATGGGGGTAGAATGTAGAGAGAAGAGAAAGTGATTCGTTCATCCCAATTGATCGAAGCATTCGTTATTTTAAGATTAATCGTTTACTTAATTATGTGAATGGTTTGTGGGTCCATTTACCTTTTAATGAGTCGTCATTAATGATTAAGATTAAGATTAATTCATCATATAAAGATATAGCAATCAAGTTAAAATGGTGAATAAGACAATTTTCATGGAATTGATTTATGCAAGATTATGTCTCAAGTCTAGAGAGAAAAGAAATAAAGACTCTTTTATTGGAACTAAAAGATTTAAACTGACTAGTCCGGGGTGGACTTTTACTAAAGAAACAAAAATCGTCCAAGGTGGACTTTTGACTAAGGACACTCTAGAACCTACGAAGACTGAATGATCCTTTTTTTTTTATTTAAAGGAGGTAATCTTCGGTGTCATGCCCAACGTACTGATGGTATTGGCAGTGTTTGGAGGGATCCAAGCATTGCTTCACCCTACTTGGTTCATAGTTGATCAAAGGAGACAACTTGCCGGCTTGAACTAGACTTTTGAAGAGTTTGGCTAACGGCATACCTAAGTCGTCGAATTCGCGCTCGTCCTTCCTTTCACGAACTGTCTTTGAGGGTGATTTAGGTACCGGCACCCCTTGTTGATGAGTAGTCATAGGAGGCATCCCGACGGGGACAGTCTGTGGCGGCCCGTATATTTGAGGAGCGTACGGGTGTTGACATTGAGCAAGAGGGAGAACTCGACTGAGGTAATCATAAACGCCACGAATGTCAGACAAATGGCGCCTCTCGATATCTCTTAGGGTCTTATGCATCTCCTTCTGAAAGTGTGTTGCTTGCTCGTTGAGAATGGCCTTAAAGTGGATTGCTTGTTCATCGAGGATGGCTTCGAAGTGGGATGCTTGCTTATTGAGAGCAGTACCGGTGTAGAGGATTGTCTCGGGATCTTGGGTAGCAGCTTCAGTTGCAACTTCGATGTTCCTTGCAGCCGACATGATGCAGAACTCTATGTCATGAAAGAATTAGATTCGTATTTAATGATAAGGCATCGTTATAAGAATCATTTTTTGGAAAAGAGTAGGTCTCCGCATTTTTGAAATGCATTTTGGTAAAAAATTGAAAGTTTGACCGGGCCGAAGTTGCCTACGTTCCCCTTATCATGAGGGAGAGGTCCCACACAATAAGCGGCTCAGGTCGCCGTAGTTCGAATCAAGTTAGACTTTTAAAAAGAGGTGAGAGATGACCATAGGGGTCAAAAAGAGGGAGATGACTCGGTCCTTGGTCAAGCATGGGTGAGGAAGACCTATAGGAGTTGGTTTTGATTGAGTAGGGTATGGCTTGACCTAAATTTGACCTAAGGTTTGACCTAAGGTTTGAGACAAGAAGTGGTTCAAGCTAGGATGCGACGATAATGGTGGGTTGACCTAGATGGGTAAAGGATAGGTCGACCTAAATGAGAAGGGTTGGATTGACCTATATGGTGAATGAATCAAGATAGCGGGTTGTAGCGGTTTTCCTATGGGATGATCTAAGCGGGATGGACATGGTTTGACCTAGGCGGGTCTAAGGTTGACCTATTCGGGTTGGTGGATTAAGGAAGGTTGGAGATTGACCTAGATGGATCCAAGATAGGTAAGTCGATCTAAGCGGGTCACGGGGTGACCTTGGCGGGTCAAAGGTGAAGGGGTAGTTTTAACCTAAGACGGGCAGGTTGACCTAAATGGGTCAAGGATGGTGTGTGGACCTAAACGGGTCGAGACAGGTTGACCTAGGTTGGTATGGACAACGGTAATTGGGTTCACCTATGGGACCAAAGATTGACCTAAGAGGTCAATAGCGGATAAGGTTGACCTAAGGGTCAAAGGTTGACTTAAGAAGTCGAAATGTGATTGGGTTGACTTAGGGAGTCAAAGGTTGACCTCAGAGGTCAAAGGTGGATAAGGTTGACCTAAGTGGTCAAAGGTTGACCTAAGAGATCGAGGGGTGATAAAGTTGACCTAAGGGGTCCAAGGTTTGACCTATGGGGTCAAAGGCAGATGAGAATGACCTATGGGGTCAAAGGTTGACCTACGAGGTCAAAGGCGGATGAGGTTGACCTAAGGGGTCAAAGGTTGACCTAAGAGGTCGAGGGGTGACCTAAGAGGTCGAAGGTGATAAGGTTGACCTAGGAGGTCAAGGGTTGACCTAAGAGGTCGGAGGTTGATAAAGTTGACCTAGGGGGTCAAGGGTAGACCTAAGAGGTCAAAGGCGGATGAGGTTGACCTAAGAGGTCAAAGGCGGATGAGAATGACCTATGGGGTCAAAGGTTGACCTAAGAGGTCAAAGGCGGATGAGGTTGACCTAAGGGGTCAAAGGTTGACCTAAGAGGTCGAGGGGTGACCTAAGAGGTCGAAGGTGATAGGGTTGACCTAGGAGGTCAAGGGTTGACCTAAGAGGTCGAAGGTTGATAAAGTTGACCTAAGGGTAGACCTAATAGGTCAAAGGTTGGTAAGGTTGACCTAGGGGGTCAAAGGTTGACTTAAACGGATAAGATTGACCTAGGGGGTCAAAGGTTGACTTAAACGGATAAGATTGACCTAGGGGGTCAAAGGTTGGCCTAAGAGGTCAAAGGCTGGTAAGGTTGACCTAGGCGGTTAAAGGTTGACTAAGGAGGTCAAAGGTAGATAAGGTTGACCTAGGAGGTCAAAGGGTAGACCTAAGAGGTTAAAGATGATAAAGTTTGACCTAGGGGGTCAGAGGTGATAAGGTTGACCTAGGAGGTCAAGGGTTGACCTAAGAGGTCGAAGGGTGGTAAGGTTGACCTAGGGGGTCAAAGGTTGACCTAGGAGGTCAAAGGTAGATAAGGTTGACCTAGGAGGTCAAAGGTTGGGAAGGTTGACCTAGGCGGTCAAAGGTTGACCTAGGAGGTCAAAGGTAGATAAGATTGTCCTAAGAGGCCAAAGGATGGTGGGATTTTGGCCAAAGCGGGCCGAGATGATAGGCCAAGATGAGGAATTTTGATAGATGGCCCACGGGGTGAGCGATGGACCTTAGAGGTCGCCTAGATGCAATGCACATTTTATTTTGCGAAAATTTTTGCATTTATTTACATCCTAAATGGGTGGTCCGAGGAGTGTTCTAATCTCTATGTGTGGGTTGACACGGGTTAGGTTAAAGGTTCCCACCGCTCGCGGAACGTACACGGTGAGTGGAGTAGACGAGTGACTCGAAAAGAGGGCGGCAGTAGCGCACAAATTCCCGCACATCGAAAACTCCGGGTAGTAGGGACATGTGCAGTGCTGACACGGACTAGTGGTAGTGTGTGGCAAGAAACTAATTCTTTTTAAGGAGAAAAGAGAGAAGTTTTGAATGTTTGAATGATGCTATGCAATGCAATGCAAGAGAAGGAAAATAATGTACAAGGGAGCATAGCAGAGTTTTGTTTGACCTTAGTACTATAGGGAAAGTACAAAAAATACATGTATTGAAAAAATACAAGGTACACATATTAACATGGCAAAAATACAAGGTGCATGTGCAAACATGGCAAAGTGTGAGGTGCATGTGCAAACATGGCAAAGTGTGAGGTGCATGTGTAAACATGGCAAAGTGTGAGGTGTATGTGTAAACATGGCAAGTGTGCATGTGTAAACATGGCAGGTGTGTGCATGTGTAAACATGGCAAGTGTGTGCATGTGTAAACATGGCAGGTGTGTGCATGTGTAAACATGGCAAGTGTGTGCATGTATAAACATGGCAAGTGTGCATGTGTAAACATGGCAGGTGTGTGCATGTGTAAACATGGCATGTGTGTGCATGTGTAAACATGGCAGGTGTGTGCATGTATAAACATGGCAAGTGTGCATGTGTAAACATGGCAGGTGTGTGCATGTGTAAACATGGCAAGCATCATGATATGACGAAAGTTAGACCCACTAAGTTTGAAAAAGTTTCAAAGCAGTCCCCAGCAGAGTCGCCACTGTGAATACGTGTGTTTGAATTTGAGAATATTCATAGTAACATTAAAATTATGAGAGTCGCCACGCCGTTTTAATTATAGCCAAAACATTGAGAAAAAGCATGTTAATGAGTTCGGGGGTCAAATTACAACAAGAGAAGAATATTGAACGTTATCACTCCTATTGCCCGAATTGATCGGTCTTTCTATCATGATGCGGTGTATGTAGTGTGTTAGTGTTTGAGACCGGATCCGAAGATTGCCTACGTTCCTCTCAATGTGAGAAGCTCAGGTCAGCGTAGTTCGAGAAGAATTTAGAATAGGCAGAAGAATCGGGATCATGCATAATGAGGGGGGAATTACCTAAAGATTAGGGTTTAGAAGTAGTTCCTAGATCATCCTCGGGTTGATGAACCCTCGATCATCATCGGCTATGAAATAACATGCAAACATGAAGATCGCAACCCTAAATATAGCATAAATAAGGTTTTAATCTATGAACACGATGAACATATGAAGAACATATATGAACATATGAATAAACATGCGAAGCATATGAAGAAACTATGAATAAACATGCAAGAACATGAATATTAAAGATCTACATTAGAAATAATGCAAGAACGTGAAGAAATAAGTTAGAAAACTTACCTATGTTGGCAAGAAATAAACCTTGATCTTCTTGGAGGTTTGAATGCTAATTAGAGAGCAAAATTGTGTTTAAGAACTCTCAAATTTGGATCCCCCTAAACCAATAGCATGAGATTGGTTTATATAGTAAACTGAGGGGAAGATCTGATGGTCAAGCAGATCATCCGGGGCGGATGTGGTCCGCTGATGGCCAATATTGAGGGCGGCGGCGAAAGTGGCCGCGTGGCCATCGTTGCGCGCTGACTTGAAATTCAAGCTAGGGTTTTACTGTTCATACAAGGCAACCCTAAATGTCCATATTTAATGTTTTCTAGAACATTGAGCTATTTTTGGGAAGGACAAGTCCTTGCAGAGGTATTCTAATCATCCCATCAATAATATTGTGTGCTTGATATAGAGAGTTATGTTAGAGAAAGGTGATTGAATAAGTCAAATTTGAGAAGAAAAAGGAAGTAAATTAAGTCATTTTGGGATTTAATTTAGGACTCATTCTGTCTTCAGGTTTAGGTCCCTAACACTATAAATACTAGTTGTAAATTAGTATTCTCTACGTGATTCAATGACACAGAGTGATAGATCAATAATTCTAGATCTAGGGTTTTGCATAGGTAGGAACTTTGTGATCAAAGTTCATGCAAACATAGATTAGTGTGATCATCTTCTTGTAATTGTTTCTCCGCCATAATAATATTTGTTTCCATTTGCCCGTGGTCGTAGCCAATAGGTTGTTGGTGAACCACGTAAAATCTATGTTCTTACTTGTTAATTTGCGTTCATTATTATCTGCTATCTCTTGGGTCTGATTTATTAACAAGAGAATATCAACAGAGAGCCACAAAATAGTGTCAAGATCTGTGTGAGTGTATGTGCGTTGTAACAACTACATATATTATAGTGATATCCTGGCTTGGTGCCTCTAGATGTAGTCATGCGTTGATGAACTAGGTTATCAAACATTGGTGTTATTTGTTCTTTCATATTTATGTGTTGATTTATTTTCTCCATATTGATGACTGCTAGTATGGGCTAGTGGATGTGGAGATTCCCCCAAAATCTCCAACAATTGCTTGATGCTTATGTTGCGGGTCAGGCTTGCGGGCTTGGGTCGTTACAGTTAGTGATAATGTTAAAGCTCATACTAAAACGTGTTAATTAGTGATAGTGTTAAAAAGTGGGTTAGTCGTAGCATTAAAAGTGTCAGCATATTTTAATAAATTTTATTTATTTACAAAAACATCACATACATATTAAAATTAAAGAAGTTTTACTTATTAAATTTTTAAAAAATGCTAGGACTCATCTTCAAAACACGTTTTTAGTTGGAGAATAAGATGGAGTGGGCCGTGTGGAGCGGACCGAGACTGAATAGAATGGACCGAGCTTGACCAAGTCAACCAAGTGAGATCAAGATCAAGCCAAATAAAGATAGAATCAAGAGATTATATTTTACCTTATTTATTGGAAGTAGTTTAGGAATAGAATATATCTTACCTTTATTTAGTTGATGTATTTTAGGAAGAGGAGTATTTTTTAAGAATAGGGTTTAAGCTTTAGTATAAATATAGGGTTAAGTTATTGTAAATATTTGAGAGTGAATAAACACAAATATATTATCATACTCATCTCCACCATATTCTTGACATGGTATCAGAGCCTCCGGTATGGGGGGCCTGATTAACCAATATACTTCCGCGAAGAAAGTCCGATTGTTGCCATGAATCGGTGACATGACGGAGACGATGAAGATGACGGGAGGAGCCCATGGAAGCCTCTTCGTGGCACCGATTGTGCATGACAAACACGTTGAGGAGGGACCCGTTCATGACGACCTTGTTCCTTTGTGGCACAGAATGTGCAAGACGAACACAACGGAGCACGACCTGAAGCCAAGAAACCGACATCGGCGAAGGTGTTTCCAAAGATGTAGGCGGCGTATTAAGATTTGTGTCGGTGAAGAAACCCTAATGATCTGATACAACCGAATATGAAATTGACCGGAGTTGGTGCTTGAAATTGATGTCTGCCTAACTCCTGGGAATTTGCACCAGATTGACGACCAGAATGCTGCAAGAGTGCAGCATGACGAAGATGACGAAGAAGACAAGAGAATTTTGGGCAAACTAACGAGCAACTTGACTGTTGACTTTTAAAGACAGTTGTGCTGTCAACCGAAGACAACCGAACCACACGGCGATCCCGGTGGTTTTGGCGGTGGTGCATGACTAAATTCTGACAGGTTCGAAAAGAATGGCGTTCCTGGCAGCTATTGACTGGCGAGTTACGCACTTGATTGATCTGGCGAGTCCTATACGCATTGATGAAGATGAAGAAATTTTTTGACGATTAAAAAAAAAAGGGACGATGACAGAAACTGGTGGTGGTTCACCGGATTTTTTATAAAGGCGACGTCAACTTCAACCAATAATGCAGCCAAGGACGACCGGCGTCGACTGATTTACAGAAGGACAGATCGAAAAAAAATTGGGCTGCTGAACGTAGGCACTTAACAGGACAGTTGACAGACCAGTTGTGAGCACAGATGGAGCGTCAAATGGACTGACGATGAAAAAAAAAAGAGGCTGATTTTTTTTCCTCCCCGTTTTGATTATCGTATTGGCAAGTTGGGTATCAACGTTGTAGATCCTCCAACTTGAGGGGGGGAGTTGGAGAATAAGATGGAGCGGGCCGTGTGGAGCGGACCGAGACTGAATAGAATGGACCGAGCTTGACCAAGTCAACCAAGTGAGATCAAGATCAAGCCAAATAAAGATAGAATCAAGAGATTATATTTTACCTTATTTATTGGAAGTAGTTTAGGAATAGAATATATCTTACTTTTATTTAGTTGATGTATTTTAGGAAGAGGAGTATTCCTCAAAAATAGGGTTTAGGCTTTAGTATAAATATAGGGTTAAGTTATTGTAAATCTTTGAGAGTGAATAAACACAAATATATTATCATACTCCTCTCTAGGGCTGTAAACGAGCCGAGCCGAGCCGAGCTTTGGAGTTTTGGGCTCGAGCTCGTTAACGAATTATCTAGCTCGAGCCCATTTTCCTTGTTCGAGCTCGACTCGAATCGAGTTTCGAGCTGCTCGCGAGCCGCTCGCGAGCTTTTCACGAGCCGTTCGTACTCGAGTCTTTATGAGCCGAGCTCGAGCTTAAACATTTTTCTGAAAATTATGAAATCAAACGAGCTCGAGTTCGAGCCTTATCGAGTTCGAGCCTTATGCTCGCGAGCTTTTCACGAGTTGTTCAAACTCGAGCCTTTACGAGCCGAGCTCGAGCTTAAACATTTTTCTGAAAATTATGAAATCAAACGAGCTCGAGTTCGAGCTTTATCGAGTTCGAGCCATACCGAGCTCTGGTAAGTATTCTCTGCATTTTGAACAAAAACACTATTTTTTTTTTATTTTTTTTTATTTTTTTTTCTCTTTTTTTAGTCTCAAAACGTGTCTAATTTATAAATGTAACCTCCTGTTTACCTTTTTTTTTTTTTTTTTTTGAAAAGCTCTTGTTCATTTAACTTCTCATATTATAAACGATTAATTGAATCGTATATATACCATCAGGTTGTAATATACTCCTTCTGTCCCAAATTTTATATTTACTTATCAAATTTACTTAAACCTTAACTAATATTTTACACTAAATTATTAATTCTCATAAAAATTTAAAAATGGTTGTTAAATCATTAATAAATTATGTAAATTAATAATTTACATAAAATATTAATCAAAATTCAAATAGTTTGACTCTACATAACCAAAATTCAAATAGTTTTACTATTATAGTTAACTATTATAGTTACTATGGTAATTTTTTTGTAAGAATAAATAGTTACTAAGGTAGTTAATAATTATAGTTAACTATTATATTTCACTATAAATAGCTAACTATTATATTTAACTATTAATAGTTAACTATTTGTTTTAACAATTATATTTAAAAGTTAAGGCCGACCGTATTCTAACGGTGAATTCATAACAATTTTTGAAATGCATAGGGATAGGTAGGTTTTCATATTGTGGTCAACGTTTTATGGAGTTGCCCATGAAAGTCAAAGTCAGACAAACTTTCTGGTTAGTATATAGCATTTAAATGACGCTATTATACTTAGTCAACTGTATTTAGTAAAACATACGCTACGCTAGGTGTATAATATAGTATATGTTACATGTATGTATATATACATATAATACATACATACATCATACATACACACACATATACGGCTTTCGTCCCGCCCGACTTAAGAGGAACTAGAATGAATGGAGGAGGTTATGAGAACAAAAGTAATATTATCTTTCTATTTTTTTGTCGTACTACGTCGAGTATGACACTAAAAATGTTAAAATGTCCTAAATCGGGCAGGATAGAGGGAGTATCCAAGTGCAACACTTAGATACAATACTTATTAACCTATTGTATCCAAGTGTAATATCGAATTTTTTTTAATGTATCTAAGTGTATCAATTGTATCTAACATATGGACCCTTGATTTTTTTTCTAATCTAATGGTTATGATTGTTTCTCACGGTTATCACGATATTTAGGTTCTCATTTGAGCATCTACGATTTTTTTTTTCAAATAATAGCTTTGGGAAATTTTATGTACCAAAGTACCACCCAAATTCAACTATGTACCAAAATGACATCCTTTTATGAAGTCGGCACTGTTAAAGACGTTTTTAGGCAGAAAACGGCACTACCAGTGCCGTTTTTAAGCTTGACCAAAATTCCCATTTTGACTCCTCCGCCGGCTTGGTTTTGGGTGGGTTTCGGGTTGGTTTTGGGTGGGTTAATTAAGTGGCGGGTTTAGGGTTAATTAAGATGAGGTTAGGGTTTGCACTTTGCAGTGGCCGACAAAGACAAAAATGTAAAGAAGAAAACGTTATTGGCATTAACGTTTTCTGAGGAAGAAAGCGTTACTGTCAGTGACGTTTTCTGACGTTTTCTGGCCACTTGACAGACTTTACTCACTCTCGGGCTGTCACCCACCCACCCACCCCTTCCTTCCCTTCCTTTATTAAACCCTAGCACACCTTCCCTTCTTCACACAGCACACACGAAATTTAAAAAAAAAAAAAAAAAAAACTTCCATTGTTGAGCTGAGAAAGAGAAGAGGAAATTTGCGAAAATTTTGGTGAAGTCGTTACTCGTAGTAACGTTTTTAAAACCATAAGGTTAGTATTATTCATTTTTTTTTAATTAGTTTGTTTTAATAAGTTTTTGTGATTTTGAAGTCGTTACTCGTAGTAACGTTTTTGTGATTTTGAAGTAATTTGACACTAGGTTAATTTATTTGTTAGAAAGATCACAAAAATGCCACTTTCGGTCAAAAAGTTAACTGTAATGTCAGAAAATTAACGGGATTCACACGTTTTTGTTATAAATTTAACGGAACAGCCAAGTTTTTGTTAAAAAATTAACGGATCAGCCTCGTTTCTGTTATAAATTTAACGGAATTCGCACGTTTTTGTTATAAATTTAACGGAGCAGCCTCATTTCTGTTAGAAATTTAACGGGACTTGCATTTTTTTTAATTCGTTTGTGTTTATGTGTATGTATGTTAACTTTTAATTTGGTAATATATGTTAAATTGATGTGTTTATTTGTTAGAAAGATCAAAAAAATGCCACTTTAAGACAAAAACTTAACTGAAAATGTCATAAATTTAACGGTATTCGCACCTTTCTGTTATAAATTTAACGGAGCAGCCCGTTTCTGTTAGAAATATAACGGGATTCGTACGTTTCTTTTGTTGCATCAAACGATGATTAATTATATAGTTAAAATTTGTTTTTGTTAATTTATTTAGCAATTTAACTATGGTATTGTTGTTTGTTTTAGATGGACCAACATGAACACAAACCCTTCGTTGATCCCGGGCCATTGGATATGTCTGTACTTACATTACAGTCATCCCACCGATCTCATTATATTTGGGCTCAAGAAGACGTTGAGAGTCTTAGATGCAGGCGTGGTCCGGATCTGCCTAAGGATTTGGATATTAGGATAAAACAAAAACTGTTAGATGTGGGGTTTTTCGGAGCATATAGCCTAGGCCATTTCAAATATGATTGGCCTTTGATAGAGGCTTTGATTGAGCGATGGCGTCAAGAGACCCACACTTTTCATTTGCCAGTTGGGGAGATGACAATCACCTTGGAGGATGTTGGCATGTTATGTGGCCTTCCTATAGACGGGGTAGCTGTGACAAGTTCCGAAACCACCAAGACAAAACCCGAATGGATTCAGTTATGCGTAGAGTTACTTGGGATTCAACCACAACCCGAAGACTTGAAAGGTGGTAGATTGTCGATTAAGTGGATTATGGAACAATTGCCTTTGTTCGGAGCGCTTCCCCAGGATGCCTCCCCCGATTTGATTGACATGTATACTCGGGCGTATATTTTGTTATGCTTAGGGGCATATCTGATGCCGGATACAAGCAATTCTTTGGTTAAGTTGATGTACCTCCCACTGCTTAGAAACGTGGACACGATTAAGAATTACAGTTGGGGTAGTGCGGTTTTAGCCTTTTTGTATCGGGAGCTATGTGTAGCGACGAAGCCCGATTCGAAAGGCTGTGCTGGATTTTTAACACTAGTACAGGTATGTCAATTATATTTAATTATACTGTATTATAGTAGTGAATAAAATATTTGTTGTACGTGACAGTTATTTTTATCTTTATTGGTTGCAGCTTTGGGCTTGGGAAAGGTTGTTGTGTACACGACCAAGAAGGACACGTGGAGATGCCATACTTCAAGATGGTCAATTCTTGCCATATGGTTGCAGGTATTCTAAAATTACTTCACTAACTGCACAAAATATGTTATTTATTTTTGAGGTTTTTTATTTACTACTTTTTATGTCAATTGCTCCATATGTAGGTGGCAAGGTCCCTTGTCGTTTACACATATTACCGGGCACAACCTGCATGGATACCGAGATCAACTAGCGTATCTGACTGAGAATCTATATCATCATCATCTTCACGTTCCTCTACCTCTTCTTCCTCCCCCACTTCCATTTCCTCTTCCTCTTCCACATGTGTTTCAAACTCATCAACATCTCTCTCAGGGTAGTAACTTGAAGAACCCATCTGAAAGTTATCCATGTCATGAAAATACTCATTTTGTATCGGCTCCTCTCCTGTTTCAAACTCATTAGAAGGTACATTATCAACAAAATTCATGACAACATACAACTGCAAGCTACTCATCCCACCTAATTGAGCAGAAACATCAAACATGACTTCCATACCCATATCATTCTCGACTGGAAACGGAATGTAATTTGCAAACCCATTGCCGACCAGATGAGGATATCTACAAATAACTTTCAACTTAACATTGGTTCGATCTACCCCAATTTTCTTATATAACTTCTTAATCAATTTTTTGTACCTCCATCGAGTTTTTGCTTTAAGTGCACATTTCGGCCCCTGTTCAAAATGGCTACCTTCAAACGGGTTTTCATCATCTCCTCCCCAGTAGCACATGAAAATAAGTGGAACTCCACTCATATTTACTCCTAAACAAATGAATTCGACTGTCAAAATCCTAATTTATTAGCAATGCATATAACAAAAAAACATCTAATAACTCGAAATTTAATTATATTAAACAAATTAACACATATAAGAAAGATTAATATATACCTTAAATGCTTTGAATCTTCACCTAGAGAAATTTGCAATTTTTTTTTCAGCACTTGGGTTTGGATAAGAATGAAATGAGAGAGAAGAAGAGAGTGAAAATAATGCGGAAACTGAGAGAGAAGAAGAGAGTTGAAAATAATGTTTGGGAAATGGTGGTTTATCTAAGGGTGAAAACGTCACTGCCAATGACGTTTTCGGAATTATTCAAATCCTGTGTAGAAAACGTTACTACTAGTAACGCTTTTACCTTCTTCTTTTTTTTTTTTTGTCAGCGCCTGTCTCCCCCTCG
Organism: Campanula takesimana; assembly: GCA_026119855.1. Classification (NCBI taxonomy): domain Eukaryota; kingdom Viridiplantae; phylum Streptophyta; class Magnoliopsida; order Asterales; family Campanulaceae; genus Campanula; species Campanula takesimana. The sequence goes on from JAOWBW010000009.1 coordinate 505,750, forward strand.
TTCTTAGGCTTAATTAACTAATCCCTCCACTTAATTAACCCACCCAAAACCCACCCAAAACCCACCCAAAACCAAGCCGGCGGAGAAGTCAAAATGAGGATTTTAGTCAAGCGTAAAAACGGCACTGGTAGTGCCGTTTTCAGCTTAAAATAGTTATTACCAGTGCCCATTTCACAAAAGGATGTCATTTTGGTACATAGTTGAATTTGGGTGGTACTTTGGTACATAAAATTTCCCAAAGCTATTATTTGAAAAAAAATTCAGCACCTACCTATATATACATATATATATATATATATATATATATATATATATATATATATATATATATATATTTATTTTTCTACATGCAAACGCATTTATATGTGAAATATATATGTGTGTGTATGTGTAAATGATAAACATTTTGTTCATTCTATATTTGAGTAATTAAATATACTTGCATATATAACTACAATAATAGATGTTAATTTTATTTTTTATGCCAATAGGTTGTTGGTGAACCACGTAAAATCTGTGTTCTTACTTGTTAATTTGCGTTCATTATTATCTTCTATCTCTTGGGTCTGATTTATTAACAAGAGTATATCAACAGAGAGCCACAAAATAGTGTCTAGGAAGAGGCCGGGGGCTTAGGAGAGCCATGGGGGGTGATCCTACAACCCGGTCATGACGGTGTTGTGTTTGTTCATGAGAAGAGATAATAATATGTAGGAGAAGTTTGTTCATGGAGAGTAGTCATACTAGATCTGTGTGAGTGTATGTGCTAAGGTTTAACAACTACATATATTATAGTGATATCCTGGCTTGGTGCCTCCAGATGTAGTCATGTGTTGATGAACTGGGTTATCAAACATTGGTGTTATTTGTTCTTTCATATTTATGTGTTGATTTATTTTCTCCATATTGATGACTGCTAGTATGAGCTAGTGGATGTGGAGATTCCCCCAAAATCCCCAACAATTGCGTGATGCTTGTGTAGCGGGTCATGCTTGCGGGCTCGGGTCATTACAGTTAGTGATAATGTTAAAGCTCATACTAAAACGTGTTAATTAGTGATAGTGTTTAAAAGTGGGTTAGTCGTAGCATTAAAAGTGTCAGCATATTTTAATAAATTTTAATTATTTAAAAAAAACATCACATACATATTAAAATTAAAAGAAGTTTTACTTATTAAATTTTTAAAAAATGCTAGGACTCATCTTCAAAACACGTTTTTCCCCAAAATTAGGGAAAAGTTTTTCATAAAAAATTGCCATTTATTTTATTCCCTTTGGTGTCCACGGATATTATTGAGTTTGCAAGAAATCAAACTAAGATTATTAATAAGTATTAACTCATCCGATTGGCACCGGTATTATTACAAGAACAACAAATTCACACTGCAAATAGAAAAGAGAAGGTAAATGAAATGAAAAACCCATACTAATAGAAACACAAATATTCAAGCTCTCATGTTCCAAATAAATTTATAAATCATTCTGCCTTCCTCAACGACGTGATCTTCACCGGCGGCCCGAATCCAGTATTCTCCCCACTCACCGACGTAAACGTATCATACCGGAGAAAGAACTCCACCAACAACAACCTGCACCACAGCACCACCAAATCCTTTCCGGGACACTGCTTATTATCCGGCGTCGGATTCTCCGTCTCTCTCCCATTCGACCAATACAAATACTCTTTCAACTTCTCTCCGGCCTCACCCATAAATCTCTCCGGCACAAACTGATCAGGGTTCTCAAAAACCCGACCATCCTTAGTAGCAAAAGGCTGATACCCAAATATCATCTCCCCCTTTTTGACCACGTACGACGCATCATGACTACTTATAACAATGTCCTCTTTAGCCTTACCGTACTGGTACGGCACCGGCGGCTCAATTCTCAGTGTTTCGTACACCACTGACTTGGTCAACGCCATCTTTTCTAGTGCAAGAAAAGTGACACCGTTTGCTTTAACGACGGCTCGGATTTCTGTCGCCAGGCGGAGGTGTAAATCTTCTCCGCCATAAGAAACCCATTTCATCAGAGTGGGGAAGAATACCATCATCCCGCCAAATGAGTTAAACGCCGATATAAATACCAAGTTATGGCAAGTTTCGGCTCGCTTGAGCCCCACCTTCTCTGCCTGATCAAGAACAGCTTCAGCCATCGCGTAAAATGCATGGTAAAGCTTTTCGTAATTTGATTTCACAAGACAAAATGGTATCTGAACCGTGTGGACCAAGAAATCGTCTATGAAGCTGGGAATCAGCTTAACACCTAGAGTGCCGATTGGAGCTAACTGAGGAATAATCCAGCTTCTAGAAAGTTCCGCTCCGGAAGTTCCAATGGGAGTATCCGTAGGGTTCCGGTCCGTGTACATTTTAAACACGAAGGCGAAAGAGATGTTGTTCGAGTTGGTATTAAAATCGGCTTCGTTCTTTTCAGACAATTCTTTATCGAGGTTATTGAAAAGTTCGGTTAACGAGGATTGGAAGTTTGGTATAAACTTCTTGTGCAAGGAATGAAGTAAGGCAAGAACGAAAGATTTGAGAGCTTTATGTTGGTGTTCGGAGGGGTCTAGGAAAGAAAGAACACGGTAACCACCGTAGAAGTCTAACGGCGGCATGTAAGTTCCGGTGAAGACATCCTTTTTCTCGACTTTGTCAGTGTCGAAAAGGATCGGAAAGCTGGCAGCGTCAAGAACGGCGATGACTTTGGAATCGGAAGAGATGAACGGACCGGGAGGCATGTTTACACGGAAAACGGTGGAGTTGTATTTTTCGATACGGGATCTAAAGAATTCCTCTTTGCCTTGGCAATAGAAGAAGTCATAACGATCTCTGATCGGACCAAAGAACGGAGCACCATAGCCGCCGGGGATATCCTTCAGAGGAAGGTCGGTGGCGGAGGACGTCGACATTTGGTTGAGGAATGAGAAGGATGAATGTTTTCTCTTCTTTCTTGGAACGACTATATTTATAGACAAAGACTTGTGTGCATCATCCGTGAGACGGGTTTTTTTGACCGGCCCGACCCAGCCCATTGAACCGGCTCCAGGATCCGGGGGTCGACCCTGCCACGTAGTAGTCTTTCATAGGTCAATATTTTTTTTTAATATTTTTTTTTATATTTTTTTTGTTTTTTTTTTTCGGTTTGTCAAAAGTAATAGTTACTATAACTTAATGTAATGACTGTATTCATATAAAGTAACAGTTTGTATACATAAAAGTAATACATATATACAAAAAAGTAACAGTGTTTTTTTCTATGTTTTCTTTGTTTGCCAAAAGTAATACTTATTACAACTAAAATGTAACGAACGTGTTACTTATATGTAATAATGTTTATACATAATTGTAACACATATGTATAGAAAAAGTAATAATTCAACCATTTACATTTTTAGAGCTAAAAACACTTTATTAGTGTTACATGTAAAAGGATTACATTATCTATAGAAATATGTTATAATTTCTTTTATTAAAGTGTTACATTTACTTGTACAAACAATTACATTCATATATATGAGTTGTTACTTTTCAAATGTTACTTTCAAAAAATTAAATCAAAATACACAATATTTTACATTTTTGCAAAAGCATTATTACATTTCAGTATAAATGATAATTACATTTAGATATTGTTTGGGTTACATGTAAGTATTACATTTGAAAAAATGGGTAAACCGAGCTTTTGTTTTTGTAAAACAGGTGTTACGTTTACTTATGAACAATGTTACTTTATATGTATACAATCATTACATTAAGTTATGGTAACTATTACTTTTGGTGAACGGCTGAAAAGCCGAAAAAATAATATAAAAACTAAAAAAAGTAAAATAAAATAAAAAATAATAATTTAGGACCTCTGGAGGCTGCCACTTGGCCGGTCATGCCCCATGGGTTATGGGTCGACCCGTCTCATACATGAGACGGATCCCCTTTTTCTCGTGGGAGACCACCTCATATTTATATAGAGACACACTATAATGTGGTCAAATTTATAATATATGCATGGCTTTGTAAAAGTGTGACCTATTATTACGTGTGCCCATGCAAACCATATTATTTTCGTGGGAGCTTAAATTAGAGTTTTATTATGCATTTGATTAATACGGTAAAATTCATTAAACAAATTATTTATGTTCAGAGTCATGAATTTTATATATATATATAAAAAAAGGCTTGATTATCCTTCTTTTAAAAAACAATGATGTAATCTGTAACTTTAATTTAAATTGAGCAAAATTATAATATAGTGTTATTATTTCTTGGACAATAGAGGGTAGAATACAAATTCTAATACTAATAAAAATACAAATTCTTGGACAATGAGGGCAATCGCCCACTTATGACAAAGGGTAGCCCCGCTCTTTCACTAACCTAGTTTCAGCATTTGAAATTTGGGAAGTATGGAAAAGGAAATTAGTATTAATCTGTTTCAAAATAAAATTTTAAAATCTAACAACCATTGTATTTTAGAAGCATGAAAAAGGAAATAATTAAGTATTCATCGGTTTCAAAATAAATTGTGCCCCATGATGGATAGAGAAACTAAATTGAGAAAATAGAAAGCTACACAAACTGAGTTTGAGTTGGTTTTGGGGGAAACTAGTTCCTCCATAAGTTATAATTTTTTTTTTTAACCCTTCTTAAACCCTAAAAGGCCTAAACCACTTTAACCCCTATAAAAACATGATTTTTTATAACTTATGGAGAAACTAGTTTCCCCCAAAATTTTCTCACTGAGTTTTCTCTTCCTAAGATATTAATCTCTATTACATTTTGGAATGTTTTTAATAAGTCTTCAATTCCTATTTAATTTTTATTTCTTATTTTAGTTGATGCGAGAAAGAAAATTTGACACTAGTAAAATATTATCTGAAGGATGATTATGCATCTAAATTTTGTTTCGTGTTGTACTCCTTATCAGCGTTCTAAAAGACGCTCGTCTAGGCCGCCTAAGCCCCGCCTAGGCGCTAGGCGTTCATGAAGCGCCTGGCGACCGCCTAGCGCTTTTTAGAACCTTGCTCCTTATTACTAAAATAAGAGATAATTTATCTCTCAATTTGCTTTCCTCTAATTTCATAATTGGTTATATATCGTGTATGTCGTGTCTTGATACTTTTACTATATGTATGTATCAAATTCCGGGCGAATGACCAACATATGTAACGTACTATAATATTTGATTCAATTCAATAACAACTTAAAGCAACTTATTCGTTTCAAATAATGCATTTTTTTTAACAAACGAAAATAATGCAATTTTCGTATACTATTTAATTACAGCTTTATGCAACATATTTTTAATTTTATTACCAATGTTGCATTATTTGTAACACTTTTAGAAAGTCAGTTTCATTATGTTGTTAATATATAGTATGATGCATTTGATGTAATAGAGGGTGTATTGCATTCCATAGGTTGATAATTATTTCATAAAACATCAACCATAAATCAATTCTTTTAATTTGAGGTCGTCTCTTGTGAGAACACCTAGATCCGTCTCATAGAAGAGACGGCTCGACCCATATCCCGTGTACAACATTCTCTGCGAAGCATAGGATCCCAACCCATGCTTCACTCAAAATCTGGCACGTGGCAGCGACCCATTGGCTAAAAAAAATCCCAGAAAAAAATTCGTTTTTTTTTTCGTTTTTATATATATTTTTTTTTACTGTTTTTTTTTTCGTTTGCCAAAAGTAATACTTAGTATAACTAAATGTAACAACTGTGTTACTTATAAAGTAACATTATTTATAAGTAAACGTAACACCAGTTTTACAAAAAAAAAAAAAAAAAAAAAAAAAAAAAAAACTCATTTTACTCATCTTTCAACTGTAATACTAACTATAAATACGTGTAACACTAACAATAACTAAATGTAATTATCGTTATACTGAAATGTAATAGTGTTTTTCCAGAATATTTTTTTTTTTGAAAGAAAGTAACATTTGAAAAATAACAACTTATATACATGAATATAATTATTTGTATAAGTAAATGTAACACTTTGGTAGATGAAATTGTAACAGATTTCTTTAGATAATGTAATACTTTTACATGTATCATGATAAATTGAACACATTGTAACTTATTATTTGAAAACTTATGGATATACTATTATACAAGTAAACGTAACTGTTTTACAATGTAACATTCATTTATAAAAATTGTTACTTTCTTATTTTTACAATGTTACTAACACAAGTGTTTTTAGTTCTAAAGTGTAAATGGTTGAATTATTTCTTTTCTATACATATGTGTTACAATTATGTATAAACACTGTTACATATAAGTAACACATTCGTTACATTTTAGTTATAATAAGTATTACTTTTGGCAAATGAAGAAAACATAAAAAAAAACATTGTTACTTTTCTGTATATATGTATTACTTTTATAAATACAAACTTTTACATATAACTAACACGTTTGTTACATTTAGTTATAGTAACTATTACTTTTAGCAAACCGAAAAAACACCAAAATAAAAATATCAAAACTAAAAAAAAAAAAAAAAAAAAAAAAAAAAAAGAAATTTTTTGCCCGCGGGTCATGGGTAAAATATGACCCGTATCTACTATGAGACGGGTCATTGTGTTCTCATACAAGTTTTTTGATGCGACGGTGAGGAATCAGGTTGAGGCATTAGATCCGCTGTGTAGTCTAAAAGGAGAACTCAACCGCAATTTCAAAGCAAGGCCTGCACGAGCAACACACGTCACTAAGCCGGGGGTGCCTCCAGCGTAAGCCCCTCCGGCGTGAGAGTAAGTTTAAGACCTTTTTGAGAGAGAAAATGAATCTGGTAGGTGTGTGTGTGCTTTTTGCCAAAAACAGGGATTACCTTTATCCATGACGTTCTCTTCTTATTTATACTTGAATAGCATGTGCCAAAATCGTGCTAAAAGTCACATTTCCCATGCTCCTTCTGCCAGCTGTCATCCTCAGATTGGCTGCCCCTGAACTGTCAGTTAAGCCTTTTACATGCCTTCATATCCAGATATTTATTATAACAGATTTTAGTGGGGTCCTCCGTTGTCACACCTTTCACCCTTCATCTTCCATCGCTCTTTCAGGTACTTTTCTTTTTTCTTTCCTTTTCCTCATTTTTCCCTTTCTTTGCTGCTTTTTTCATGCTTTATTCTATGGCAAGAACTAAAATGACCGGTAGGAAAATTAGATATGGGGTTTGCCAAAAATCCGGTGGATTTTACAAATTTAACATGAATATTTGGATGAGAATATCCCTAGATGATCTTAGGGCTTTAATAACTAGATACAAAAAGGATCCCGCCTTAATGTCATTTCTCCGAGTTAGGGGTGAGCTTTTCTTATCCCGGGCAGCCCCCATGTCGCGCCAATTCTATGATTCCCGATCTTTATTTTATCACATTTGCTTCTTACATAAGCGCTCTTCGCGAAATAACATTGTTAATTCCAGTCTCCCAAATTCTGCTACTTTAAGGCAGAGACGCCGTTATAAACAAGTTCTTTCATCTTCCAGTTCCCCCAGCAGCATGTCTGATCAAGCTGGATCCAGCTCTCAAACTACAACTTCAGCTTCTCCTGACTCAGGTGAACACATTCCTTTTCGCCCTATTCCCAGGAGGCCCGTTTATGATTTTTCTATTCCTGACTATAACCCTTACGCCGATCTGGATCGTAACCCCATAACTTCTTGGCACAACAGATAAAACATTGACCATGTGGTATACCACATTTCTGAGTTTCAAGGAGACATCTCTCTTTCGGCTTCTCGAAGCCACTCGGATGGAATAATAGTCTTTCCCGCCCAACTAGAGGCTAGACTTCGAATCCCCATTGACCCCTTTATTACTCTCTTTCTTCATGAACTGCAAGCCTCAATCATGGAAATCCACCCCAATGCTTTCAGAATATTAACTTTTTTATAGTCGTTTGCCGCGTCCTTCGCCGTGAGCCTACCATGACCCTGTTTAAAAATTTATTTTCTACTTATAAACAAACCACTAAGAGACCTGACGGCACTTCCGAAACTAGAGTGTCCTTAAAATATCTGCAAGAAAAAATCTTTACCCCTCTTCCCGGCAAAATCCATAATTGGTTGGCCAACCCACTATTCGTTGTTACTCGCTATGGGTGGACCCACCCTTGCTACCTTAAAGACCTTAAGCATTCTCTTGGGAAAAGGGAGTGATTAAACCATCAGGATGAAGCCCTGCGTCTGCGTATTTTAAACTCTTTTTCACCAGTTCCCAACTACCCCAATTCTCGACTTTCATGCCACTGCATCCTGTCCAATCGCGAGCTTCTCTGCCAAGTCGGCATTTCAAACAATCTTCCATTAGCTAAGGCGCGGGTCGACGTGATCCATACGGATAGCTATACTTGTTGGAGTTGCATTCTGGCTTTTTGCTGTCTCACGAGTGTCAAAAATGCGTCGATCCGCGACATTGCTACGCTATGTCCGAAGTTCTACGTATGACTCTCTCTTCCTTATTTTATATTTTGCTTATGATTATAGGTCCATTTTTGACACGCCCCCATGTCCCGGGATCCCCTAATAGAACCTCGAACCCGGTGGGAGTGACTAACGAGGATCAAGAAACTTAACAAGAAACTTAATGACATTTGTTTAACAAACTGATATGATATATATACTCTAGAGTAAGGAGCTATACTAGCTCACAACACGAGTTCTAGACAAGAAAATTAAAACCAAACTTAAATACATACAGCGGAAGATATGCCTAGCACATAAGCTGGCATCAAGAGTATTATACAAGATGTCTAGTGACAACAAGAACTGAACAAAACTGTCTACCCCAAAATAAGGAGTTACAAACCCATAAAACATCGTCCTCACCAAATGTAAAAGGACACAAGCCCCAAAATAATCACGACCTGCGAAGTAAGCTCCCTACTATGTCGAGCCTCACTGCGCACTATCCTTCCTTTGATCTAAGGAAAACAATTAAACAAGGAACGGGGTGAGATAAATCTCAGTAAGCTATTAGATGCAACTACATGACATGTTATCATGCAATTCAAGTAGATACTCAAGTAATCATATATCAAGTATCATCAAGTAACAAGTATATGAGAGGCTAAGCCACTCATCAAGTAGCACATAAGGCTAAACAAGCAAGTTATAAGGATATTGCTTCCTTCCTTATTCCTCCCAAGAATACCATTGTTGTCGTAGCTTGTATTACTTTGACAATCACGATCAATAACAGGAACTGATTATTCAGTATGTATCAGAAGACCCGGTAACCAGTGTCATTCCCAATATCAAGACTCATGAGTATTCACGAGGTGTTCAAGACAGGAGTTTAGCATTCACTCAAGTCAGGCTTATTGCTCCAACTAAGGAAGCTATGCCCTTACTATGGCCGGTAGTAAGGGGTCAGGCGGAAATACATAGGGACCCGATTGTCACTTAAGCCCCAGCTCTCGCGACAAGCGTGAACCTATATATTTTCGAACAAGCAAGGAGAACCAGCTGGACTCACACAAGAAGGTACAAGTAGATATTTACTTGAACTACAGGAAAAGAACAAATCCAAAAGTAGTGGACTAGCTCAACAAGGAACATGCTTCAAGTAATCAAGAAGTCACCTTGTATCAAGCAAATGTATGCAATGTTTGCAAATACACAACAAGAACATGTCTCATACACGTTAGTGCTTACTTATAGCACTTTCTAGTTCACTACCATACATATGTATTGGTGTCAAGCCATGTACAAGATTTTATTATCTTATATTCAAGTCTTAATCCATTTCTATGGATGTTCAAGTCATGTACAAGATTTTAAATGTCTTATACTTCAAGTTATATCCCAATCTTTGGACATTCAAACAAGTATAAGAGTTATACATTTACTCTTACAAAATCCCAATCCTATTCTTATGATGTTCAAGTCTAAGACCTTATGCTAATGCCTCTAAGGTGAACAATCATTGGATTCACAACAAGTATAACACATTAGTGCTTGTTCATAGCACTTTCAAGACATAAAGAAGAGTTACTACTCTTATACTTAAGTTCTCATTTGAGTTCTATAAGTATTACTGTTCAAGACTAAGCTCTAATGCCCCCAAAAGGTACAATTACACTTTCTAGGACATCTTATAAAGGCTCTATACCTTAAGAGAGGTAAGGTATAGAGCTTGGTATAAGATGCTATGCTCTAAGGTGAACAATCATTTGACTTATTTGTTAAATTCTTGACTTGCTTGTTAGATATTTAACGTGCTTGTTAAATTCTTGACTAGCATATTTAGATGCTATTTTATTTGAGTTAATTATTTAACTGCGTTAGAAAGTTAAGGTGGTTAAATGTCAAAGTTGAAAGTTTAGGGTCCTTTTTGTCAAAGTTAGAACTTGAGGGGCCTAAGTGTCATTTCCCCAAACTTGAATGTATATCTTTGGTGGGTTTGCCTGAGGAAGTCATTTTCTCCCCAAATTCATTACGTCTCTCTCTGTTCTAAAAGTTAGGGTTAGGGTTTACCCTATTCTCGACTCCTCGAGCTTAATTATTCCTCTGTTCGTGATTCTGGTCCCGGATAAATATTCGTGGCGTTGAATAGAGCGTTCCAGACCGATCAGAAATTAATTTGGGTCAACTTGAATTTTGACTAGGTAAGCTATTAGCTTCCCCTTACTTGTAATAACATGTATATATGTTATTCCCGCTACTTGTTCTTGTTAAAATTGTGTTTTGGGCAATTTTTATGATACTTGTAAAATTGGGACAAAGGGAGTAAACGTATACTGAAAACAAGAATGAATTAGACTTGCAATTCGTGAGACGGTAAGATAGTAACTCGATTTAAATATTATTAGAAAAATTGTACCATTATTTGTGGTACGGGGAAATGAATGGAAGTATCCCTAAATGGGTATAGTAGTATAATATAAAATTGTACTTACACTTTTGGGGACGGTGAAATATTAAATAGGAATAAAAGGAAATTATCCTATTATTTATGGGACGGTAAAAGAAATGAATTGGGCTTGAAATAGGAGTGCTAAACTTGTTAGTATACTCCTGAGAATGTTAGGAGTGTTAGTTAAATTATACTCCTACGCTTGGGACGGAAAGTTATTTAACCTGGGAAAGAATTCGGATTTTGGCATTTTTGGGCCTTGTGCGACCGCCCATTTTGGGCTGGGCGACCGCCCATCTATCTGAAGCATTTTGTTCTTGGAAAGCCTAATTTTGGGCGACCGCCCACACCATTTTGTGCGGCCGCCCATATGTCCTGAAAAATTGTAAAACTTGTTTAATGATTGTATAAGTTGGAAATAACCCTTGTTAAGGCATATAGCCTTAGGATAAGATGTCCTAGTAAGTATTGTGATACCTTACGGGTATCAGAAGTGAGTCTTGAACATGATTACTCATTAAATTAAAATGAGAACTTGAGTATAAAAGGAACAACTCTTTTATATGTCTTGAAAGTGCTATGAACAAGCACTTATGTGTTATGCTTGTCTTGAAGCTCATTGACTTAATTTGAATTCGAAGTATTCTTGGTCTAGGTTTAGGGTATTACCCTAGATGGCCTAGATGAGTTTGTAGAACACTTTAGTACTGAAAAATAGTCCATTTGTGAACAAATGAAAGGTGGACTTGAATCATAATTAAATGATAACTTGAGTATAAGAGTAGTAACTCTTTTATATGTCTTGAAGCTAATGTTTGTATACCTTAGGGGTACCAACTAATGTCTTGAGCATGAATATCCTAAGAAAAGGATTTGAAAACTTGTACGAGTAAGATGTATAATTCATCTTCTGAACTTGAACTTGAGTGTAAGAGTAAGGACTCTTCTACGTGTCTTGAATCTAAAGATTGTACAACTTAAGGGCATTAAAGCTATGCCTTAAACTTGAATATCCTAGGAATAGGATCGTGAACTTGATTGGGAGATGTATAGCTCATCTTTTTAATTAAAACGTGAATATAAGATGAGTAAATCTTGTATATGTATTGAATGTCTTGAATGTCTTAAGATGAGACAGTAACTTGAAGTATAAGACAATAAAATCTCGTACATGACTTGAACATCCAAATAATTGGATTAAGACTTGAATATAAGATTATAAAATCTTGTACGTGCCTTGACACCAATATAGGTGTATGGTAATAACTTGAAAGAGTCTTGATGTGTATATGCAAATCTTGCATATATGTACTTGATAGAATGTAGCTTCTTGATTGATTGGTACATGGTATGAATAACCAAAGAATTGGGTTATGAAACTAGCTAGAGAATGATTAACTCTACTACATACTTGAACTTGATACGTGTATATTGGAAGTGCTATAAATAAGCACTAAAGTGTAAATGATTTAGTTTCTAATCGTGTATATACTCAATGAAGTATATAAAATATAAAGAAGATATCTTGTCTTGAACTGGTTCCTAAAGAAAATAGGGACTAGTGTAATATGAAGATAATTCATATAATCGTGAATACTACGATTTAAATTAATAAGAATGATTACAGAACACAATATGTGTTAGAAAATGTATTCGATTACTAACGATACATATACGTGAAGTATGACTGTATCTAGGTACAATGTGACCTATTCTATTACGTGTTTAGAGTCTAAGGTATTGGGCTCTACTTGATAGTAAGGGTATTGTGATAGACACCTTAATGTGTTAAACGTGACATAAATATGTACGTGCAATCTTGGCATGTTACTAAATGATATACCCTACTACGTGATTGAGGTCTGTTATAAATGGACTCTTACTTGGATTGATCGTGTTACATGGACACTTATGTGCCATAGTTAAACTTGATTGGTATTCGAAATAATTGAGTACGTGTACTTATATTCTCGTGAGCACATGATACATAATTACATGGTGCATATTCTCGTGAGCACATGATACATTACTACATGGTGCATATTCTCGTGAGCACATGATACATGATTACATGGCGCATAAAGACAGGTCCACTATTATGGGACTTAGTTCTATTCCCGTAGTTCAAGTAAATATCTACTTGTACCTTCTTGTTGTGAGTCCAGCTGGTTCTCCTTGCTTGTTCGAAAATATATAGGTTCACGCTTGTCGCGAGAGCTGGGGTTTAAGTGACAATCGGGTCCCTATGTATTTCCGCCCGACCCCTTACTACTGGCCATAGTAAGGGCATAGCTTCCTTGGTTGGAGCAATAAGCCTGACCTAAGTGAATGTTAACTCCCGTCCCGAACACCATGTGGATCTTGTTATTGTGGATGACACTGGTTACCAGGTCTTCTTATATACTGCATAGCAGTCTCTTGTTCCTGTTCTTGGTTGTCCTCAGCTAGAAAAGCATCGACAACAAATGGTATTCTTGGGAGAAATAAGGAAGGATTCAGGTACAATGCGTGATAGGCCTATGTGCATCTTGGTGAGCTGGTTTAGCCTCTCACTCTACTTGACTACTTGTTACCTGAACCTTTCTTGAGCTTGATTACTTGCTGAGTTGGCTTAGCCTCTCCTATACTTGTTACTTGATGATACTTGATATATGATTACTTGAGTATCTATTTGTATTGCATGATAACATGACATATAGTTGCATGTTAATAGCTTACTTAGATTTATCTCACCCTTTATTTGTTTAATTGTTTCCCCCCCCCAGGAAAGCAGGGGATAGTACGCAGTGAGGCTCGACTTAGCTGGGAACTTACTCAGCAGGATATTGTTGTTCGAAGTTAGTGTCCTTTTATATTTTGGTAAGGACGATCTTGTATGAGTTATTAAACTCTGGGCTTGTATTGGGGTAGTATTTGTTGTCCCTAGACAGTTCTTGTTGCTAGCTTATTTGCTAGGCATGTCTTCCGCTGTATGTAACCATTTTGGTTTAAATTTTCTTGGTCTAGAACTCGTGTGAGCTATCTTAGCTCCCTACTCTTGAGTATATATATCATGTCAGTTTTGTTTTTAACAGGTATTGTTCCTGTTTCCCGTAGTTTCTTGTTTCTTGTTAGTTACGCGCACCAGGTTCGAGGTTCTATTAGGGAATCCCGGGACTTGGGGCGTGTCAGGGTGGTATCAGAGCTATGGTTTAGCTCTAAGCCTGGATAGGGTCTATGGCCTAGGTTGGGTTAGTCTTGGGTGTGTTTTCGACGCCGAGTGCTTCGTTACTTGTTGTCATACCAGGCATAGAACTGGTGTTGATAGTGTTAATCCAATTGGATTAGATGGTTTGAGAATCGAGAGCGCGAGTCTTTAAAGACTTAGGCGTATTTATCTTGTCTTGTGGACATTGTTTCGTGCTATATATGCATGCTTGTCCTTATCTCGTGAATTGCGTGGAAGTGTATTCTCTAGTAAGAGACTACGTGCTTGATATTGTTATGAATAAGAGCTTGATAGAAGTGTGGGTGATAACACCCTATACGTTCTATGTTAATTTGGTCGTGTCACCGGTATGGGACATTGATGTGATACGTGATATAGCTTGGCTCTTACGTGTTATGACTTGGCTTTCTATGTGTTAGGCCAATCTTGTTTACCATAATAGATGGTAATTAATTCTCTGCTAGTATGATTGACTATTTATGTGAGCATGATAGATTTATGCATATCATTCATGTTCTGCATTGAAAGTCTAGAAAGGGTTCTTGAGATTGTACTGGGTATTTAACCTATCTGATTGATAGTGGAATTTCTAAACCAAACCAGATGGATGTATCCATTCTTGATGAGAAACTGGGTTATCTTGAGTTGTTACAGTGCGAATACAGTGCTGACATCTGGATTAATGTTCTTGACATCGATTGAGTTAAACGAGTTAAAGATTCAACTTGAGAATTTCTTGATAGAGGATATATCTACCTTGTAGTGGATGTCTGAAGTGAGTATCTGTGTTGACCTATAAGTGGAAACAACCAAGGTATGCGTGTTCTTGAGATATTCTTGATCTTGTTAGAGATTCATGAATGAATTTCGAAGGCAGCTCCATTGTTAACTATTTGACACCGAGAGCTACATCTTTTGATGGATTGTCTTGATGGATTGATATACGTAAAGTCAGTTTTGAATATTGAAACGATGGATAACCACGACTTCAGTATCTGAGATTGCCTAGTGGATTTGACCAGTATTACAGTGATCTGGAGGATATGACCAGTCCTATTATTTCTAGTGGATATGTCAAGTTTCACCGATATAGTGGATTGACTAATCGAGTCTGCATGACTTTATTGTGTCTTATTGTCATGATTGATGTATCGTGATTGCATAAAATATTTGTGGGTATATGTGTAATACTTAATTATGAGTATATGTGTATATTCTTGATGTGATCGAGTCCTACTTGTTGATAATATATGTTATAATTTTGATCTAGTAAAAATTCGAGGACGAATTTTCTTTAAGGTGGGGAGGATGTAACGCCCATCCTTAATCTCGTTAAATATTTGACTTATTTGTTAAATTCTTGACTTGCTTGTTAGATATTTAACGTGCTTGTTAAATTCTTGACTAGCATATTTAGATGCTATTTTATTTGAGTTAATTATTTAACTGCGTTAGAAAGTTAAGGTGGTTAAATGTCAAAGTTGAAAGTTTAGGGCCTTTTTGTCAAAGTTAGAACTTGAGGGGCCTAAGTGTCATTTCCCCAAACTTGAATGTATATCTTTGGTGGGTTTGCCTGAGGAAGTCATTTTCTCCCCAAATTCATTACGTCTCTCTCTGTTCTAAAAGTTAGGGTTAGGGTTTACCCTATTCTCGACTCCTCGAGCTTAATTATTCCTCTGTTCGTGATTCTGGTCCCGGATAAATATTCGTGGCGTTGAATAGAGCGTTCCAGACCGATCAGAAATTAATTTGGGTCAACTTGAATTTTGACTAGGTAAGCTATTAGCTTCCCCTTACTTGTAATAACATGTATATATGTTATTCCCGCTACTTGTTCTTGTTAAAATTGTGTTTTGGGCAATTTTTATGATACTTGTAAAATTGGGACAAAGGGAGTAAACGTATACTGAAAACAAGAATGAATTAGACTTGCAATTCGTGAGACGGTAAGATAGTAACTCGATTTAAATATTATTAGAAAAATTGTACCATTATTTGTGGTACGGGGAAATGAATGGAAGTATCCCTAAATGGGTATAGTAGTATAATATAAAATTGTACTTACACTTTTGGGGACGGTGAAATATTAAATAGGAATAAAAGGAAACTGTCCTATTATTTATGGGACGGTAAAAGAAATGAATTGGGCTTGAAATAGGAGTGCTAAACTTGTTAGTATACTCCTGAGAATGTTAGGAGTGTTAGTTAAATTATACTCCTACGCTTGGGACGGAAAGTTATTTAACCTGGGAAAGAATTCGGATTTTGGCATTTTTGGGCCTTGTGCGACCGCCCATTTTGGGCTGGGCGACCGCCCATCTATCTGAAGCATTTTGTTCTTGGAAAGCCTGATTTTGGGCGACCGCCCACACCATTTTGTGCGGCCGCCCATATGTCCTGAAAAATTGTAAAACTTGTTTAATGATTGTATAAGTTGGAAATAACCCTTGTTAAGGCATATAGCCTTAGGATAAGATGTCCTAGTAAGTATTGTGATACCTTAGGGGTATCAGAAGTGAGTCTTGAACATGATTACTCATTAAATTAAAATGAGAACTTGAGTATAAAAGGAACAACTCTTTTATATGTCTTGAAAGTGCTATGAACAAGCACTTATGTGTTATGCTTGTCTTGAAGCTCATTGACTTAATTTGAATTCGAAGTATTCTTGGTCTAGGTTTAGGGTATTACCCTAGATGGCCTAGATGAGTTTGTAGAACACTTTAGTACTGAAAAATAGTCCATTTGTGAACAAATGAAAGGTGGACTTGAATCATAATTAAATGATAACTTGAGTATAAGAGTAGTAACTCTTTTATATGTCTTGAAGCTAATGTTTGTATACCTTAGGGGTACCAACTAATGTCTTGAGCATGAATATCCTAAGAAAAGGATTTGAAAACTTGTACGAGTAAGATGTATAATTCATCTTCTGAACTTGAACTTGAGTGTAAGAGTAAGGACTCTTCTACGTGTCTTGAATCTAAAGATTGTACAACTTAAGGGCATTAAAGCTATGCCTTAAACTTGAATATCCTAGGAATAGGATCGTGAACTTGATTGGGAGATGTATAGCTCATCTTCTTAATTAAAACGTGAATATAAGATGAGTAAATCTTGTATATGTATTGAATGTCTTGAATGTCTTAAGATGAGACAGTAACTTGAAGTATAAGACAATAAAATCTCATACATGACTTGAACATCCAAATAATTGGATTAAGACTTGAATATAAGATTATAAAATCTTGTACGTGCCTTGACACCAATATAGGTGTATGGTAATAACTTGAAAGAGTCTTGATGTGTATATGCAAATCTTGCATATATGTACTTGATAGAATGTAGCTTCTTGATTGATTGGTACATGGTATGAATAACCAAAGAATTGGGTTATGAAACTAGCTAGAGAATGATTAACTCTACTACATACTTGAACTTGATACGTGTATATTGGAAGTGCTATAAATAAGCACTAAAGTGTAAATGATTTAGTTTCTAATCGTGTATATACTCAATGAAGTATATAAAATATAAAGAAGATATCTTGTCTTGAACTGGTTCCTAAAGAAAATAGGGACTAGTGTAATATGAAGATAATTCATATAATCGTGAATACTACGATTTAAATTAATAAGAATGATTACAGAACACAATATGTGTTAGAAAATGTATTCGATTACTAACGATACATATACGTGAAGTATGACTGTATCTAGGTACAATGTGACCTATTCTATTACGTGTTTAGAGTCTAAGGTATTGGGCTCTACTTGATAGTAAGGGTATTGTGATAGACACCTTAATGTGTTAAACGTGACATAAATATGTACGTGCAATCTTGGCATGTTACTAAATGATATACCCTACTACGTGATTGAGGTCTGTTATAAATGGACTCTTACTTGGATTGATCGTGTTACATGGACACTTATGTGCCATAGTTAAACTTGATTGGTATTCGAAATAATTGAGTACGTGTACTTATATTCTCGTGAGCACATGATACATAATTACATGGTGCATATTCTCGTGAGCACATGATACATTACTACATGGTGCATATTCTCGTGAGCACATGATACATGATTACATGGTGCATAAAGACTGGTCCACTATTATGGGACTTAGTTCTATTCCCGTAGTTCAAGTAAATATCTACTTGTACCTTCTTGTTGTGAGTCCAGCTGGTTCTCCTTGCTTGTTCGAAAATATATAGGTTCACGCTTGTCGCGAGAGCTGGGGTTTAAGTGACAATCGGGTCCCTATGTATTTCCGCCCGACCCCTTACTACTGGCCATAGTAAGGGCATAGCTTCCTTGGTTGGAGCAATAAGCCTGACCTAAGTGAATGCTAACTCCCGTCCCGAACACCATGTGGATCTTGTTATTGTGGATGACACTGGTTACCAGGTCTTCTTATATACTGCATAGCAGTCTCTTGTTTCTGTTCTTGGTTGTCCTCAGCTAGAAAAGCATCGACAACAAATGGTATTCTTGGGAGAAATAAGGAAGGATTCAGGTACAATGCGTGATAGGCCTATGTGCATCTTGGTGAGCTGGTTTAGCCTCTCACTCTACTTGACTACTTGTTACCTGAACCTTTCTTGAGCTTGATTACTTGCTGAGTTGGCTTAGCCTCTCCTATACTTGTTACTTGATGATACTTGATATATGATTACTTGAGTATCTATTTGTATTGCATGATAACATGACATATAGTTGCATGTTAATAGCTTACTGAGATTTATCTCACCCTTTATTTGTTTAATTGTTTCCCCCCCCCAGGAAAGCAGGGGATAGTACGCAGTGAGGCTCGACTTAGCTGGGAACTTACTCAGCAGGATATTGTTGTTCGAAGTTAGTGTCCTTTTATATTTTGGTAAGGACGATCTTGTATGAGTTATTAAACTCTGGGCTTGTATTGGGGTAGTATTTGTTGTCCCTAGACAGTTCTTGTTGCTAGCTTATTTGCTAGGCATGTCTTCCGCTGTATGTAACCATTTTGGTTTAAATTTTCTTGGTCTAGAACTCGTGTGAGCTATCTTAGCTCCCTACTCTTGAGCATATATATCATGTCAGTTTTGTTTTTAACAGGTATTGTTCCTGTTTCCCGTAGTTTCTTGTTTCTTGTTAGTTACGCGCACCAGGTTCGAGGTTCTATTAGGGAATCCCGGGACTTGGGGCGTGTCACTCCCCACCTTAAAGAAAATTTGCCCACGAATTTTACTTACCAAAGTTTTCAAATAGGCTTGGGTATTTATCTCGCATCTCTTTCTCGGTTTCCCAAGTAGCCTCTTCTATTTCATGATTTCTCCAAAGGACCTTCACAATAGGAATCCTTTTGGTACGCAAGACTTGCTCTTTCCAGTCAAGAATTTCAACAGGTTGTTCCTCATAAGACAAATCAGGCTGAAATGGAATAGCCTCATACTCAAGAACATGTGATTCATCTGCCATATACTTGCGAAGCATAGATACATGGAATACATCATGAATACCCGATAAAGAATGAGGTAAAGCCCACTCTATAAGCCAACTTACCAACTCTTTCAAGAATTTCAAATGGACCGATATAACGAGGAGATAACTTTCCTTTCTTCCCAAATCTATTTATACCTCTACGAGGAGAGACCTTCAAGAATACAAAGTCACCTACCTGGAATTCAAGATCTCTTCTACGATGATCTGCATAACTCTTTTGTCTACTCTGAGCTGTGCGCAATCTATCTCGAATAAGTTTCACACTCTCAACTGATTGTTGAACCATTTCAGGACCCAAGAGTCTAGCTTCTCCCACTTCATCCTAGCATATAGGAGATCGACATTTTCTGCCATAAAGAGCCTTATATGGAGCCATTTCAATGCTAGACTGAAAACTGTTATTATAAGCAAACTCAGCCAAAGGAAGATGAGTATCCCAACTGCCTTTGAAATCAATAACACAAGCACGTAACATATCCTCAAGAATCTGTATAAGTCTCTCAGATTGCCCATCAGATTGAGGATGAAAAGCTGTACTGAAATTCAATTTAGTACCCATAGCACCCTGAAAAGCCTGCCAGAATCGAGAAGTAAAATGAGGATCTCTATCAGATACAATACTCACAGGAACCCCATGCAGTCGGACTATCTCCTGAACATACAAAGATGCCAATTGAGACAATGAATATCCCATAGAAACAGACAAGAAGTGAGCTGATTTAGTCAACCTGTCCACTATAACCCAAACAGCATCATGGCCTCGTCTGGTACGTGGCAAACCAGTCACAAAATCCATGGTAATATGCTCCCATTTCCACTCTGGAATTTCTAATGGTTGCAACAAACCTGCTGGACGTTGATGTTCCACTTTTACCTGTTGACAAGTCAAACATTTAGAAACATACTCAGCAATCTCTCTTTTCATATTGTTCCACCAGAAATGTTTCTTCAAGTCTTGGTACATTTGTGTACTTCCAGGATGAATAGTATACTTGGCTTTGTGAGCCTCTTCAAGAACTTTCTTCTTTATCTCAAGATCAACTGGAATACAAACTCTGCCTCGAAAGGTAAGAATTCCATCACTGTTGAAAGAAAAATCTGGTTGCTTTCCTTCATTCATTCCACTAATGATTTTCTGCAATTCAGAATCAGTTACCTGAGCTTCTTTGATCTGTTGGAGTAAATCTGAAGTAGCTTTTATATTAGCAAAGATAACTCCATGATTTGATTCACAAGGACTCCAATCACACAAGTCTTCAAACATCTTCCATTCACGAATCATCAGGCAAGAAATATAAGTCTTTCTACTCAGTGCATCTGCCACAACATTTGCCTTTCCTGGATGATAAAGGATAGTACAATCATGATCCTTCAATTTCTCCATCCATCTACGTTGTCTCATGTTAAGTTCTTTCTGAGAAAACAGGTACTTCAAACTTTTATGATCGGTAAAGACTTCAAATTTGGTTCCATACAAGTAATGCCTCCATTTATGAAAAGCAAAAATAATTGCAGCCAACTCTAGATCATGAGTAGGATAATTCTTTTCATAAGGAGATAAGTTTCGAGAAGCATAAGCTATTACCTTGCCATCTTGCATCAAAACACAACCCAATCCTTCTTTAGAAGCATCAGTATAAACCATGAAATGCTCAGAACCACTAGGTAAAGCCAAGACTGGAGCTGTAGTCAAACGCCTTTTTAACTCCTGAAAACTTGCTTCACATTTATCATTCCACTCAAAAGAAATAGCTTTTCGAGTCATGTTAGTCAATGGAGTAGCAATCTTGGAGAATCCCTCAATGAACCTCCGATAATAACTAGCCAAGCCCAAGAAACTACGGATCTCTGTCACTGTAGTTGGCCTTTTCCAGTTAACAACTGCTTCAACTTTGGAAGGATCTACTGCAATACCAGTAGCAGACACAACATGCCCCAAGAATGAAACCTCTTCTAACCAGAAAGCACATTTGCTGAATTTTGCAAATAATTGTTTCTCACGAAGAACTTGCAATACCACTCTGAGATGTTGTTCATGCTCAGCCCGTGATTTAGAATACACAAGAATGTCATCAATAAATACCACTACGAAACAATCAAGATATGGCTTGAAGATACGGTTCATCAAATCCATAAATACAGCTGGAGCATTTGTCAAACCGAATGGCATAACAATAAATTCATAATGCCCATACCTGGTACGGAAAGCTGTCTTTGGTATATCCTCAGATCTGATTTTCAACTGATGATAACCACTTCTCAAGTCAAGCTTCGAGTACACTACTGAACCCTGAAGCTGATCAAACAAGTCATCAATATGAGGTAACGGATATTTGTTCTTAATAGTTACCTGATTAAGATCTCTGTAATCAATACACAATCGCAGAGTCCCATCTTTCTTTCTAACAAACAACACTGGTGCACCCCAAGGTGATACACTAGGCCTAATGAAGCCCCTTTCAAGCAATTCCTCAAGCTGTGTTTTTAACTCTCTCAACTCAGCTGGAGCCATTCTATAAGGTGCTTTAGAGATTGGTGCTGTACCTAGTAATAACTCAATACAGAACTCAAGCTCTTGATCAGGTGGCATACTATACTCAGAAGAGAACACATCTGAAAATTCAGACACAACAGGAATATCTTCCATCTTGGGAACAGATAAACTCTGGTCAAGCACACATGCGAGATACCCGGCACAACCACGAGATAAAAGTTTTCTAGCTTTTAAAGCAGAAATAACATGTATAGCACATAAAGGCCTATCACCTTCAAAGGTAAAATCAGGCAAACCAGGAATAGAAAAAGTTACTACTTTTCTATAACAATCAACAGATGCATGATGCACATATAGCCAATCCATGCCAAGAATCACGTCAAAGTCCCTTATAGGTAACACGACTAGGTCAGCAAGAAGGGCATGATCACCCACAAGAACCTCACATTTCTTGTAAACCTCAGAAGTAAACATGCAATCTCCCATAGGGGAAGATACTTCTAGCACATAAGGCATAGAATCAGGAAGAACATGCAAATGCGACACAAAATGAGATGCCACATAAGAATGAGATGAGCCTGGATCTATCAAGACTCGCGCTCTCGTACTAGAAAGTAATATAATACCTCCTATGACCGCAGAAGACTCAGCTACACCCTGCTGATCTAAAGCAAACACTCGACCCTGAACTTTTGGTCGACCCCCACTATCTCTCTTGGAACCTGAGGCCTGTTGACTTGTACCCCAACTTGATTTCCTCTACCTTTAGGACAATTCTTAGCAAAGTGCCCCGCTTCACCACACACTAAACATTTTCCTTGCTTTGACCAACACTTGTCTTCAGAATGACCTTCTTTCGAACAAAAACCACATACTTTCCTGGAACCTTGGACTGTTGTCCTCGAACCAGTTGATACACTACCTTTACTTTCAGTTGGTTGTCGAAATCGACGATCTTGGCGGCCAGATTTACCACCTTTAGAACCAGATCCCTGAGTTTTCTCTGATACACGACCAGTCATGGTTTTTCCCAACTTCACCTTGTGTTCTTCGATATCATTTTAAATAGTATAAGCCTTCTCCACTGCTTGATGATAGCTAGTGAGCTGTAGAGAAAGAAGCTGCTTCCTATACTCAGTCCTTAACCCTTTAACGAACCTCTGTGCCTTCTTGGCTTCATTTGGAACTAAGTGATCATAATACCTCGCCAATTCTGTGAACTTGGTTGAGTATTGCCCCACTGTCAAACTTCCCTGCTCCAGATTAAGAAATTCCATTTCCTTTCTATCTTGGACCACTGTTGGAATAAACTGTGACTTAAAAGCTTTAAGAAAATTCTCCCATGTCTGAGGTACACCTTCCAGTTCCCAGCTTTTACTCAACACTCGCCACCAATGTTCAGCGGCTTTCTCAAGTTTAAAGGTTGCAATGGTTACCTTATCACCACCTGCACATCTCAAGGCTGTAAAGATCTTCTCAATACTTTCAATCCACTCCTCTGCCTTCTTAGAATCAAATTCCCCATCAAAACTATGAGGTTTCAGCTTCAAGAACCTTGTAAGGCGATTAGGATAATCCTAGTCTACATTATCAACCATTTCTTCTTGAGGAGTTATAGATCTCAGCTGATTACTACCACTTGTACCTTCAGAACTCATTGTACCTGTAGGTAAACACTCAGCGTTAATAACACCCCAAGACTCACCCATACCTAGGCCATAGACCCTATCCAGACTTAGAGCAAACCAAGGTAGCTAAACAGGGTAGCTAAACCAGGGTAGCTCTGATACCAACCTGACACGCCCCCAGGTCCCGGGATCCCCTAATAGAACCTCGAACCCGGTGGGAGTGACTAACGAGGATCAAGAAACTTAACAAGAAACTTAATGACATTTGTTTAACAAACTGACATGATATATATACTCTAGAGTAAGGAGCTATACTAGCTCACAACACGAGTTCTAGACAAGAAAATTAAAACCAAACTTAAATACATACAGCGGAAGATATGCCTAGCATATAAGCTGGCATTAAGAGTACTATACAAGATGTCTAGTGACAACAAGAACTGAACAAAACTGTCTACCCCAAAATAAGGAGTTACAAACCCATAAAACATCGTCCTCACCAAATGTAAAAGGACACAAGCCCCAAAATAATCACGACCTGCGAAGTAAGCTCCCTGCTATGTCGAGCCTCACTGCGCACTATCCTTCCTTTGATCTAAGGAAAACAATTAAACAAGGAACGGGGTGAGATAAATCTCAGTAAGCTATTAGATGCAACTACATGACATGTTATCATGCAATTCAAGTAGATACTCAAGTAATCATATATCAAGTATCATCAAGTAACAAGTATATGAGAGGCTAAGCCACTCATCAAGTAGCACATAAGGCTAAACAAGCAAGTTATAAGGATATTGCTTCCTTCCTTATTCCTCCCAAGAATACCATTGTTGTCGTAGCTTGTATTACTTTGACAATCACGATCAATAACAGGAACTGATTATTCAGTATGTATCAGAAGACCCGGTAACCAGTGTCATTCCCAATATCAAGACTCATGAGTATTCACGAGGTGTTCAAGACAGGAGTTTAGCATTCACTCAAGTCAGGCTTATTGCTCCAACTAAGGAAGCTATGCCCTTACTATGGCCGGTAGTAAGGGGTCAGGCGGAAATACATAGGGACCCGATTGTCACTTAAGCCCCAGCTCTCGCGACAAGCGTGAACCTATATATTTTCGAACAAGCAAGGAGAACCAGCTGGACTCACACAAGAAGGTACAAGTAGATATTTACTTGAACTACGGGAAAAGAACAAATCCAAAAGTAGTGGACTAGCTCAACAAGGAACATGCTTCAAGTAATCAAGAAGTCACCTTGTATCAAGCAAATGTATGCAATGTTTGCACATACACAACAAGAACATGTCTCATACACGTTAGTGCTTACTTATAGCACTTTCTAGTTCACTACCATACATATGTATTGGTGTTAAGCCATGTACAAGATTTTATTATCTTATATTCAAGTCTTAATCCATTTCTATGGATGTTCAAGTCATGTACAAGATTTTAAATGTCTTATACTTCAAGTTATATCCCAATCTTTGGACATTCAAACAAGTATAAGAGTTATACATTTACTCTTACAAAATCCCAATCCTATTCTTATGATGTTCAAGTCTAAGACCTTATGCTAATGCCTCTAAGGTGAACAATCATTGGATTCACAACAAGTATAACACATTAGTGCTTGTTCATAGCACTTTCAAGACATAAAGAAGAGTTACTACTCTTATACTTAAGTTCTCATTTGAGTTCTATAAGTATTACTGTTCAAGACTAAGCTCTAATGCCTCCAAAAGGTACAATTACACTTGCTAGGACATCTTATACCAAGGCTCTATACCTTAGGAGAGGTAAGGTTTCATCTCCATTTAGTTTGAGCAACTATTGTGCAACAGGGGTTTTGGGCGGTCGCCCAACCCCATCCTGGGCGGTCGCCCAAGATCACAATTTCAGAACCAAAGTCTCTGCCTTAGTGGGCGGTCGCCCAAAGCCCCATGGGCGGTCGCCCAAGGCCAAAATCTGCAAAAACCCAATTTCTTCCCAGACTTAGAATTCTCCGTTCCAAGCGTAGGAGTAACTTTTACTAACATTTTTAACACTCCCAGGATGCACTAACAAGCTTAAAACCAATTCTTTCATTTTAATTTCCTTACTTTACATAGTAGGATATACTCCCTTTGTCCCATAATTACAAGTACCACAAAAATTTCCCCAAACACAAAATTAACATTCACAAGTATCGGGAATAACATTTATGCATGTTATTACAAGCAAGAGGGAGCTAATAACTTACCTAGTCAAAATTCAAGTTGACCCAAACTTATTTCTGTTCGGCCTGGAATGCTCTATTCAACGCCATGAATATTAATCCGGGATCAGAATCAAGAACGGAGGGATAATTAAACTCGTGGAGTCGAGAATAGGGAAAACTTTTAACCCTAGCTTTAGAACAGAAGGAGTATACGTAAATGATTTGGGTAAAATGAATCTGAGGAAGGCAACCCCAATTGATATACTTAAACTTTCAAAGAATTGCACTTAGGCCCCTCAAGTTTCACTTTTAACAAAAAGGCCCCTAAAGTCAAATTTTCACAAATGACCCAAAAGTCAAAACTAAACATTTAACCACCTTAATATTCTAAAGCAGTTAATAAATTAACCCAAATAAAACTAGCACATAATATGCAAGTTCAAGAATTTAACAAATATGTCAAATATTTAACAAGAAATTCGATGGGTGTTACAATTTTGTTCATCATCTTATGTCTTCTCTTTTCTTTCTTACTTCAGTTCAGTGTAACATGAGTTCCTGTACAAAGCACAACACCAACCTCGATTCTGAACAAAGTCGTGCCACTCTTGCGGGAAGATGCAATGCTCTCTTAGCTGCCCTTCCTTTATACCTGCCTCTTCCCGTTTCCAATTATGGCACTGATGATGAGGCCGTCGCTGCTGCCAAACTTGTCGCGGATCTTGAGAAATCCAAAACCTCAAAACCTTCCTTTAAGAGAAGGCAACTTGCCAAAACGTCGCATGTTGAGCCAAAGCTTGGTGAATCTACTTCAGCCCCCAGTTCCTTTGCCTCTGATGTCGAGAAGACTCGAAATGATGCCGTCAGCCAATCTACCACCACAGAAAGTGAGGGGCAGGATAATGCCGCCAAAGCCACCACTATTCAAGAAGAAATCCCCCCATTCATGATTTAACTGAGGAAGACGATAACCAGAACATTATTTCTCCACCTCCTTCATCTAGCGAAATCTATACTACTCCTGATGCCGGCAAAGCGAGCTGGCTTCAACCAGGTTTTGTGATACCAACAGACCATGACTCCATAACCCGCCTTGCCAGGGAGGTTTCTCAAAGTGCTCCTCCTCTCCAAGGCGTGATCCTTTCTGACCCTCCAACTAAACACGTTGTCTTAGGCGTTACCGCCCACAAAAGGATCGCTGACTTGGACCAGGTTTCCGTTTCTACTAGCATGTCTTCAAGTATGCTTGCCGGTGAAACTAGCTTATATATGTCCATGGTACGTTTTCTTGATGTCCTCATTTCTCTTTATCTGTTCCCCGATTCCTTACTAATCTTTTCTTTTCCTTTTTACTTTAGATAAGTAGCAGAATCCTGGCGTTTACTCAAAAGATTCAGGATCTTGAGGGCGAGATTGGCCGGAAGAAATCTCAGGTAAAGGTTGCTAATGCCAACTGTGACGCTGAAAAAGGTCCAACGGCGAGATGCCTCCATTGAGAAACTGCGGGAAGAGAAAAAAGACATTGAAGGCGCAGCCGAGAAGACTCGATTAAATTTAGAGGTGTCCGAGAAGACCTGAGAAGACTTGGCGGCATCCAAATTGACTTTGAGTAATCAAAATTCTTCTTTAACTGATGAGGTTGGCAAGCTGAAAAATAGTTTAGCCCAGCTGGAAGTTGATCTTGCCAATCTTAAGGCTCAAGAAGCCGGGGATTTGCAAGAAGCTCAGGATCAAACAACCCTCCAGATTCTCCGTACTGCGGCTGCTGATCATGAAAAAATTCCCGCCATTACTGTAGACAAGCTCTTGGAGTGGGGGTCCGAAACCTTATTTAGCGACCATTCCCGCATGGGCCACGCCCTTATTCCTTATTATGGAGAGGAGCTTCATGATTTAGCCGTCGAGGATCTCGCTCTAGGCAAAGCCAAATGGACCCCTCCCTCTGTTTCTGATCCTCTATTTATGAAAAAGTGGTATGAACTTGTTGACGCCAAGACTCAAGCTTTGGATGATGCTAAAGTTGCCGCCCTTGCCGCTATTACTGAACGCCACTCCAAGGCTCAGCGGGATCATTCTTCCGCTTGACTTTAATATCCTCTTTCCGCTTTTCGACCATTCACTTTGATGTACCAAACAATTTATTCCCCCCTTTTTGCTTTAGCTTTTAGTATTGCTGGTATGTTTTAACAATATTCAATTCCTGCAGGCTTGTATGCCTTAAACGATTTGGGCCTGCGTGCCTATTTTTGTTAGTATCCTATTTTTCCTCTATGTTTTGGTTCTTCTTCTCGCATTCCTGTATTTTCCTTAATTATGCTTTTTCCATCTACCCTTTGCTTTACTAAAATATGACTCCCCTTTTTCTTAACTAATTTTATACCCTTCCCTCCAAAAAATAGCGAGATTATTCTTTAGGCTATCCTGCTTTCCTTATTTCACGTTCAAACGATCCATTTCTTTCTTTTATGAGATAAATGCCTTTTCCAATTTTTTCCTTAGCCCTCTTTTACATCCTTTGTTCAATAATATAATTGCTTTGTCCTGACCCAGTTTATACATTTTCCCCTAAAAATTAGCGAGATTAGCCTTCAGGCTATCTCTCTTGTTTATAGTTTTTATTCCATTTCTGTCCTGATAGACTCTTTTCGCCATTCTTTTGTCTCGCACGATGATGATATATTTCGTCGTCTTGTAACCTAGATTTCTTGCGAGAATACTTTCCTTTTATTTCCTTAAGATTTTAACTGTGCGCCCTAACTAGTGAAGTTGATCTTTACATTATTCTCGCTCTTCTTGTACTGGGTTCCCGGATCTATTATGCGAGAAAAAATCCCATTAACTCTATCCAGACCAGCTCTGACATAAGTCTTATCATCATCATCGACTCGTACACATGTATGATCCCTGGCTTTTGATTCTGCTGATGTCAAGATGATGGTTGCCGCCTAGTGTGGATCATTAATTGTCAGCCCCCAAAATCTTAATGAATCCAACTTTGAGTCTTGTGATGTGACCGGTTGAACTCCCCATTTCATGATTACCCTGGTAACTGAGCGGGCTTTATATGCATTTATGCCTATTTTTGCTATTTGCCCCTTCGTTTTTCAGGCCTATAAAAGGCAAACTTTATCCTCATAGTTTTTATTTTCCTTTCGTCTTCCATTTTCCTTTAAAAGAAAGAACAATGTCCTCTAGATTTTCCGATGATGATGACTATGACATGGGTGACTGGGACTCCGGTTCCACCTACCCTCCTTTCCCTCCAACGCCACCTAAGCAGTCTCCTTCTGACAGTAATGCCGAAAAATCGTCAACACCCCTTCCTCCAGTGACTCTTCCTCTTCCAACAATAAGTCCTCCTTCGACAATGAGGAAAATGAGAAAGAAGATGACGAAGAAGATGAGGATCCCAAAGATGAGGAGATGCTGTCCGATGGTACCTCTGATGATTCTACTGATTTCGGTGATGACGGCGACGATGAAATGGAGGAAGATAGTGGTGATGACGACGACGACGATGACGGCGACGATGATGTTGGCGGCTCCGGTCCAACTGTGATTATCAATATTTTTATTTTTCCTTATTTTCCTCCTTTTTTATTTTCCGGAAAGGCCATGACCCCAGCCTGTTGTGGGCTCACTATGAATGTATTAATGGAAGTTTTTAGTAACTTTGCTTACGTCGCTTTTTGTACTTTTTAAAGTGAAAAGAAGAAGGAACCTTAAAAGATCCTTCATAATTTTCCCACTTGATGAGATCCATCGTCCGTTTATTTTCCCAATGTGTTGTTGCCGCAAGTCCAGTGTCCTAATTTGATGACCTCGTTTTCATGATGTCACTGATGAAAGCAGCTTATGTCCTGACGTCGTTTACATGATGTCGCTATTTCAAAAAATAGCTTCAGTCCTGACATCGTTTCCATGATGTCGCTATTTCGAAAAATAGCTCAAGTCCTGACATCGTTTCCCTGATGTCGCTATTTCGAAAAATAGCTCAAGTCCTGACATCGTTTCCCTGATGTCGCTATTTCGAAAAATAGCTTCAGTCCTGACATCGTTTCCCTGATGTCGCTATTTCGAAAAATAGCTCAAGTCCTGACATCGTTTCGATGATGTCGCTATTTCGAAAATAGCTCAAGTCCTGACATCGTTTCCATGATGTCGCTATTTCGAATGATAGCTCAAGTCCTGACATCGTTTCCATGATGTTGCTATTTCGAAAAATAGCTTCAGTCCTGACATCGTTTCCATGATGTCGCTATTTCGAATAATAGCTCAAGTCCTGACATCGTTTCCATGATGTCGCTATTTCGAAAAATAGCTCAAGTCCTGACATCCTTGTCATGATGTAGCTATTTCGAAAAATAGCTTCAGTCCTGACATCGTTTCCATGATGTCGCTATTTCAAAAATTAGCTCAAGTCCTGACATCGTTTCCATGATGTCGCTATTTCAAAAAATAGCTCAAGTCCTGACATCGTTTCCATGATGTCGCTATTTCGAAAAATAGCTCAAGTCCTGACATCGTTTCCATGATTTCGCTATTTCAAAAAATAGCTCATTTTGTTCTTTTGCCGATATTTTAATATTTAATCCACAATTTAAACCATCAGTTTTTTTTTTTTGTTCCAGATTCACATTCTGATATTTCCATTGTCCTTACTGATACTTTACTAATTGTATTCCAATTTTGCGGCATTATTTCCGTGTTCAATTTATGTCTTACTTCCTCAACATGATAAATACATGAGTAAAAGACAAACATATGCGTGACTTCCTCAATTTTTCCAATTATAAAATTCATTCAAATAAACTTCCATTCATGTTAATAAAGAGACATAAAATCTAAGATAAATATCATAACATAGATAAATATTATCCCATCCTTTTCCTCTTCATCTCCTTACATATGCATCAGCTGAAAAGATAGACTTACGGATAATATCGCTTCAAGTGATGAGCATTCCAAGCGTGCTTGATTTCTTTTCCCGCCGGATCCTTGAGCAGGTATGTTCCTTCCCGTATCATTTTATCCACTTGATAGGGTCCTTCCCATCTAGGATCTAACTTTGAATATCCCGGCTTCTTTCCTTGAGCTTCCACGCTTCTCAGCACCCAACTCCCGGACTGAACGAACTTTTATTAACCCTTTTATCGTGCTGCGCCTTCATCCTTTGTTTATAATTTACCATCCTCATTCTGGCCTGCACCCTCCTTTCCTCCACCAAATCTAACTCATTGCAACATCTCTGTCCATTCCGGGATTCATCATAGCAGGCTACTCTGTAGGTAGGCAAAGCCATTTCGGCCGGAGCCATTGCTTCTGACCCATATGTCTTTCACCAGTGGACCCTTTGATAGTTGTTCTCATATACCATAGTGTAGACACCCCGCCTTGGACCTCTCACCCCAATTGCATACTTAGTATTTTACTTTACTTGTTTTTGTTAAGTTCTGTTAGTTCGGTTAAGTTCCTAACTGATTCCGTCAGTTTTTGACTAAACTGCACAACAGAGTTAACTTTCTAGTCCATTTTGTCAAAATCGCCATTTCAAAGTCGCGCGCCTCCGCCCTTTGTGGCCAGAAGCGCGCGCCTCCACCGACTATACGGGATGCGCGCGCGTCTGGGTGTGTCAGTTACTGATTTCTGTCCAAGAATCTCTCCCTTGCTCATTTTATATGATTTTGCCCGGGAAACTGATCTATGTGACTCCGTCTTGGCACCAAAAATATCCTCTTTCAACTATAAAAACCCCTCCAATCCACCATTGGAACGGGTCTCTTTTTGATCTCTTTTTGAGGCCTCTTTTCCATCTCTTTTTTATCTCTTTTCATCTCTCTTAAACTTTTCTTACACACACACTATACACAATTCTATACACAAATTCTCCCTACAAGAGTTCTTCGTGACAAGGCTCTACACAAATTGTTTTACAACAATTTCTCCACAACAAAACTCTTTTCAAGTCCAAGATCAAAGTCCCTTTTCTAAAGGTACCACTTTTCTATTCTCTTATTTTACTTGTGTCCTACTAAGTATGCAATCTCCATAAAAAGGGATACAACCAAAAGGCCACTTCATTATTGAAGATTGGTCAAGGTTACATCCCAACATTCCAACATTAATTTAATTTCACTTCATCTCTTAATGTAATGGTTTAGCAAATATTCAACATGTAACCATTAGACACTCGATCAATAAAATCATTTAGCTTTCATTTTCCCCTTATCTTTACTTTGTAGTTGTTAGCATATTTTTATCAATTGAAGGACATGTAAATATAAGAACACCAAAAGTAGCAAGACCCGCGTAAGCGGGGCGGAGTGGGTATTTAAGTACTTCCCACTCCGTCACCTAACCCCCGAACCCCTCATCTCAAGAATCTTTGGTTTCGTAATCAATAAAAAAGGCTATTTTCTTAGGTTTTCTCGCGTTCCTCTAAAACGTGGGTGGCGACTCTTAATATCAAGTAGACATCCTAGGTTAATTCACCGCTCTAGCCAAGTCGTGGTTCCCCGGGGTATCTACACATGCGACTCCGCTGGGGACATAGAGGGTTAAACTTGCGTTTTTCATTTTTGGTGTTCTTTTATTTTATTTTCTGGGCATTCTGGTAAAAAGGGTAGGAAGCGCGCGCCTCTGGCCTTCTTGGCCTAAAGCGCGCGCGTCCGACCCTAATTACCAGAATCGCCCACCTCCCATCTTGTCCTTCAATTCCATATTTCTATGCTAACAAGTTTCTGCAGGGGAAAGTTACATAATTTGGGACCAGGGCAATCCCCTGAGTCCGCGGTTTCTTCTGACATTCTGACAGGTACCCCAGATGTGCGCGCCTCCCACATTCATGGCGCAATGCGCGCGCTTCCCACGTAACTTCCCTGAGTCGCGCGCTTCTGGGCCATTTTCCAGAACAGAACAGTAAACAGAACAGTGAACAGAATGGGCAGTTTTGACAGTGTGTGGGCACTGGGCCTGCATACACCCCCTTTTAATTTTGTTTATTCATTTTTATCGGTCACACGGGTGATTCGAAAGTTGTAAATTACGTGCTTATTTGTTTTTTTATTTCCTTTGAAAAAAAATTTTTGTCACTTATTAGACCTCACACTACGCGCACAATTCTTATCAACTGCTCACTATCGAGTCGCACAAGTCCAACCCCAAACCCGTCGAGGCCCGTCTTAGGAAGTTTCAAGCTCCACCCGACCTTGACTCTTTCGAAGCGGTCAACCTCAGCCCGTGGCGTAGTTCAAGACTACATGCCGGGGGTGACCTTTAAGCCTCTCTTTAGCCAAGCACCAACCACACAACTCTAGTTAGGGTCTAACACTCCGTGACTCAAGTCGGTTTCCATGTGCCGAGATTTCCCTAAACTAATGTCTTCAAATCATACATGCCACTCATTGTTATGGACGAAATAAAAATCTGTCCCCAAGTGGTCATAATGGACGCTAATAAAAAAATCCGTCCCCGCATGTATGCTTTACTACATTAATTTAGTTTAATCCCGACACATGTAGGATTCACAAGCGTGGTGGAATCCGATGAGTATATGGGACCACGAGAAGGTCTATATACTAGTGTGACGATTCCACTATTTTTCTAGAAACCCAAAAAGGACCATGTCCTTCCGACTTTGTAAATAATAAAAAAAGAGTATTTTCTTTATGTGGTTTGGGTCCTTACTTTTGTTTGTGGGTGAAATAATTTTATCCAAAAGGTGTTTGTGGGGCCATCCAAAGATCGACCGTGTTCTCTCAATAGGTCCAATGGCTTCCAACAGCAACAACAACAAGGGTGAGAACATTCCCGTGTCCAACGAAGGGTTATTTAACATGGTGAAAGCATTGAAAGGATAAATTGATGCACTAGCCGAGAATGTCCACCGCAAGGATGATTTATGGCGAGCCCGTTACGAGCATGTGGAAATGGCCCATAAGAAAGAAGTAGCCAAACTCGAGAACCAATTAAAGAGGCTCACGAATGAAAGAAAGGAGGTCCAAAGTTTCGATACCGGTTTGGTCAACACTCTCATGTCCTACATTGACCAAAGGCTTAGTGGGCTAAATTTTCTCAAGGGCCCAAGCACCGATCTTCATCAAGCTTCTGTCCTCATGAACACAATGGAGGCTCTTCCCGAAAAGTTCAAGATGCCCGATATTGGCAAGTTCAACGGAAACTCTTGCCCCGACGCTCATGTCGACTCCTACATTTGGGCCATGCTACCAAAGAAAGTGTCTCCTCAAATAATGGCACAATGCTTCCCGCTTACTCTCGAGGGGGTCGCAAAAGATTGGTATATGGGTCTTCCAGTTTCCACCCGCCTCAATTGGGATGTCGCTATGCTTGCCTTCAAGTCACAATATCAAGGCAACTCCATATTCCGCCCCACCAAGAAGGAATTGGAGAGCACCATGCAAATGGGTGATGAATTATTTGGGGACTTCTATCGCCGTTGGAATGACAAGCTAGCCGAGATGGTTGATAGGCCTTCCAAGAAGGAACAAATGGACATCTTCTTGAAGTGTTTGAAAATGGACTACCGAACTCATCTTAGTGGGGCTTTTCACTCCGATTTTTCAAGCATGTATGATGCGGGGGTCAGAATTGACAATTTTCTCCGAGAAGTGGCCGAGTCCTCTTATGACACAAGCTTCAACGACAAAGGGTTCCCAAGCAATGACATGGAAGAATGTAGTGACATGGAAGACTACAACGACAATGAGGACTAAAACGACATGGGGGATGACGACAACAATCTCCGTTTCTCTTTCTCTACCTAGAGATAGGATAAAAAAAAGAGTCAAAAGTCCTCTAATGTGTGCATTAATGTTTTCTCTCGTCCAACGTTAAATTTTGAGTCAATCATTAAATAAAAGTCGTTCTCGTCCTCATACACTCTTCCAAGTTGTTCAATCTAATTCTTGGAAAAATGATGAAAAGGTGTCTAAACAAGTTTTGGAACGAAGGCCATCGCTTGAACGCCTAGGGGCTAAACATCGACGACGGCATCAACAACGAAGACATCAACAACGACGAAATCAAGACAAAGAAAGGTGGAGCAATGATCATGAAGCAAAGTTTTCAAAAGGGGATATATATATATATATATATATATATATATATATATATATATATATATATATATATATAAAAGCTCGCTAGGTTGAAATCCTCAAATAAACCTAGGCAAAAGTTAGAGCACAAAAAAAAATATATATATAAATAAAAAAAAAAAATCCCCCTTCATTCAAAGAAGTTCAAAACAATAACATCATTCCACCAAATGAAGGACGAAGCAACATCGACAACAATCACGACGAAGCAACAACCATCACTGCGAATGGAGCATCCACAAGAACTACGGTGACCTGAGCCTCTACACTGGAGGAACATAGGCAACCTGCGGGTCTGGTCTCATGTAAGAAAGAAGATATGTTTAGCCCTAGCGCGTTATGGTGATCGGCCTTCACCTCGAACTTGTCAAGACGTCTTTGTACGATTCATTTGCTAATGAATTAATCACCAAAAGATTGAA
Organism: Campanula takesimana; assembly: GCA_026119855.1. Classification (NCBI taxonomy): domain Eukaryota; kingdom Viridiplantae; phylum Streptophyta; class Magnoliopsida; order Asterales; family Campanulaceae; genus Campanula; species Campanula takesimana. The sequence continues at coordinate 541,165 of JAOWBW010000009.1, forward strand.
CAACTTTCTTAGATTTGAAATCGCTATCCATTCCTTGTTGACTCTAGGGGTTTCTCTTCTTTTTGCAATACTCCCAGTTTCTTGCAATCAAATTGGGGCCTTCCTTCTCTTCTCTCTTAATGACTTACTTGCCTTCGTGAGTCATTCAATAAAAATACATGTCAATACTAGGGACCACTTCCCTAGTCAAGTCAATGTCACTCACCTTTAGTAACAAAATGTCTCCACCGCAAAATCACATGTATTATCTCCTCAGTTAGAGTCAATGCACACTTCCTCATTAATCGAGTAAAAAATAAAAGAAGACGCAAAAGAGATGCCCGCTAGATTGAAAACCCGAAAGGGCGGTCTAGGCAAAAAAGAGGGTGCGTCATAAAAAAAATGAGAGAGTGAGAGAGAGAAGGGAAAGAGAAATGGAGATCTCCGGCCTCTAAAGAAGACAACTGAACGAGTTCTACATCAAATATCCTCAGCAAGTCAATTCCCCACCGAGTCAACTTTGGGATTGCAAAAGGATCGACAAGATATGGCACCATCAAAGGTTGTCTTGGGTTATCGGCATCATTCTCCAGCAGTGTGCATTTTTTGGTTCATAAAAAGAAGGCCCGTGGTAACCAAGACCCATCTGAGAACGAGCCCATCATAAAAGGGCACGAGGTTGCACAAATAATCCCTAGCTAGTCAATTGGCTTGGGCAGCAAATAGCAACAACATGTGTCTCAGTTTTCAAAGCTTCTGCAAGTATGTGCTTCTAAAGTACGGCGAAAGGCTCCCGAGAAATGGAGTAGCTCTTGCCATGTCCTCTCATGTTTGTTCCCTCACACGAGGATGAGTCACTCTTGCTTTGCTCAACAAATGGTGACGCCCTAGGGGCTATGTGACTCAAGAACAAGGGCTTCTTTTGCTTTATTTAACAATCACTAAGCCCTAGGGTCTATGCTCAAGAAAGATGTGTGAGACTATCCTCAAAGTCTCTCAAAAGGGATGTCAAAAAGCCCTCTTGTCATGTGTGCCCGTACTCGTTCCCCCAATCAAGGATGGACCTTTCTCGCAATCAATGATGGTACTCTAAGGGCTACGGTCAAGTCTTAAAGGCTCCATCGGCAAGAAGCAATTCACTTCAATGTCCCCAGCAACATTTGAAGCTTCATACCGAAAGGTCTCAAGGGGCTTCGCAATGTACAATCTTTTGGGCTATGGCATTACAGTGATACAAGCAAAGGGCAATATTGGGGCTTCGCAATAAACAAGATTTTGGGCAGTGGTACCCGAGCAATGCAATTTGGGAGTAGTCTTATGGCTCCATGAAAGGGATTAAACTTCAACGGTCCCTCAACACTTCCAGTCAAAAGGCCTCTTGGTTTTAAATGAAGGCTCCGATGATATGAATGAATTTGATAATTCTTGTTAGAACTCACAGCGAGATTCTGAAGGAAGTCTTAGAGAAAAGGAAAAAGATTCAATATGCTAGACTCACCCGGCTGAGTTATAGCGGGTAATGCCAATATGTTAACTTTATAAGCAGGGTTATGGCCAATCCCAATGTTTTTGCAAGTACTGCACCCCCTTCTCCAAGATCAAAAGCACAGGCTGCATCCGAAGATCCGCCGTCGGTTCAACTCAAGAAGACTCGAGCAAACATACTGTTCGAGACTTTATCACACCAAGACCTTATCATCTGCAAACAACATCACCATCTCCCACGAGACGTCTCCCGAAGACCGTACTACATCTTCAACATGGACCTTCCGCCATTTGGGGTATCAAACACAAAAAGGGCCATCCATCTCCGAGCAAGGAGGAGATCACCTTCAAGAGTTCTTCCCAATAGCGCCATCTGCTCCCAACATAATGCTAAGCCGATTCCAAAGAAAATTTGAGGCTTCACACCGAAAGGTCTCCACACCCTGCCATCTACAAACTTGATAAGCCCATGACATTTGGGGCTTAGCAATCTCTCAAAGCTTGGTATCAATGATCTTCTCTTGGGGCTCGCCCACATCGACAACAAAAGACAGTTTATTTGAATGGGCTAAGAGTTGATTCATCTTGGGGCTTCATAAGCCACTCAAAGTTCAGCATTCGAGGGGCTTTACAATCAGCAACCCCTTGGCTTCTCGGTATCAATAGTCCCTTTTAAAGCCCCATAATCGACAAATATCTTGGGGCTAGACATCAATTTCGTTGGACACCACGGCAACAACGACATAATTCAACAAGGCAATCCGGACATCGATTGAACACGACTTGATCTTGGGTTGGCTTTACAAACACACAATGGTTAAAATGGTTCACCCACGAACTAAAAAAAAAAAACTTTTTGCCACATGTGTGTTCTTTCCCTTCTAATCTAAATAAAAATTAAAAAAAAATCTTTTTCTTTTTCTCCTTCTATGTGCAAAAGTATGTGCTTTACTTTGCTTTGCTCCTAGCTTCTACCCAGCGTTCTCCACCATCCTTGAACTACGCTGGTCTGATTCCTTTCAAAGGATACGTAGGCAGCCTTTTGGCACGACCAACCCACCATCCAGAATACCATCTCGCCGACACTCCTTCAAAGGAAAGAACAATTCATCACCATCAACATCATCATTCTCCATCCAAAGCATGCACATCCTCCATCAAAAGCATCAACATCCTTCAGCAATCCATCCCCAATCAAGCGGCAATGGTAAGTGAAGGTATGAATATCATTCATCTCTCTCAAGCAAATCTCTGCTTTCAAAAATCACTTCACACACAGAATCACTTTACTTCTCTCTCATACAAACTGCTTTCAAATCACATCACACCACAAGCATAATTTCCCTCATAACTGCCATTTCACATCCCATACATGTCACAAGCACATATACCTGCAAAGCACACACTTTACAGGTACCACCACAAGTTCAACAACATCTACAACTCAAGGCATTTCATCCCCAGCAGAAAGTGATCCGCCGTCAACTACGCCTGCATCCCACAGAGTCAAACAATTACAGTTCAATGACAACAACTCGGTACATGGTGAGCCGCAAAATCACCACCTTTCCATCAAGCAACACAACAATATCACATATAGGCAGACAGAGCCTTGGTTCCCACCATCCGCAGACGGATCCCGCATCAACAAATGGATCCCGCGTCAGCAAATGAATCCCGCATCAGCAAACGGATCCCGCATTCAGCAAACGGATCCCGCATTCAGGAAACGGATCTCGCATTCAGCAAACGGATCCCCCATCAGCAAACGGATCCCGCATTCAGCAAACGGATCCCGCATCAGCATCAGCAAATGGATCCCGCATTCAGCAAATGGATCCCGCAATCAGCAAACGGATTCAGCAAATGGATCCCGCAATCAGCAAACGGATCCCGCATCAGCAAACGGATCCCGCCATCACAAATGGATCCCGCATCAGCAAACGGATCCCGCATCAGCAAACGGATCCCGCATTCAGCAAACGGATCCCGCATCAGCAAACGGATCCCGCTTCAGCAAACGGATCCCGCCGTATCCTTTCTATATCAATAAAGCCGCTCACACAGGGAGCGCACCCCTATCATTCGCAAATTTCAAATTCATGTTTTATCGAGTCTTTGTTTTCTCTTATTGATGTCCTCGGCGGTTGTCTTTCTTTCGTCGACGCATTTTGCTTCGCAATCCACGTCGCCGAGGGGCTCTGTAGACACCCCTCCTTGGACCTCTCACCCCGATTGCATACATAGTATTTTTACTTTACTTGTTTTTGTTAAGTTTTGTTAGTTCAGTTAAGTTCCTAACTGATTCTGTCAGTTTTGGACTAAACTGCACAACAGAGTTAACTTTCTAGTCCATTCTGTCAAAATCGCCATTTCAAAGTCGCGCGCCTCCGCCCTTTGTGGCCAGAAGCGCGCGCCTCCCACCGACTATACGGGATGCGCGTGCGTCTAGGTGTGTCAGTTACTGATTTCTATCCAAGAATCTCTCCCTTGCTCATTTTATATGATTTTGCCCGGGAAATTGATCTTTGTGACTCCGTCTTGGCACCAAAAATATCCCCTTTCAACTATAAAAACCCCTCCAATCCACCATTGGAAGGGGTATCTTTTTGATCTCTTTTTGAGGCCTCTTTTCCATCTCTTTTTGATCTCTTTTCATCTCTCTTAAACTTTTCTTACACACACACTATACACAATTGTATACACAAATTCTCCCTACAAGAGTTCTTCATGACAAGGCTCTACACAAATTGTTTTACAACAATTTCTCCACAACAAAACTCTTTTCAAGTCCAAGATCAAAGTCCCTTTTCTAAAGGTACCACTTTTCTATTCTCTTATTTTACTTGTGTCCTACTAAGTATGCAATCTCCATAAAAAGGGATACAACCAAAAGGCCACTTCATTATTGAAGATTGGTCAAGGTTACATCCCAACATTCCAACATTAATTTAATTCCACTTCATCTCTTAATGTAATGGTTTAGCAAATATTCAACATGTAACCATTAGACACTCTATCAATAAAATCATTTAGCTTTCATTTTCCCCTTATCTTTACTTTGTAGTTGTTAGCATATTTAATCAATTGAAGGACATGTAAATATAAGAACACCAAAAGTAACAAGACATGCGTAAGCGGGGCGGAGTGGGTGTTTAAGTACTTCCCACTCCGTCACCTAACCCCCGAACCCCTCATCTCAAGAACATTTGGTTTCGTAATCAATAAAAAAATTTATTTTCTTAGGTTTTCTCGCGTTCCTCTAAAACGTGGGTGGCGACTCTTAAAATCAAGTAGACAACCTAGGTTAATTCACCGCTCTAGCCAAGCCGTGGTTCCCCAGGGTATCTACACATAGCGCCTTTGGGAGTTTCTCCAACCAAGATCCCCTCGTTTTTTTAGATTTTTGGACATGATCTCCAGGACTTGCTTGTTTGCCTCCTCAGCCTGTCCATTGCACTGGGGCCAGTACACCGCTGCCGTTCCGTGCTTCACATTCAACCTCTTGTATTCATTAGTCAACTTTTGACCAAACTCTGGTCCATTATCAGTGACAATAAATCTCGGAAGCCCATATCGGCACCAAATGTTCTCGGTTAGAAACTTGATCACTTCTTCTGTCGTTGTTGACTTTAACGCCTTCGCCTCAACCCATTTGGTGAAATAATCAATTGCGACAATGACCATTTGTACTCCTCCTTTAGCCTTGGCAAAGGGCCCAATTAAATCTATCCCCCACATATCAAATGGCCATAACGCTACAATGGGGCTTTGTTCGGTTACTGGTTGTCGCGGCATGTGGGCATGTCGCTGGACTGATCATACCTTTTCACGTACTCTTCAGCCTCTTTCCTTAAACTAGGCCAGTAATATCCATGAAACAAGATTTTATCGGCCAGGGCCCTAGCTCCTGGGTGACCGCCACATATTCCTTCGTGAATTTCGAATAACACTTGCTCTGTCACACTTGGTTCCACACACATTAACAAAGGTTTTGAAAAAGATCTTCTGTATAACACCCCATCTTGAATGGTATACCTCGGAGTTGTCCTCTTTACTATTGTCGCCTTGCCCTCATCTTGGGGTAACTCTTCTTTTTCCAAGTATGCCATCATCTCGCTGACCCAGTTTGGCTCGCTGGGTTCTTCTATGCTCATTACAACTGGTCTATTAATCACTGGTTCTTCTGCAAACTCTATTACAACTTTCTTGGGTAGACCCTCTATTTCTTCACATGCTGCCTTGCTCAAATGTCGGCCCTCTCATTATCTTCCCGGCCGATCCCAACCAGTTCCAAGTACCTGAATGTCGCCAGCAGATTTTGCGCCATCTTGCAATATTTCATTAACGTTGGATTATGAACTCCAAATTGTCCTTTTATCTGATTGACCATCAATTGAGAATTTGAATTGATCACCACACTCTTAATCCCCAGATCTTTACACAATTCCAGTCCCGCTATCATTGCCTCGTATTCGGCCTGATTGCTTGATACTTCAAACTTAAATCTTAAGGATTTCTCCTATCTGCATTCTTCATTGGGGGCTATCAACACAATTCCCGCCTCACCTTTATCAGTTGCTGACGAACCATCTACATATAATGTCCAGCAATCTAAAGGCCTTTCCCGCTCTTCTTCTATTCTAGGGTCCTGGTTAGCCACCTTTCTCTTCCTTGATGTTCCCGCCTCCAATTCATCTTGTGATTTTTCAAACGAAGTTTCTAGTATGAAATCAACCAATGCTTGAGATTTTATAACTTTTTGTGCCTCGTAGGTAATGTCAAATTCCGTTAGCTCAATAGACCATTTGAGGAGCCTTCCCGCTGAGTCAGGCTGTTGCAAAATCTTCCTCAATGGTGCATTGGTTAAGACCACAATTGGGTGCGATAAAAAATATGCCCTTAATTTTCTTGAGGCTATTACTAAAGAATAGGCCAATTTTTTAGCATCAAAGTACCTTGTTTCGACATCACTCAACACTTTAGAGACATAGTATACTGGTTTCTGCTTCCCTTCTTCTTCTCATACCAAAACTGCTGCTACTACCAAATCGGATGCCGCCAAGTACACGTATAATTTTTCCCCTTCAACTGGACTGCTCAAAATCGGTGGCTTTCCCAAATACTCCTTGATTTTACTGAAGGCCTCGTTGCATTGTTCATCCCATGTAAATTTTTGGTTCCCCTTGAGTGATTTAAAGAATGGCAAGCACTTTTTAGCGGATCACGAGATGAATCTACCCAATGGGATAATCCTCCCATTTAACCTTTATATTTCCTGGATGGATTTCGGTGGCGGCATATTCACTAAGGCTTCAATATTTTTGGGTTGGCCTCTATTCCGCGCCTGTTGACCTTGAAACCCAAGAATTTTCCCGCTGTTACCCCAAAAGTACACTTACTGGGGTTTAACTTCATAGAATTGCGCCTCAAATTATCAAATGTCTCCGCCAAGTCGGCTAAATGGTCTCCTTCTTTAGTTTTGATCACCATGTCATCGATATAAGCTTTCACATTTCGCCCGATTTGACATTTGAAGATTAGATTCACCATCCTTTGAAAAGTCTCCCCTGCATTTTTCAGTCTGAACGGCATCATTATGTAACAAAAATTTCCCATCGGGGTCCTGAAAGCTGTTTTTGCCTATCAGCTTCAGCCATTATTACTTGATGATATCCTGAATATGCATCAATAAAACTGAGCGTTTGGTGCCCTGCAATAGAGTCCACCAACTTGTCAATTTTTGGAAGCGGATAACAATCCTTGGGATATGCCGTATTTAAATCTGTAAAATCAATACACATCCTCCACATTCCATTCGCTTTCTTTACTAACACCGGGCAAGCCAGCCATATGGGATAGGTGATTTCTTCAATAATTCCCACCTTTTTTTAATTTTTCCACCTCAGCTACCACCGCCTTTTCCTTCTCGGCCGACAAGTATCTTACCTTCTGCTTGAAAGGCTATACGTTGGGGTCTGTGTTTAAGCAATGCATAGCGACATTCTCATCAACGCCCTCCATATCCTTTGGCTTCCAAGCAAAGATATCTATGCTTCCTTTCAAGAATTGTATGAGCCTTTGTCGCTCTTCTTTATTCCAATGCGCCCCAATCTTGACTTTTTGATCAGGGTATTCATCATTTATTACTACCTCCTCCAATTCTTCTAAGGCCTGAATATCGGGCTCATCCCGTATTTGTAAGGTATCAACCTCAATCATTCTTTTTCCCTTTTGCTTTTTTCCTTCTTCTACCTCCCTCTTAGTTTGTTTCCCTTTATGACTAATGGGTTGTCCGTCTGGCCCTTCCACCTCAATTTCTTCGCATTCTTCATCAGATTGACCTCTTCTACTATTGGCTTATCTGTTGACCATGTCGTCAGCTTTTCTTGGCTTGCCTCCTCCAACGAAACTTCTTCAATTCCAACCTCTCTTTCCCCCACCAAACTTGTGTCCCTTGACCATGGTATCTCGGTTATCATCAATTTGGTTGCCAAGGCATTGTTTTCTGAAACCAACCCTTCCTCTCCTTCTAGCTCTTCATCCTTTTCCCACTCCTGACTTTCAATATCCTCTGTGACATCCACCCTCATCACTGAATCATGCACCCCGTAGCTGGTTGGGATTATTGCTGACTTTTGTCGCATACTTTCTATTTCTTCCCATTCTTCCTCATCATATTCTTCTAAGTCGGCAATCATTCTAATAAACCCAACCTTTGCTTTCTTGGATGCTTGGGCTGTTGTTAAAGAATTTACACTTGCCATTCGCTCCTGCTGAATTTCAAGTTGCCGCTTAAGAGCTATCTTTGGCTTACTTAAAATTCACCTGATTCCGTTGGCAGTAGGAAACTTCACTCTTTGATGCGGGATAGAGGCTACCATCTCAAATTGTTGCATAAAGGGAGTGCCGACAATGGCGTTATAAGAAGATACCAAGTCGAGCACCATGAATTCCACCAACTTGGATTTTACTTTTCCATCTCTTGAATCTCCAATTTCAACCATGAGTCTGATCACACCCTTTGGTTTTACCATATGATTGGTAAATCCCTCCAGATAGCCCTTGTGCGGCAATAGGTTGGCCTCCATAAAGTTCATCTGTTTAAATGCTTCGTAATACAAAATGTTTCTCCCTGCTCCAGTATCCACCATCACCTTGTGCATATTTTTATTACCTATCCTGAAGCTAATAATGATGGGCTGATAGGCATGGGTTACTATTGTCGCCAACTCTTGCCTAGTGAAACTTATCACTCTATCCTCGTCAGGCGGGAAAGCCGGTATGTTGACTGTGTAATATAAGGTTATGATTTGATCTTGTAATTAGCTAATAGTGGAGGGATGATTAATAACAAAAATGTCCACCTGGTCTTCAGCCTGTGGAATCCCATTCTGCTCTGCCAAAACATACTCCTGTAATTGACCGACATCGATTTTCCCTTGAATTAACCTCCTCAAGTTGATGCAATCATTTGTAGCGTGACCGTTAGCATGGTGATATTCACAGTACTGGCCTATATCCCGCCGCTGGCTTTCCATCATCTCGAACGCCGGTGGGAAGTCTGCATTTCTAAGTATCTCTCTTGGTCGAGCATTTAGTTTTGAGAATCGCCTTTCTCGTCCTCTTCCTCTGCCGCGTCCACCTCCACGTCCCTGGCCATACCCCCGGCCTCCTCCTCGACCTCCATTCCATCCACCTCTCTGACCTTGATTCCCTTCGTTTGGAGCGACATATTCTACCCGATCTCTGCCAGTTCTTCTAGAGGCGACATAAGGCTGATTTTGAGCCTCAAACCTGGCTTCCCCTGGAAATATCCATTAATTCTGACTTTTAACTCCTCAATTGTGGCAGGAAGCCGCACACCTAGCTCACATAAAAGATATCCCGGCAATAGACCTGCCATAAACAGTCCAATCACGTAGTTATCATCCGTATCCATAATTCTTTCCGCCAACTTTAGGAATATTTCTACAAATTTTGCTACGCTTTCCCCTTCTTTTTGTTTGATCAAACACAGGTACTGTCGGCCCACAGACTGAACTCCCATGAATCCAAATTTCCTTAAAAACTTCTCTTTCAAATCTTCATAACCCAAGATTGTTCCCGAGGGAAGCGTTAAAAACCACTCCAGAGCATGGGCTTTCAACATGCTAGCAAAAGCTTTACATAGTATTTAATCTACCCGAGTAAGCAGGATTATGGTAATCTTAAAGCTGCTGACATGAGTTCTTGCCGCCGTTTACCCATCATACTTAGTCAAATCGGGCAACCGAAAACCTGGGTCTGGATCAGCCTCCTGGATGTACTTGGTAAAGGGAGATGAGAAAGAATCACGGTTATTCCCGCTTATCTTCGTTTCTAATTGAATGACCCGCTTCATCAACTCCCTACTCTTTTCTTCTAGCTCCCGCTCAATTCGAATGTTTTCTCGCTGCTGGGCTGTGTCCACCCGCCCTTTATTCTCAACGTTCCTTCCCTCTCGATTACCTAGAAATTCTTGAGCCTCGCCCACCGATATCCTATCTTCCTCATTCTCATCTTCGTACTCATACCATACAGAATCCTCGTACGTGGTGGCTGGCTGGTGGTATACCTTAATCCGCTTCCTATTCTCTACAGTTATTTGTGGTTCAAACCCTTGATGCCTGCCTGCTTGATCTGCGCCTTCCCTTGATCCATTCCTTCTTTTCTGATCCGTTCCCTCATGCATCCTATCATCTGCCCCTTTGCTTACCCCGCCTTTTGGTGGCAACGTGACCTCCTTATTTACCTGTTGGACTCTTTCTTCCCGCCTTGATGGATTAGCCCCATTATTCTAATTTCTCAGCTCTTCACATAAAGTCTCCTTCTCTAGATCAACTACCTACATCGGGATAAGGGTCGGCGCTCTAAGGATCCCCCCTCAGGGCGAAACGGGTTCGTTCGAGGAAGAAAAGCCAAACACGTGTAACTTAACAAACTTAACGGAGTCGCCACATTTGTTAACTTTTAACCCAATAAATGAAAATGGCTAGAGATTTATGAGTTCGGAGGTCAGGTTATGGCTTGGGAAGAGTTTTACGTCACCCAAGCCACCTCGGACAAAGCCGAGTCTCCCTTATGTTTGTTAACGAAATGTGCATGTGTGTATGTGTATTTAACGAAGAAAAACTGCGAAGTTAACTGGTTATCGATTTTAACAGAACAAAAGGGGTTCATTTGTACATATCTTGACAAAACAAGGCAGAAAAGAAAAATCATCCCTCTGACCCAACTCAGCCGTACGGCTATGCAAGGTCTTCCCGGGGATTTTACAGTTTGTCCAGAAAATGTCCAGTTTCAGGCAGAAACAGAGCATTCTGCTGAAACTGGACTGAACTGTTTATTTTCAGTTTGCATTTTAACAAACAAGCTTTGATTGACATCATTCCTATGCCTATTAATCACTAAATGGACCCCAAATACATGGACTTGGGTGTGATTGAGGCAATCATTGGATAAAAATTAGAAAAGGTGATGAAAGTGGCCTTTAAGCCAAGATGACCATTTTGACGAGTAAAGATGCAAACTTTACCATCAAAATGGGATCATCATCAAGATTAAACTGTTGGTTTTGTATGCTCTAGGCACGTTATGAGAACGATTAATGTTATCTATTGATTATATTTTAATAAAGATATTGAATGTTTGATTATTATATCATTTGCATGTTTATTATAATAATCTCCATCCCTGATAATTATGATTAATTGTTAGTATAAGTTTGATAGATAATCATATGATGATTATGGTGTATGGGATACAATTAAACTTATGGGTTTTTGTTGGAGAACAAATACTGGACTGACCCGTATGAGATTTATGTCATGGTCACAATGTCATAATTAAGTCTCATATAGTTATATTACTGGAATCTTTAGACTTGAGGTTATTACAGTCTTCCACTTGATGAACATTATCTTTGACATATTCAAACGTTACCCCTAACCGGGTAGTTATAAAGAATATGATTGGCATAATCGGAATCATGTAGGGAAGAGTAATAAGCCAAGAAAGGATTTGTTCCTCGTCAAGAGAGATGTCAAGCTTTGGCCACTCGATGAATGGTATTGATGAAATGCATGGCCGTGCTCAAATAAGATTTGTCTTATCAATACATTCGGGATCAAGAAAGCATTGGACTATATAAGTTGACCGTTGACCATGGCTTACGTTCAATAGACATCGTGAAACAAAAAGATTGTAATATGTTCTATAAAGGATTCGCGAACTTTGACAAGTTATATTAATTGGGTAGTCATGATGGCTTGCTAGAGTTCGCTCATGATTTATGAGTACAAATGTCTTTGGGCTCATTGCCAACTTAATATAATCCTATGGGGTCACACACAAAAGAACGAATTGTTTAAAAGGCTAAAAATGACTTTCTGCACGTGCTCGGCCGAGCACCTCAAGGGACTCGGCCGAGCAAGAGAAACAGAAGGGTAAAAATTAGAGGCGCTCATCCGAGCACCTCAAAGGACCCGGCCGAGCAGGTCCTGTTCGGGCCAGAATTCCTGCTTACGTATTATGACGGGTTTTAACTTATTTCTCCTAAAGGGTTTAGGTTAAATGAGTTTAAATACCTCTCCTAATAACCTAATCAGTGACGATTGATACCTGATCAATTTAGAGAGCCTCCAAGAGAGAAAATATATTCTTCTTCTTCCCAAGAACAAGAATCATAGTTTTCATATAGCCTTCATAATAGAAATAGTTTCTATTGGGTCTAGCAATCCGGATCAAGAATAGTTCTTGAGATTTGTTCGTGTGTGGATAAACATAGAGGGTGTTGGCATCAACTCCTCCAAGTTTGTGATCCAAGTTTTGCGGTCATGTTCCTGCTTTCGTGATTCAAAGAAGCGCGAAGAACAAAGATTGAAGATCTCAGAATTTTAAAGCTCCATCACGATTAGTGTTCTAAATTCATCTCCGTATTAATTTAATCATCTTGAATGGATCTAGACTTTGGATTTATTCCGCTGCGCATGTTTGCTCAAAACCCAACATAAACCTTTAGGGACAACAAAATGACATAAAGATTGAATCTTTATGACCCAAATGTGAGATTTTAGGCTAAATCAAGGTTGGGATGATAAAGATTGGAACTTTATCACCCAACATGATCATCATGGCCAAATATGAACAATATTGACATAAAGATGCATGCTTTCACCATAAAAATGGATCATCAAGCTATTTAAAGATAAGAAATTAACAAATCATGATCTTCTTTAGGTTTTAACCCTTTATCACATACTTGGATGTGAGGGCACCTTGAATCATTTCATGATTTGGTTCCAAGGTATATATATATATATATCACAAGAATATAAGGTGCTTGAAAGGACAAGACTTGCAATATAAAGGTGCTTGACAAGGGCAAGGCTTGAAATGCAAGTAAATAAATAACATGAACAAGAACAAAAGAGTTTGAGATAGAGAGAAGATGGGGAGAAGGAGGCTTCACCTATGGTGGTTATGGCCTATCTTCCTCTGTTTTCACTCAAGTCTTTGGTGGTCTTTCTCTCAGACTGTATTTCTGTAGAGTTTCACCTATAAAACTATATTTCTCCTCCCCCCTCTGAAATGATCAGCAAGGGTCTCAATTTATAGGGACTGAAGGTGCCTAAACTAGCCGTGCGGCTAGGCCCTTCCCGCGTCCAAACTATCCGTACGGCTCAGCATGGCGAGCTTCTGGATTTTTCCAATTTTAATATAGAGTAGTCCTGGAATTTTTAGTTTGATCCTAGTGAGGTCCCAGCCTATCAGTTTATCCTTGAATGGTGCTAAGAATTCCTCTAAGTTGTTCGATTTCATATTAGGGTACTTACAGATCCCCTCGGCAACGTCGCTTTGGAAAAGCGGGGTTGTCTATAAAAACAAGCATCCCAATCTGTTGGGAGGACGGCTTGACTGATTTGGTTTTATGGCTGGACCTAAAGGTATAGGATTCCTACGTACCTCATTTGCGGGGAATCAAGCCTAACGTAGTTCAGAAAAGGAGAGAATTTTTAAGGCTACCAAAACCTAAAGGGTAGGTGGATATCAATCATCCTTTCCTAGGGGGACGAGCATGACTCTCGGTGAGTTCAGAGGCGGGACATGGTCAACTTGGATCTATGGAAAGGGTTGACTTACAAGGGACATAGTCAACTTGGCTCTATGGAGAGGGTTGACTTACGCGGGATGGGTCTTACGTCCCATTAAGGACGACCGGGGACAAAGGCCTCAACCTATAATGACTATTCTGAGTCAAGGTTTGACTTGGGTCAACTCCACCTTTGGGGAGTTTGACGGGAAAACTGGTCTTACGTCCCACTAAGGACGACCGGTATAAGGTTTTCTAAACCTAAGAGTTCACTGGGCTTATGTCGAGGACGGCCTAAAACTTTACTGGACTTATGTCAAGGACGGCCTAAGGTTTCACTGGGCTTATGTCAAGGATGGCCTAAGGTTTCACTGGGCTTATGCCAGGGACGGCCGAAGGTTTTACTGGGCTTACGTCAAGGACGGCCTAAAACTTTACTGGGCTTATGTCAAGGATGGCCTAAAACTTTACTGGGCTTATATCAAGGACGGCCTAAGGTTTCACTAGGCTTATGTCAAGGACGGCCTAAGGTTTCACTGGGCTTATGTTAAGGACGGCCTAATTGCATGCTCATCATACTAGGCAAAAACGGGCTTACAAACTGCCGGGAGATGTGATTTTCTCACCGGGCTTAAGTGTGTTCTCACACCAAGGAATTCCACAAACTTTACTGGGCTTACATCAAAGACTACCGGAGAACGTGAGATTTTATTACTAGACTCAAGTAATTTTCACAAATTTTACTTGGCTTACGTCAAAGACTGCCGGAGGACGTGAGTTTTCTCACGAGGGAACCTAATTATTTTCTAAGCCAAGAATCATGTTTGCATGAGCCAAAGGAGGGCAAATATCTGGGATATTTATGATATGGTTGGGATGGGGATTTGAATGAGAGGGTCATAAAGCCAATCTACCAACAAGAAATCATCAATTCTGTCAGGGCCGAAGTAGCTGTACGGCTAAGTCAGTGGGTGCTTTTTTTGCATTGAATTTTATTCTGGGTCTGGTCATCTCCTTAAGTGCCTTAGCCTGATGTCCAGAAGCAATTTATTTCCTTCGTCCTTCGAGGTTTTTCTTTCCATGGAGTCTTTTCTCATGGAGAAACCACCAAAATTGTCTAAGATTGATCAAGAATGCTTTGAAGGCAATCTTAGGCTTTGGATGAGGCATCATATGAGGGAGAACAAGGATATTTTTCAAGCCAAGTTTGGGCTTAGATCCCTTTGGTCTCTCAAGGAATTCCTCCCGGATCTTGAGCTTTTGAGGGCCGCTGCGTCTTTCTGGGATATCAGAAGACATGTTTATTGCTTATCTTTCAACAAAATCACTCCGATGTGTGGACACGGAAGTCATTGCTCTCCCTTCGGTTGATGACACGATGTGTGTTGAAAGGTTGATCACTCTTCTTGGTATTCCTTTAGAAAAAGCCCAATGCATGGTCCTTAATCATACTTTTATCGATATTTCGGACCTTCCCGAGAAATTTATGGATCATACGGATGAGGCCTCTTAGAATGCTTTTGGATTGTGCGTTCTCACCTTTTTCTACATGGTTGGCTCCAAGGGTACTTGTCACAGGGTCCTTTTGAGTGTTCTCGAGGAAAGTCTTGCCGGGAAAGATATCGTCCCTTTGATCCTAGGAGAGACCCTTCATGGTATGGATCGCTTAGCCTTGGGTGATAATTTTATGCGCAGTGGCAGCCCCGCTCTTCTCACTATGTGGCTGCGGGAGAGGTTAATGGCTGTTCCCGAGGCTCCTCTTTCTCACAAACCATGGTCTTATTCTTTGAGAGGCATACTCTTGGATTTTGCCCGGGGTGATTGGGAAGCTTACATGGTTCAGCTCCGGACTTCACAGATCCGTTGGCGGGTCCCTCATTGGAGCATTAGCTCGGGAAGGGAGTGTCAGGATGGTTCTCCTATTGTTCAGGTGCCGGGACTTTTGGGATCGTCTTTCTATATCCCTTCGTTGGTTCTCAGACAGTTTGGATTATTGCAGACCCCCTTGTCGGAGTGGTTGGGTATTAACCCAGAGCACTTGAGACCTTTGACATTATCTATGTGGGATCCATCCACCATTTCATTCCTTACCCGGTCGTGGGTGTATTACTTCTTTCCAGCTCGGATACTTCTTAGGAGCGTGGCTAGCACTGTCTTAACCATAGCTTACTTGGATTGGTATGAGCAGACTATGGGGCAGACGCAAAGGCTTATTGAGGAGAGGCGTGAGGCTATTCTCGGAAGGGAGCATGACACTAGTAGGACTTTGAGAGAGACCGAGGCCGTGGCGAGCGGCCACAACCAGACTGGGGATATCGTTGAAGACTATCAGATCATGGTCGACAGGAGAAGGGTCATGGTGCCTAGGATAGGGGCACGGGTGGAGGATCTCCGAGCTAGGGCTGCGGTTGACACAACTTTGAGGATGGCTGGACTTTTTGAGGAGGCAGGAAGAGCTCCTGACCTTAGAAGGAGGGATGTCGAGTTTTTTGATATCAAGAAGAAAAAGACTCGGAGACGCCAAAAGAAAAGGTGGACAAGTGAGGAGCGTTGATGGCTCTATGTCCTAAGCATCCACCCATTGCCATTGTAGACACATTAGTTTATTTTAGCATTTTATTTGTATTTTATCATGTCATTGAGTCGAGAGTGTTACCGTGCTTGAACTCATCAAAGAAGTGTTTTAACCGTGGTGACAATGGCTACTTATTATGAAGTCTCCTTTAAGAACCAAATTTGAATTTTATTTATTTTTGAGACCAGACCGATGATCGGCTGCCTACGTTACCCTTTTACAAATAGGACTAAGGGGCTCAGGTCATCGTAGTTCATTTTTCATGAATTTTCTGGTGCGGCCCTGTTTTTTCTCTAGACTGCCCAAACGGTTTTTCAATCTAGGTGGGTATATTCTTTTAGCACACGTTTTTTTTTTTTTTTTTTTTTTTTTTAAACAAAGTAACGAAGAAGCTTATCACCATTGACCGGGTGCATGAAGGGATTACCATCCAAGTCCGAGAGTCTCATTGCTCCTCCTGAAAAAACCTCTTGCACCACAAAGGGACCGATCCATACGGGTTCCCATTTTCCGTCGGGATTAGACCTTCCTGGGGGTTTTTCCTTGAGAACTAGGTCTCCGACCCGAATTTGTCGGGGCTTAACTTTCTTGTCAAAGGCTCGTTCCATTCTCCCTTGGTAGGCACGGATGTGTTCCATGGCTTTCAAACGGCGTTCATCTAGCAAGGCCAGTTCATCATGCCGACTTCGGAGCCAATCTACCTCATAGATTTAATTTTCCAATAGGATCCTTAGAGACGGAACTTCCAATTCAGCCGGGAGCATGGCCTCCATCCCGTATGTTAGAGAGAAAGGGGTTTCTCCAGTAGCCATTCTGACTGACGTTCGGTAGCCCCATAACGCTAGATGCAGCTTTTCGGGCCAATCCCTACCCCGTGTTGCCATCCTTTTGATGATCCTCTCAAGTGTTTTGTTAGCGGCTTCTACCGCTCCATTGGTTTGAGGCCTATAAGGGGAGGACTTGTGGTGGGTGATTCAGAATTCTCCTAAGAGTCGATCACATTCGCCCTTAAAGTGCGAGCCATTATCAGTGATGACTTCATTCGGGACTCCGTAACGGCACATGATGTTTTCTTTCATAAATTCCGCGACCTTCTTTGAGGTCAAGACCTTGTAGGATTTGGCTTCGACCCATTTCGTGAAATAGTCCATGGCTACCAAGACGAATTCATGACCATTGCTCCCGGGTGGGTAAATCTTTCCAATGATGTCAATGCCCCAAGTTGAGAAAGGCCATGGGGTTGTCATGCAGAACAAATGATGAGGCGGCAAGTGATTAAGGTTGGAGAACCATTGGCACTTATCACACTTCTTCATGAATTGTATGCAGTCGGTCTCCATCGAGATCCAAAAATACCCCATTCGTAGGATGACTTGCATCGAGGCCCGAGCATTCATGTGGGGGCCACACACTCCACTATGGACCTCTTTCATGAGCTCCTGTGCTTCCTTTGCACTTATGCACCTTAGGAGAAGGCCTTGATGGCGTTTCAAGATTACATAGTGAGATGCTAACCTTTTGAGGGCTGCCATGCCCTTGGCCTTAATCCCATCCTTGTATTCTCCTTCCTCATCTGTGAAGGAGGCTTCTCCTTCTTTGAGGAATTGGTAGATTTGATTGTACCACGGCTCTTCTTCCTCCTTCGTGATCCTACCTATCTCACAACAGTACGCCGGATTTTCTTTTCTACCCACTCTGAAGGGTTTTATTGATCTTCCCTCGGGGATTTCCAATAAGGAAGCCAAGGTAGCCAAGGCATCCGCGAAGCGATTCTGAGCCCTTGGTAGGTAATGAAAGCTGACCTATTTGAATTGGGTCATGAGTTCCTCCATGTGGGCATGGTATTTTTGCAGCCCCAGGTCCAACGTCTTCCATTTGTTAGACACTTGATTGATGATCAAGGCTGAATCCCCCTAGACCTCCAAGCTGGCTGTGCATGCCTCATATTCGGCGGCATTGTTGGTCATGTCAAAGTTCAATTTAATGGCAATAGGGGTGTGCTCGTCCTTCGGATCCACTAAGAGCATCCCAATGCCATTTCCCCTTTTGTTCGCAGCGCCATCAAAGAACAGTTGCCATTTGTTTTCGCCCTCAAGAGAAAATATCCCTTTATCGGGGAATTGGGGGTCAGTCTCCTTTTCTTTATTGCTAGGGAAATCTTCCAAGTGTTCTGCCATAACTCTCCCTTTGACTGCTTTTCGCGTCACATGACTGATATCATATTCTGCTAGGAAGAAAGACCATTTGGCGAGTCTCATGGACAGAGAAGGTTTTTTCAATAAACATTTGATGGGATCTATTTTGGAGATGAACTGTATCGAGTGGGAGTGCATGTAGTGCTTCAATTTTCTCACCATCCATACCAGTCCGGCACACGTATTTTCAATGGTGGAGTAGTTAAGTTCGCTCCCTTGTAGTTTCCGGCTCATAAAGTAGATGGCATTCTCTACTTTTGAATCTATTTTCTCTTGGGCCAACATAGCTCCCACCGAGGCATCTGTTACTATCAAGTATAACAAGAGAGGCTTATCCTTATGTGGAGGGAAAAGGATTGGTGGATGGGTAAGGTAGGCCTTGATTTTCTCGAAGGCCCTTTCACATTCCTCATTCCATTCAACGTTGGCGTTTTTCCTCAACAATTTGAAAATGGGATCGCACGTGGGGGTGAGTTGGTTTATGAAACGACTAATGTATTGTAGTCATCCCATGAAAGCTTTCACCTCCGTTTGAGTACGAGGTGGCCTCATTTCTGCAATTGCCTTAACCTTTTGGGGGTCAATCTCAATGACGCGTTCGGTGACCATGTATCCCAAAACTTTGCCGCGGGAAACCCCAAAAGTGCACTTAGCCGGGTTGAGCCTCATGGAGTGCTTTCTCAACCTATCAAAGAACTTCCTCAAGTCGATTAGGTGCTGCCCATCGGTTCCTTTGGAATGGATGATCATGTCATCTACATACACCTCTATTTCCTTGTGGATCATGTCATCGAAGAGTGCGATTGCGGCCCTTTGGTATGTAGCCCCAGCGTTCCTTAGTCCAAAAGGCATTACGGTATAGCAGAAGGTCCCCCATGGGGTGGTGAAGGTGGTCTTTTCTTGGTCCTCTTCGGCTATCTTGATCTGATTGTACTCGGCGAAACCGTCAACGAAGGACTTGACCTTGAAACTAGAGGTCGTGTCTACGAGCATGTCGATGTTTGGGAGAGGGAAATCATCCTTAGGACTTACTTTGTTGAGGTCCCTAAAGTCAACACAACACCAGACCTTTCCATTGGCCTTTGTCACTATCACTATATTGGAAAGCCACGAGGGATATTCTATCACCCTTATGAAGCCGACTCGGAGCAATTTCTCAATTTCCTCCTTGACTTGCAAAGACCATTCCGGCTTGATTCGTCGAAGCTTTTGCTTAATCGGTTTCACTTCGGGGTCCACCGGAATCTTGTGTTCTACAATCGAAGCATCTAACCCTGGCATATCCTTATAGGACCAAGCGAAGACATCCACATATTCTTTGAGCAACTCAACCAAATTTTTCCTCTCGGCCCCTTTGAAGTAGTTACCAATCTGTGTCTCTTTTGGCTCGTTTGCAGTCCCCAAATTAACCTTAGTCAAAACCTCTTAGGCAGCTTGGGCACGGTTTTCCTTTCGGTCAATAACCTGCTTTGAAAGTTCTTTAATGTATTGTTTGTTTAGTGTGTCTGCATTATTAGGTGATCATCATTAACCGTTTTTAGATTGTTAGTTAATTTATCATCTAATAAATTGGCAATGAGGGGATACTCGGAAAGGTCCATCATTTCATTCAATGCAAAAGGGAATACAATGTTTGCCATAAGATTATAATCCTCGGGCGTGAGGCCCTCGGAGGAGGCAGACTCAAACTCAAAGACATGGGATTGAGGAGACTCGACTACATCAGACCCTATGACATTTTCTAGGGGGCGGGGAACCAATCCAAGTTTCGTGGTCATTTCCTCTTTGCTAGTCACTGGTCCGGAGAGAGTCACCCAATTCTTCAGAGGCATACCACTTTGCTCAACCAAGGTGCGGGGGTCGACGACCTCGGGGAATCCATCCTCTATTACAGCAACCATTTCTTTCCTTAAATCGATCAGATCTGGCACAACCAATTCTTCCCCAAATAACCCTTGCATCACCAAGCCATTCCATTCGTCGTCCATGACTTCCTCTCCGGTTTTCTTGGGAGCCTATTCTCCAAACTCGTACCTGTCATACCGACCCCAGGTGGGTTCTTCTTCCTTGCTGTTTCCTTCCATGGACCAAGCCTCAAATTGTTTCACCATCTCGGGCACCCCTCTGAAAGAGTATTCATGTGTCGCCGTGGTCTTGGTGGGACCAGGCCCTTTGGGCATATCTAAGAATGCCCTTCTTACGGGGTTGGCGGTCATCCCTCGGAATCTCATAAGGTCCTCTTGAAGCTTGTCCCAATTGGTTACCATTGGTTCCCTTTTCGTTGGGGCTTCGGCTCGGATTCCTCCTTTCACAAAGTAGCGGCTCATATCAAAGGTATATGGGCGAAGGTTGGGAGTTTTGTAAGAGACTCCTTGAGCTTGGGCTTGGTTCTTCCTTCGGGCCATTTCCTTATCCATTCTGAGGTCTTCGGGGGTTGGCTTATACCCCAAGCTATTGAGTGTCTTTTGCTCCTTGATCTCGACAATTTTGTGAGTCCCTTGGAGCTTCTTTCCAAGGCCAAGTCCTGGGAGGTAGTGCATCAGACGCATCATCTTCATTGCGGGGGGGGGGGGGATTTTATCCTTGGTGAGTGTGAGATCCACACAACAAACGTGGGTCTCAGAAGGAATTTCCGTGAAGCCGGTCAAAACCATACCATTTTCCTCGTGCTTAATTTCCAACACAGGGATTCCATTTGTGTTTGTTCCTTCCGTGGTGACACTGTCCCCATAGATGACCGTTAGGTTGTTCCCTTGCACGTATTTTACGCATTGGTGGAGGGTAGAAGCCACTCCATTGACCTTGTGAAGCCACGGGCGTCCCAACAGGGCAGTGAATGAAATGGGGATGTCAAGTACTTGGAATTCCGTTGGCACCACTTGTTTCCCAAACCAAAGATCCAAGGTAGCCACCCCCAATACTGATCGTGCCGTTGAGTCATAGGCTTTGATCGTGATTGCGGAGGGTTTTAGGTTTTCAACTCTAAGACCAAGTAAGCCCATCATCTTGACAGGGAGGGCATTCATGGCGGACCCATTGTCAATCAAGACTCGGGGGAGGCGACGGTCATCCCGATGTACCGTGATGTAGATAGCCTCGTTGTGGTTAGCTCCTAATTTGGGTAGATCCAAATCTGTGAAGGTGATGATGTTTCCATATTGAACACTCCCAATTATTTGTACGGTTTCCTCGGGAGTAGCCGTGGTGGGCACCATGGTTTGAGCCAAGCATTCTTCCAACTTGAGCTTGTGCGGGTAAGACGAAAGGAGGGACCAAAGAGATATGTTGTCTTGGGTCCTTTTCAGTTGAGTAAGGACGGGGTCTTCCTTTTCGAGATCCACGTCTCCCGCTTGTTTGGCAAAAGGGGGTGGTAAGCGGTGCTCCTGTGGTGGAGGTTTCTTGGGATTTTCCGTGTGTACCTGCCCAGAGCGGGTCAACACACTTATTTCCGTGGAGTCATAAACTTCTCCTAATTCTCCCGCGGGTGTTGGCAAATCCTTGGTGGAGTAAGGCCATGCTACCTTTCTTAACTCATTCACTGTGATCATTCCCTTTGAGGCATATGCTGACTCACGGATTTCTTTGAGGGAAACAGGGCGGGTGTCTTGCTTTTCCCAAACTCCTATGGTCTCTCGGAGTTTTTCCAAAGTCAACATACAACAGAAGTGGTCTGGAAACATCGACCCATCATTGCGCAAACTGAGGTGGTGGGGAGAGTGGTGGCAAGGATAAGAAGTCATCTAAAGCTGGGAATTCTTCCACCATTCCTGGGGATGGGACACGGGGAGGCACATAGGAGGAGGACACCTCGTCGTCATCACTTTCACAGAGAAACCGGAGTTCTTCGTGAGACATGGAGCGGATTTCCCCTCTCATTTGGGTGAGGTGCCCTTCATAATTAGTCATTCCCAGGCTTTCCATCATTTTGGGCGCATTTTCCTCATCGTGGTTGCATACCCTTCTAACCAATCTTTTGCCGGTCGATGAGCTACACGGTTCCGTGACATGGAAATGATCATGATGAGGGGGACAACACCCGTTTGGACTATGGATTTGGCCTTCCACCTCGTTTTTAATGGCCTTCTCCAATTCTGCCATGCATTCCTCATATGTTAGATTGTGCTCAGTGAGCTTAATCACGACCAAATCGCTGGTATTTCGGTGTTGGACCCTTGCGCTCAGTATATTGGCCACAATACAATCCGGGGGGCATTTTATCTTTCCCTCTTGTACACATGCCCACAGGATGTCCTTCCACCTCTCCCCGATTTCGACCAGTAGGGTATTAAATTCCAAGAAGGTCACCGGTACTGGTTCTCCAAGCTCAATCATGTTCATGCTGTTTTGCCCGAACTCAATCATGTTGACGGAGCCATTGTCGGGGAAGGGGTTGTTGACAACATTTGGACCACGAGGGTTTTCAAGCTTCCCCTTGTCAATCAGGCCAAGGATGATGCGTTTTACCATGGAGCATTCATCGGTGTTGTGTCTGTGATAATTGTGAAAGGCAAACCTTTTATATTTGTCGAGGTGTTTCTCGGGATTTTTGGGTTGATAGTTAACCAAAGGTTCCACAAGGCCTTGTTTGACTAACCCTTCAAACACCTTGCTTATAGGCATCCCGAAATCTTCAAACCTCACATACGGACGTCTCTCTGAGTTTCCGGCCCTTTCCGGGACTTGTCTTGGGATTTCCCCTTGGATGTTGTTAACTACCCCTGAGGTTTCTTTCCCTTTGCCGGTGGTCGGAGGGCGGTACCGGTAGGAGCTACCACTGCCCTGAGCGGAGGATTGCTCACTGAGGGACTTCTCAAACTTAGACCCAGCGGTTACCATGGCCCGAAGATTAGGGTAGAAGTGGTGACTGATCAGAGCTCGCAATTGAGGTTTCAAACATGACTGAAAGATATCAAGCTGCTCATCCTCAGTAGGCGGATTGGAAATTTCCCCAAGCTTGTAATTCCATCTCTTGTAAAACTCACCAATCGGTTCATCATTATTTTGTAAGGTGCCTTGCAAATCAGTGCGATTGGTTTCCCACTCCATGTTAGATCGGTATTTGGTGAGGAATGCTTCCTTAATCTGGTCCCATGTGACCCGAGATTCATCTTTTAGGTTAAAGAACCATTTGAGTGCATTTCCTCTCAAAGATAGTTGAAAGTGATCGGCCATTTGTTGCACGGTACAACCCTTCGCCCTCATTGCTAGGGTGTAGGAATTGAGATGAGTCTGGGGGCAAGTTGTTCCATCAAACTTATCAATCTCTAGCATTTTAAATCTGTGAGGAAGGGGAACTATCTTATCGAGATCGGTGATTCCAAAGGTGGACTTATTCTCGTTCATTCCCTCAAACCTTTCTTCCATTTGTTTCAACATCTCCACCAACTATCCCATTTGAGGGTCCACCGGCGGACTAGAATTGATGGATCCCATGGTTTGGGTTGTTACTGGCATTATGGTCGGAGGCACAGTGGTGGACGGTACTACCGGGGGAAGTCTTTGAGGTGGTGCATGGGTGTAAACGAACCCATATCCCAGATTATTTGCTGGGATGTATGATGGGATGGCTTCAGGGGTTTGTGCTACCGGGTAGTGAAATGGGTACGGCACCCCTTGGGATGAGGTTGCCAAAGACGGAGGCGGTAACCCGGTGGTGGATGGAGCTAAGGGCGCTCGGCTCGTTGGGATTGGGCCATATGGGTTGAATCCGGGCGGACACATGGGAAATCCTTCCGGCGGGATGAAAGGAACCTGGGTGGTAGGCACATTTTGGTGAATGGTGGCTTGGAGTGCGGGACGTGAGGTCGCCACATTAGGGTAAGTTTGGGGAGGAGGAACTCGGTTGTAACCTTGGGGTTGCGCATTTTCAACCTCCTCTTCATCTGTGATTTCCACAAAACCTCCATCATTTTTAAACATGACGGCTATCCCTCTTTGTCTCATGGCTTCCACGACCCTATTCTGCATATCTTCCTGATGTTTTCTGACACTTTCTTCCCTGGCCCTGGCGGCCTCTAGAGCTTGTACCAATTCTTCCCTGGTAAGCCCATTAGGACCAACTGTGTTGTCACCCCCACTACTACTTCCTGCCGGACTAGTCATTCGGAGAAGTCTGAGCGAAGCTGCTGATGAACTGTCGGACTCGGCACTAACCAGACGACAACCCGGAACTTTGACCCACTTCTTACGAGCTGCGGAGGAGAGGGAGGTTCATTTCAGACTTGGGCATCAATCTTGGGCTAGTGTTTGGGAAAAGACTCAGGCTCATACAACATGAAATTTTACTGTCTTTATTTATCATATATTTTTTGTTCCTGTTTACAAAACGCATTTTATTCCTAATTGGTTGGAAAAGATTTCTCCTTTTTCACAACTACTCTAAATCCTGGATCAGTGGAGGCTATCACTACATCTATAGACCCCTCATTTTTCACCTGTATTGCACACTCCTAAGGGCAGACGATCCCGGGCGAGGGTCCTATAGAGCACGCAGCTTCCACCGGCCGAAAGAGCCAAACCTAGGGTCTAGTGCGTCGCAAAACTCCAATGTCTGAGCCATTCTTATCATAATTAAGCCCCAGTCAAGGTTAAGATTGACTTAACGCTTTATCAAAATTCCGACATGATCTCCTTTAATGAGGGGTCTCGAACCTTAGCCTTGGGCTTAAAGATGATTAGGATGGGTCAAGCATTAGAGCTTAACGACGCGGTGTCGTCCTATCCTTAATACATGACTTCGGTTAATTATGGTTGGAATTAACGCATAAGTCAAGGACTGGGTCAAATATGACCTTGGTCACACTTGCTTTCACAAGGAGTCATGACTCGGGCGTTAACTTGGCCACAATTATCGTTTAGACACGTATTAAAGACGTGATGACGTGAGCTAGACCAAAAATCAACCAAGGTCACGATATTTGTGTGTCACGAACAAGTGTGGTTGACTCGGCTCGGAAGGGGAGGTGGAATGGACCCGTGCGCGCGAGAAGGGCACAAGAGCACCAATCAACCTGCATCGTGGCATCCATCCCGGGTTTAAAGGGTTTTTGGAACATGCACAAGGCCGAGTGCGCGTTGTGTGAAGCCTTCTATGTTCCCTTTTGAGTCAAAATAGAAATTTTCAATGCATTTTAATATCATGAGCATGAACAAGAGTATATACAAGACATGGACAAACAATTTAAACAAGTAATTTGCACAAGTAATCAAGCAAAGATATGAACAAGCGAGAGTCAAAAGTTTGTACATGGAAAAGTTTGCGCACAACCAAAGGTTTTTTAAACCAAAATTTTACAACAAGAACAACAACCTTTTGAAAATAATTTGTACAAAAAGGTTGTGCACAACAAAAGAATTTGAGAAACCAAAAATTTTATAAAAAAGGGGTAACGCACAATGAGGCTTTGAAAACCCAATTTTATGTCCAAAAGATTTGTGCATTACCAAGCTTTGAAAATCCATTTTTAGCTAAGAAAAAAGGGACGTAAATGTGCACAAGTAGAGGTTGTAAATGGAACCTGGACAAGAAGAAGCAAGGGGACCATCAGAATGTTTCTGCCCTGCATAAAATTGTTAACTTGAAACATTTTGTGGGCCCGGCAAAACCAGCCGTACGGCTAGGGCTGGAGTTCCATTATTTTTGTAAATTTTCAGCTTCAATATCATCAAGCCCCAGTTTATTGCAATCTTAGAACAATTTCATTCCCAGAAATCAAAACAGAAACATAAAATACTCACAAAACACACACAAGTCAACAAACGGGGACGGGAGTTTGACCCACACAAGAATGCCCCCGAATCTTCTAAAAAGAAGTTCGAAAACACTATATTCCCCAGCGGAGTCTCCACTGTAAGGATCCCCCTCCCTCGGGGCGAAACGGGTTCGTTCAAGGAAGAAAAGCCAAACACGTGTAACTTAACAAACGTAACGGAGTCGCCACATTTGTTAACTTTTAACCCAACAAATGAAAATGGTTAGATATTTATGAGTTCGGAGGTCAGGTTACGGCTTGGGAAGAGTTTTACGTCACCCAAGCCGCCTCGGACAAAGCCGAGTCTCCCTTGTGTTTGTTAACGAAATGTGCATGTGTTTATGTGTGTTGAACGAAGAAAAACTGCGAAGTTAACTGGTTATCGATTTTATCAGAACAGAAGGGGTTCATTTGTACATATGTTGACAAAACAAGGCAGAAAAGAAAAATCATCCCTCTGACCCAACTCAGCCGTACGGCTATGCAAGGTCTTCCTGAGGATTTTACAGTTTGTCCAGAAAATGTCCAGTTTCAGGCAGAAACAGAGCATTCTGCTGAAACCGGACTGAACTGTTTATTTTCAGTTTGCATTTTAACAAACAAGCTTTGATTGACATCATTCCTATGCTCATTAATTACTAAATGGACCCCAAATACATGGACTTGGGTGTGATTGAGGCAATCATTGGAGAAAATTAGAAAAGGTGATGAAAGTGGCCTTTGAGCCAAGATGGCCATTTTAATGAGTAAACATGCAAACTTTACCATCAAAATGGGATCTTCATCAAGATTAAACCTTTAGGGATAACAAAATAACATAAAGATTGAATCTTTATGACCCAAATGTGGGATTTTAGGCTAAATCAAGGTTGGGATGATAAAGATTGGAACTTTATCACCCAACATGATCATCATGGCCAAATATGAACAATATTGACATAAAGATGCATGTTTTCACCATAAAAATGGATCATCAAGCTATTTAAAGACAAGAAATTAACAAATTATGATCTTCTTTAGGTTTTAACCCTTTATCACATACTTGGATGTGAGGGCACCTTGAATCATTTCATGATTTGGTTCCAAGGTATATATATAACAAGAATATAAGGTGCTTGAAAGGACAAGACTTGCAATATAAAGGTGCTTGACAAGGGCAAGGCTTGAAATGCAAGTAAATAAATAACATGAACAAGAACAAAAGAGTTTGAGATGGAGAGAAGATGGGGAGAAGGAGGCTTCACCTATGGTGGTTATGGCCTATCTTCCTCTCTTTTCACTCAAGTCTTTGGTGGTCTTTCTCTCAGACTGTATTTCTGCAGAGTTTCACCTATAAAACTATATTTCTCCCCCCCCCCCCTGAAATGATCAGCAAGGGTCTCAATTTATAGGGACTGAATGTGCCTAAACTAGCCGTGCGGCTAGGCCCTTCCCGCGTCCAAACCATCCGTACGGCTCAGTATGGCGAGCTTCTGGATTTTTCCAATTTTAATTCCAGAGTAGTCCTGGAATTTTCAGTTTATCCTAGTGAGGTCCCAGCCTATCAGTTTATCCCTGAATGGTGCTAAGAATTTCTCTAAGTTTGTCGATTTCAGATTGGGGTACTTACAGGCGCTTGCCCTAATGCCGCTAACTTGGCGTTATTAGCCATTAACTATAATAACATTTGATTTTGTTCCGTCAATCTCTTTATCTCTTCTTCTTTGTCAGTAGTTGGGATCGTTTGCCGCTGATCCTCCTTTCCCTTCAATCTTCATAAAGCCATCTCCCGTCCGGTGACATCCCACTGATCATTTTCCTCGAGTGCCCCAGCGATATCCCTGTTAGTGCCGTCCTCTTTGTCTCCGGTGGGATTTGAAACTCCGACTCCCGGTAAGTGGCCGACGTTTGTTAATATATTTTTGACTGGAGTAACCTCAGGCATGAGTGAATTGCTAACAAATTTTACCCAGAAGCTAAAAATCTACTCCTGACAATCCTTAAACAAACCCAAAACTTATTAACCAAATCTTCCCTTGCCAACACGCTCAACCTTCCTCACCAACCCATCTTACTCGATCTAAAACAGAAAAAACCCATATGAATCGAAAGAAAAAAATAGCAAAACAAATTTATCACCCAACTATTTTATGAAATTTCACAGATCCAGACCTCCGATAACCACCAAAATCCCAACTAACAATTTATACCTCACCCAATTAACTCAACATGATCAAAGAGCACTCTACAATTCCTCCAAAATCGATTCAACTCTCTCTAACATCATATCCGTCCCAGATTATCTAACAACTTACCTAGATTACTCGTCAAACCTCTACTCTGAATAATTCGATTCCCGGCAACGGAACCAATTGATGCGACGGTGGGGAATCAGGTCTGAGGCATTAGATCCGCTGTGTAGTCTAAAAGGAGAACTCAGCCGTAATTTCAATGCAAGGCCTGCACGAGCAACACATGTCACTAAGCCGGGGGCGCCTCCGGCGTGAGAGTAAGTTTAAAACCTTTTTGAGAGAGAAAATGAATCTAGTAGGTGTGTGTGTGCTTTTTGCCAAAACAGGGATTACCTTTATCCATGACGCTCTCTTCTTATTTATACTTGAATAGCATGTGCCAAACTCGTGCTAGAAGTCACATTTCCCATGCTCCTTCTGCCAGTTGTCATCCTCGGATTGGCTGCCCCTGAACTGTCAGTTAAGCCTTTTACATGCCTTAATTTCCAGATATTTATTATAACAGATTTTAGTGGGGTCCTCCGTTGTCACACCTTTCACCCTTCTCTCTATGCCGCCGCCGACATCCTTGTATTCCCATGTCGCCTTTTCTATGCCCATATGGCTTAGGCCCTCTTTATTCCTGATGTTGCTTCCATTCACGTTCCTCTTTATTATACTTACTCTTTTCCAGCCCAATGGGCCCAGTCACCATTTTTAGTTACAGGTCCCTTATTCTCCACCTTGGCCAAATTCCTCATGATGGATTGGGCCTTTATCGAGCCCAATTATTTACCACCTATCACATCCAGATTCATACTTTCAGCATGGTAGCATCATTTTTGTCTTTAATATTTGTGTTTTGTTAATTGCCTTATTATAAACAGAAAATTATTCTGCATTTTTTTTTTTTGCGTTTTCTTCTCTCTGACTTCACTGTGTAACTTTCTATCTTTCTCTAGCCTTTTCTATTATAAAAACTTAAAATGTATTTCCTTTATTAAAAAAATAAAAAAAGGTCTTCGCTGAATGAAGTGTATAACCCTCCCAATGCTGGGTATTATAGCTACTTGATGAGAAAGAGAAATTAAAGATTGAACGACATAAACCGACTTGGGTAAGTGGGACCCATATGCTCTGGGCCCATACACCTAGGAGGCCTATACCGAGAGGCCCATTCACCTGAAGCCTATACTTATAGGCCGACATCGTACAGGCTGAACAGGTAAACCTTGCCTAGGCCGAGTTCCAAGAAGCCCAATCCCTAGGCGGCCTCTTTGACGAGCCGAGCTGGATGACGGGCCGACTTGTACCGAAAACCTTCCTTATTCACAGGGAGTCCACTTACGGAGTTTGATTACAACTTTAACAGTGAAGATCCTTATCTAAACAAGGATATCTCTTCTACAAGATAACTGTGATACCACTCATCCTTATCTGGAGTCCATCCCCAAGGAATACGAGTCCCACAGTAATACGGGCTCCCTAGCTTCTCTAACAAGTCAGGACTCATTCACCCACGCCTATAAAAATAGGTCCTCACAACAGGAGACGGGTAATGAACTCTTTGGCTCTAAACTAGTCAATTTATTTCTATATTCATTCATACCGCCCGTATTCTTACTCTCACGCCGGAGGGCCTTCACCGGTGAAGCCCCGACGCAGTTTACGTTTGGTCATTGTGTGCAGATCCGAACGGGGAAGTTCTCATTGCTGGATTTATCCGAACCGCTAGACGAATGGCTGATCCGACACATTTTTGGCAGCATCAGTTTGGTTCCATTGTCGGGAGGCGTCGTTGGAGAATCTCTGTTCGGAGAACCACAAACTTCCTCATGTCTGAAACTCGTGCCGACGGTCGGGAAGCTAGCGTTACACCAGATGCCAATCTCAACCCGCCACCACTTCACGTGGCAAATAACAACGCTCTGAAACAAGGCCTCCCTCATCCACCTCAGGGGGGCGAGATGCACACCGTTCCAGAGGGCCGGCGCCTGAAATTACTCACCAGCATGGACGGCGGAGACGAATGGCTTCACGTCAGCTTACCGAGGCTGGCTCTTCTAGGCCGGCACCAATTGATCGGAGGGCATTATTACGTCAGAATCTCTCAACCCTTCAGCAACTAGCTGATGCTCAGAGGGCTCTTCTAGAATTTGACCCTGACCATTCCTTGGCACCCTTTGCCCAGCCCTCTGGCACGAGAGGAGCTTTGGGAGGCGGAGAAAGAAGTGACCGTAGGGGGAACACACGCACTGAGGACAGACATCATCAGGAACCGCGTGACGCGCCCCCAGGAAATCGAGCCGCTCCACCAAGCGAACTAGAAGGTCGACTTGGCCCGATTAATCCAGATGGAAGAGATCTGAAGGATCAAATAAACCGTAGGAGAGAAGAGGAGGCAGAATCTCCATATGTGAGATTTCTAGGAGAAAGGCGACGATGGCAAAATCAAGATCAAGTCCCACCCAGACAGGAGACACCTCGTCGTACTCCTCCGAGACGACCTCGTGATGATCCAGACACAAGCTATGTTGTTGGAAAGGGCCGAGACAGAGAAAGAGACAGGTCGAGAAGCTCCCATCGCAGCTCAGGATTCAGTGATCAGATCATATTGGATTTGCAGGAGAGGATGGACAATATAGAGATGAACCAGGGGCAGAGAAAGCCTAAGACCGACTATGACACAATGCACCCGTTTGCTCAGTGGATAAAGGATTCTCCACCCAATCCCCAGTTGAAGCTTCCTCACCTGGATAAATATTCTGGCAATTCTGACGCCTACCACCTCCAGTCTTTCGAAGGTATGATGGCCTTGGTTTCCAACAAAGACGACGTACTTTGCAAGGCTTTTGCTAGTACGTTAGTTGGAGCAGCCAGGTCTTGGTTTATGGACTTAAAAAGAAGAAGTATAAACTCCTTCTCCAAATTAAATTTCCTAGAGTATTTCACCACGGCCGGAGCTAGAAAGAAAAGATTGTCAGATCTGGCAAACATAGTTCAGGGAAAGAGCGAATCAACTATGGACTTCTACAATAGGTTCAGAGACTTGGCTGACTCAATAGAAGAGAGACTCACCGACAAGGAGATCATAATGTGCTTCTATAATGGACAAAGATCAGACAAGCTCACCTATGAATTGTCGGTAAGAGAACCTCTTACAAAATCTGAGCTATACCAGATGGCCTATGCAACTTCCACTGCTGAAGAAAAAAAGAAGCTGATGTCTGGATACAGAGATCGAGACCGAGGAAGGGAAGGAAGACCACCCACTTCTGACTCGGTTTAAGGCACAAATGGAAGTGGAAACCGAGGGAAGAATAGAACGAGACCGACCGAGGTCTTTACCCCTCTTACAAAGCCGATTTTTGAGATCATGAACCTGGTGAATCTCCCAAATCCAAAACCCCTTAAAGATAACCCGAAGTTCCCAAGGGACACAAGCAAGTACTGTGCCTAGCACCGAGATAACGGGCACGAGACGGACAATTGCTTTGCCCTAAAGAAAATACTACAAAGGTGGGCCGATCAGGGGAAACTAAATGAATACTTAGCAAAGAAAGACAACAAACGTCCAAGAGAGGACGAGACGATGGATGATCGCGAAGATAGACCACCCCGGGCAAAGCTGATTTGAGTGATAAGGGAGGAAATTCCTTCAAATATCAAGCTCAAAGAATAGATCTACGAGCTAAGCAAGGTTTGCCATATCCCCCTGGATTCACAAAGGAGAATAGGTGATTAGTTTCTCTCCCAACGAACTAGCCGATAATAGGGCCATGAGAGAACAGCCACTGGTCATCACGGGCAGAATAGACAACTGTGAGTCAGATAGGCTCCTAATCGACTCGGGGGCCGCCAAGGACGTGCTCTACTACAAGACTTTTAAAGAGATGGAGCTCCCAGACACCATGCTGACACTGTACAACGGAAGGCTCGAAGGGTTCACCAACCACAAAGCCGAAGGGAAGGGAACCGTGGCTTAGTACTAGAAGTTCGTGACTTCCCTTACAGGACATCAGCCACAATTACATTTATAGTTATGGATTTGGCCAGTGATTACCACGCCATCTTGGGCTCTCCTAGCCAAGGAAAATTGGGAATGGTTGCCTCCCTCCCCCACCAAAGGGTGAAGTTCCCGACCCTGGCAGGTATAGGCTGCGTCCCCGTGTTGGTAGTGGTGCCCTAGGCACGTTTAATAAACGTTGTAATTGTTATCATTTATTTCATATCAATAAAGAGATGTTTTGATTATTATTGTTGTTCATGTTTACTTATAATAATCCCCGTCCCTAGTACTTGTTAAGCACTAGTATAAAGGCTAAATGATCATGGGATGATCATGTTAGATTTATGGGTACTTGTTTGGAACAAGGTACTGGACATGACCCGCTGTATGAGATTTATGTCATGGTCTATGTCGTACATATATCTCATATTAGTTATGTCATTCGAATCCTTAGACATGAAGTTATTATAGTCTTCCACTTGATGAACATTGTGTTTGACATATTCAAACGCTACCTTAACACGGTAGTTATAAAGGGTATGATTGGCATAATCGGATTCCCGTTGGGAAGAATAATAAGCTAAATGGATTTGTCCCTCCACGGAGAGATGTCAAGCTTGGGCCCCTCGAAGGAATGATGTTGATGAAATGTTCGGCCTGACTCAAATGGATTGATTGGATCAATAGCATTTGAATTATCAACATATTCGGAATCGAGAAAGTATTGAACAAGACAAGTTGACTGTTTGACCATGACTTGTGTTCAATGACATCGTGGACAAAAGGATTATGACATATTCTAAAGGAATGCGAACTTGTATCTAGTTATACTATTTGGGTAGGTAAGACGGTTTGCTAGAACCTAATCATATCTTATGGTTTCATGTTTGAGCCCATTGCCAACTTAGTATAATCCTAGAGGGTCACACACAATAGAACGAATCTTAAATAAAAGGACTGTATTGGAATTTAGGGTCGAAGGACCTCAAAGGAATTTTTGGAAAATTCTGGATTTTCTGGCAGCGAGCGGGCGCTCGGTTGGTACCAGGCGGGCGCTTGGTCTAGGCGGCAGAATATTTCCTAATTCGATTTGGGAAGGTTTTTGGCACAAGATTCCTATTTGGAATAGGTCTTAATTGTGTATAAAAAGCCAAGTTCAGCCAGACCATTAGCCTAAGTTTTTTGTGTGCCTCCAAAGAGATTGAGAGAGTTATTATTTTGTTCCAAGACATCTTGGATTGAAGAACAAAATAATTCACAAAATAATTTCATATAGTTCTTTATTAAATTGTGAAAGTGTGTTTCATAATTATTGGTCTAGCAACCAAGATCAAGAAGCTCCTTGATATTCGTTCGTGGTGTGGATACCGCTAGAGGGTGAATTTTATCATCTTCAAAGTTCGTGAATTTTGTCCGTGATAAAGTTTCAAGTTCTTCACCAAATTCAAAGCTAGAATTCATAGTCATCAAGGGTTAGTTTTTTCCTCTATTCATTATGTTGTATTTGATTTAGTCATATGAACGGATCCATGGCTTTGGGTTTCATAAAATTTTAATTGCTATATTCCGCTGCGCATGTTACTACGAAACCCAACACCCCGGTGCCTCTAAACATTTCTTGGAGCACGTGATGAGGTCCAGGAAGGCGAAAACCAAGATGGAAATTGATACTCCAGAAAAGAATATAACTATATCAAAGTCGACCACGGTCACAACATCAGCACCCCACATCGGCGTGATAACAGTAGACATGCCTGAGGAATGGGTCGCACTGGATGATGATAATGCCATGACAGAGACCGAGGTGACATATGGATTAGACGGATTCGGCTGTATCTCCATGAACACAGCTTCGGACGAGCCGAGTGGCTCAAACCTCGTCATCGTCCCAAGCTCGGGGGCCACAATACCCGACCCAATGGATGCCGAGATTGACAGACTCCTAGATATGGAGAATTTGGGCCTAGAAGGCAAAGACAAGGAAAAAGTAAAGCAAATCATTGTGGAAACCTTGGAGTTCAGGGACGGTCCCGAGTTGAGACCAGTTGACCAACTAGATGAGGTCGTTATCAACCCTGACTACCCAAAACAGAAGGTACGATTTGGGAAACAACTCCCCCCGGAAGAGAGAGAAGAGCTTATCAACCTGCTCAAGAACTACCTAGACGTGTTCGCATGGAGAGTTGAAGACATGGTTGGAGTCAAAGAAGCCATCGCGCTCCACAAACTAGAGGTGGACAGTTTTTTCAAACCAGTCAAGCAGGGACGAAGGATCTTCTCCATAGATAAAGAAAAGGCAATCGAGATCGAGGTGGATAAATTGATGAAGGCCGGGATCATCCGAGAAGCGACATATCCTGAGTGGCTGGCTAATGTCGTAATGGTGAAGAAACAAAACGGCAAGTGGAGAATGTGTGTCAACTTCACAGATCTCAATAAAGCTTGCCCAAAGGATAGCTACCCCCTACCCAGGATAGACAAGTTGGTCGACTCTATTACTGGACACCAAACATTGAGCTTCCTAGACGCTTATTCCTATTACCACCAAGTCAAGATGGCTGAAGACGACATCGAAAAGACCGCCTTCCAAGCAGCAGGAGGGATCTATTGCTATGTGATGATGCCATTTGGTCTCAAGAATGCTAGCACAACTTATCAGAGGATGGTGAACAAGGTGTTCAAATCCCAGATCGGCAGGAACATGGAAGCCTATATTGACAACATGGTAATAAAAAGCAAGTCAGGAAGCCACGTCCCGGACCTGACGGAGACTATAAAAAACCTGAAAGAGAATGACATAAAGCTCAACCCAAGTAAATGTGTTTTTTGGGTCACGGCGGGAAAGTTCCTCGGTTTCATGGTCTCCCAACGAGGCATCGAGGCAAATCCGGAGAAGATCCAGGCCCTAGTCGATATGAAAGAGCCGACATGTGTAAAAGAAGTTCAAAGGTTGAATGGAAGGGTGGTCGCCCTGGGAAGGTTTATCGCCAAGTCAGTAGAAAAGTCGTTACCATTCTTCAAGGCTCTGAAAGGATCTAAGGACTTCGACTGGACCCCAGAATGCTCAGCAGCATTCCAGCAGATAAAAGAATACCTGGGTTTACCTCCACTACTTAGCAGTCCGATTATGGGAGAGACACTCTTCGTATTCCTTATGGCGACAGACAGAGCCGTGGCGGCCGTATTAGTACGAGAAGATAATGGAATTCAGAAGCCGTTGTACTATGTAAGCAAAGCGTTGTCAGACACCGAGAGCAGATACTATAACGCTGAAAAGATAGCATACGCCTTGGTCATTGCCGTCAGAAAATTGCGTGCGTACTTCTCTGCTCATCCCATCACGGTTTACACCGACGCTCCACTCAGGAAGATACTACACAAGATGGACAGCTCAGGAAGACTATTGAACTGGTCCATCGAATTGACCGAGTTCGACATAACCTACAAGCCGAGGAAGACCTTGATGGCACAACCTTTGGTTGACTTCCTAGTCTAGACCGCGTTCTCAAGTGAATATGCCGACCAACAGGAAGAGGAAGACTCCCATGGATAGGGAACCACCGGAGGAACTGCCAAATGATTTTTGGATCTTATACACAGATGGATCAACAACAAAAGGAAGAAGTGGAGCCGGCGTATATCTGACAATTCCAGGCGGCGAACATGTAGCCCGTGACTTCATCAGATTTAAATTCCCAGCTTCAAACAACCAGGCCGAGTATGAAGCCCTGGTCTTGGGAATAGAAAGGGCAAAGTTCTTTGGTGCAAGCAAACTGGTGGCCTATAGTGATTCCCAACTCGTGGTGAGTCAAGTGAAAGGGGAGTACAACACCGAGAACCACATGCTGACGAAATACCGAGATCTCGTCCTGAATCTCACTAATAACTTGGAGTTCTGGGAAATAAGGCAAGTAGGACGGGAACACAACCAGGAGGCTGACTTGTTGTCAAAGATGGCCACGTCAGAAGAGACCAATCCTCTGGTCATCTATGCCAATTAGCCTGCCTACGAGAGATTGGAGATCTTAATTCTAGATGACGAAGAGAGAACCTGGATTGAAGATTACAAGGACTACATCGAGAAGGGAAGGCTGCCTGAGATGAGTTAGCAGCCAAGCTGATAAAGAAGAAGACGGCCAGGTACATAGTCTGGAACGACATTCTATATCGAAGATCATTCTCCAGGCCCCTCCTAAGATGTGTTTCCCCTAAGGATACCGAGAAGCTTCTGGCTAAGGTACATGAAGGAGTTTGTGGAGGACACCCGGGGGCCAGAAACCCTGGCTGATAAAGTGATCACACTCGGTTACTACTGGCCAAACTTAAGAGAAGAAGCCCAAGCCTATGTAAAGAAGTGTGACAAATGCCAACGTTTCTCGGACCTGCCCAAAGTGCCACCGGTGGAACAAAGCCTCGTCATACCAATATGGCCATTTGACATGTGGGGAGTCGACATCATTGGGCCATTTCCCTTGGCAAAAGGAAGCAACAAGTTCGTAATTGTAGCAGTTGACTGCTTCACAAAGTGGGTAGAGGCTAAGCCTTTGGCGAAAATCACAGACAAAAACGCCATCAACTTCATCCATGACTACATATGGTCTCGGTTCGGCATCCCACATTCTATCGTGACCGACAACGGTCTCCTGACGCATTTACCGAAGAATTAAACAAACCAGGAGTTAAGCACAAAAAGTCATCAGTCAGTCATCCTCAAGGTAATGGGCAAGCCGAGGCAGTAAACAAATTAATATTGAAAGCCCTGACCAAGAGTTTAGAAGGAAGTCAAGGAAAGTGGCTGGACGACCTCCCCCTCACTTTATGGGCAGTTCGTACAACCACTCGGGGGCCGACTGGGGAGACTCCCTTTGCGCTAACTTACGGATCAGAATCTATGGCTCCAGCCGAGATGGCCTTACCTACCTTCAGGGTGTCCAATTATGACGAGGTGGTCAATGAATAAAACCGACTCCTAGACCTAGACCTAGTTGAAGCAAAAAGGCTGACGGCTCAACTCAGAATGATAAATTATAAGCAGAAGACCGAGGCCTACCATGACAGCAAGGTAAAGAAAAGAGTTTTTGAAGTCGGTGACTGGGTACTCAGAAAGATCGAGTCGACACATTTAAAGGCTCACCAAAATAAGCTCTCTCCGAATTGGGAAGGTCCCTACATTGTTACTCACGTTATCAGAGAAAGGACCTACATGCTCAAAACTCCGGAAGGAAAAGAGCTTAAACACCCAGGGCATTCAGAGCACTTGAGGAAATACTATCAGTAACTCCTCGGCACCCTATCTATCTTTTTTGCTTTCAAGATTAGATTTTCAGTCTCTAGTTCATAGCATTTACCAAATTAGATATTCCTTTATTATTATCAATAAAGTTTTCCTTTTTACAACTTTGATTCTTAAGCACGGTCCAAGCATTACTTAGCAATGCCGAGATCGTCATTCCAAGTTAAGACTTAAACGTCACGACTTAAGACAATCAAAACCTAACTATGTCGGTTAGTGCTCTCAAATTTGGGTTAAGATTAATACATCTAGTTCCCACGACAATTTGAGACTAACCACGAATTAGTTCTTACAAACCGAGATCCTAACGCTCGTAACGGCCATAACGGTGAACGACCACGGCCTACGAACATAGCCTAACTCGGCTGCATTCAAAACCTAATTATGTCGGTTAGTGCTCTCAAATTTGGGTTAAGATTAATACATCTAGTTCCCACGACAATTTGAGACTAACCACGAATTAGTTCTTACAAACCGAGCTCCTAACGCTCATCACGGCCATAACGGTGAATGCCCATGGCCTACGAACATAGCCTAACTCGGCTGCATTCAAAACCTAATTCTACCGGCCAGTGCTCTCAAATTTGGGTTGAGATTATTACATCTAGTCCCCATGACAATTTGAGACTAGCCATGAGTTAGTCCTTACAAAATCGAGCATTTAACACTCGTTACGGCCCATAACGATGATCGACCACGTCCTACAGCATAGCCTAAACCGGCTGGCATATCTCGTCACTTCAGACTGTTAAGACATCTCAAACCGAGATAAAGTAACATGAACAAATAACGAGATAACACTTAACTACGCAACAAGTTAAGGAAACAAGGGATAAACACCTCAAACCGAGGTATACAAATTCCTACAAATAATAAGTGCTTACGCCCCCAGTCAACACTGGGTCCAGGCATACGAATACTCGAACAAACAAAAATAGTGTTTAAAACTCCCCCAGACGACGCTGGGCCGAGTCAGATAAATACTTAAAACAAAATTGTTTCGGGCCCAACCGGCTCACAGATACTAACAAAAACGAAGTTCAGGTCAGACTAATCAATGTCGGCATCGGCCTCCTCTTCGACACTAGCATTCCCTTCCTCAACTGGCGGAAGTACCCACGGGGGATTACCCTTTTTTCGATCTCGGCTATGAATCACCCTCAGGCCTTTATAAGAATACGGAATCAAGGAATGAGAGGCCCGAGCTTCAACACCGTAAGCATCCTGGTTGTAGAGACGAGCAAGCTTGTCAAGAGTTATATCAACTTCGGGGTCGATCCAGGGAAGACGAGACAGATTTGACCAAGCATCATTGTAAGTAGTGCCGACTTCATCTTGAATCGCCGCCTTCATTGTTGGACCCTTCTTGAAAGCCTCCACCGTACGTATCTCTCAGCTCGGTATGCTCTCCTCTAATTGGGCTAGCCTCTCCTCAGCAGCATTTTTCTCTAGCACGATACCCTCCGCTCGCTGACGCTCTCTCTCAAAATCAGCCCTCGCCACAGCAGTCTCCTCCTTGGCTATTCTCATTACCACCTCGGCACGACGAACCGTCTCATTAGCCTTTGTCGACATGTCTGCTGACTTCTTTAACTCAGCTTCAAATGAGGCCTTCTCCTTCTTAAGGGCTTCCACCTTGGCCTTCAGCTCAGCATTACAGGCACGAAGAGGCTCGACCTCGTCCTCACACTTCCTAGCATTATTTATGGCAAGCTGCATCAACGTATACTCATGCTGGGCTATGGAGGCAAGCTACAAAGGAAAGATCAAGACGTCAAAAGCAGGACATTCACGGTCACAACAAATAATGAAATACCAAGTACCTCACTGATAAGTAGGCCCTTGCGGTTCTGAAGTTGTGTGGAGGTCGTCCTGGTCTCCACCAACCTTTGAATAGTCCTTTGGTTCATGGCCCTTTTAATGACGGCTGCGCCGAGTTTGAGGGCAGGACCGAAGCGAATAGAATCATCAATATCCGGTATTATCACTACATTTCTGAGAGCATGAGCCAGATCATTGATCTCGGACTCAGTAGGACCCGAAGCCGAAGCTGAGCCACGAGTTGAAGGAGTTTTTTTAGACGCGGGCTCTAAATCATCCTCACCTTCTGCTCTCGGCCTCTTATCTCGACGACCCGCCTGGTCGATTTCCTCCTTAACATGCCGACTTTGACTATGGCCCTGTAATGGATCAACATTCTCCATCCCGGCTTCGTTTTCAAGAACCTCGACCTCTACCTCTTCTCCGCCGGCTCCAACTTGGACGACAGGGGTACCCGTGGGAATGTTGGCAACTACTTGGGCCTGCAGTGCCTCTTGCCTGGCCGTCATGTCGGCATGACGCTTTTCAATACCCCGAGTACGCGATAATTGTTTTTTCCTTCTCGCCGCCATGGCGGGGTCAAGCTCCTCCTCGTCAATGATCTGGACATCCTCAATGAAAAGATCTGCACAAGAATAAAAGTTAAAAAGACGACTAGAAACAATAAGGGAAAACAGAAAAATACAAGCATGGAAAGGAAATTACATCCTATAATATCTTTGGCCTTGAGACACTTGTCGGCCTCGGTCTTGCACACAAGACAATCAGAATGAAAAACAAGATCTGGGTGAATAACCCAATCCGGGAGTCGATAACCCCTTTCCATCACAACTCTCGGCCTAACACCACCAATCGGCCCCCTCATCAAACCGGCCTGTACATGGAATCTGAAATCGATCTCGGTCATGGACCAATCCAGTGTAGCGGTAGCAGCGAACTCCTCCAACTTCTTTATCAAGGCAGCGCTCCAATTTGGATGATGAACTACCTTAGGCTTGACAGGATCTCGGTCCGGGCCTAGGAATTCCCAACCCTGACGGCTCTCCACTTTGATCACATGCCTATTCCAGCCCGTCACCTTATTCACGACACTAGAGATAGGAACCATGAGCTTGGGTTTGTTGGGATCAGACTTGATAGTTATAGTTCTGGTGGAGGAATTATAGGACGATTGGAAGAAATGGAAAAAAGCAGACATACACGGCTCGAAGCCGAGACCTCGACAAAGAATTATGAAGCCGGTAAGATAAATAATCGCGTTTGCACCCAGATGGGCTGGCCAATGTTCTATCCCTCAAGAAATTCATTAATGAAGGGGTCAAGGGGGAGCCGGAGTCCGAGCTAAAAGTGTTTATAGAAAAAAGGGAGGAGGGCATCGTCGTAATAAAATTGCTTAACCTCGGCATCAAAAGAGAAGGGTCGGGCTTTGCTGTAAAATAATTTGAACTCTCGTCTATCTACACCAAAGTTCTCATAAAGGTCCTTAATCATAGCGTCCCCACCAATGGGATGCCTGGGCTGATTTGAACCTGAAGGACCAGCCCCATCTCGACCTCCCCTAGAAGTCACAGCTTCATCATCAAACCGATCAACTATCCTCCCAGAAGCACCTTCCTCGGCCATACCTGCAGCAACCAAGGGGTTAGAATCATCCCGTGATAAGGACGAGGTGACCTTCCCCCCCCCCCCCCGATTCAACTTCTGGGACCGAGGAAGGACCCTCAAAATGATATCGGAAAGCTGACTTATCCCTAACATAATGAAGAAAAATGTGTTGAACAATAGCTTCAAAAGTATTAAGGAGCACTATGCCATCCGTACTACCACTAAGGGCTTTTGGGGCAAATAGACCGCTTGGATACCTCAAATCATCTCTGGGGGTTTTATTCAGAAACAATAGGTCACCAATTTTCATCAAAGATAACATCTTCCATATTCCCTCCGACAACATATAAATCCTATTATTTCGCCCGTAAAATCCATACATGACGTCGAGATCGAAGTGTGGGGTACCAGACATTAACATAAAAAAGGAAGGCTATCCTAAAGACAGGTACGCTCAAAATCAAAATGCGAAAAGGGTAAAAAGTTTGAAGCTTCACAAGTCCCAGGCCTTAACAATGGCAGAAATAGGAGAAAGGGCGAAAAGAGTCAGAACAGTACCTTTGTCAAAAATATGATTGGAGGAAAAGGGTTAGCCGACGGAGCGAATGAAGACGATCGGAGCAGAACAGAGAGATTTGCGACGGGAATCGATGTCTTCAAAGACTCGCCGGAAACGGGTGCACTGGTTCTCTGATGAAAATTTGAAAATATGAAACTTCGAGGGTTTTTTGGGCGTGTATATAGACGGGTCGAAAATTTATAGTGCGGGTTTAACCCGGTTCTGACCCGCGACCCATGGGCTGCACGTACACCCACGAACCCATCATGACTCGTATTTAATGGGCCACGTTTTCGAGGTGAATGTCCCATCATCAAGACACGTGCATCATTCAAGATAAAGGGAAGGACAAACGATTGAAGTGACCCAACCGCCGTTTAAAAACTTGAACAGGCTTCCAACACCAGGTTAACACGTGGCATGATGAGGTCGACATCGATAAAAGCTATAGCGTTTGAGCCGACGTCACAAAGCATGGCATGAGGAATAAGTTAGGTCGACATGGAAGGATTCAGTATAAGGACGCAGCCGACATTACGGCAATGGACCGACATCCCCAATGACTTCGGAGAATAAGACGAGACCGAGATGAGAAAGGGTTGGGGACAAGTCGAGGTCAGGCGGTGATCGGATTCATGGTTGAATAACAGGTCAAGTTGAAAAGGTCAAGTCATGAAATAAACAGATCAGAAACGACGGCTATGGAAAAGGTAAAATCCCATTATATATATAACAAAAAGGGACCCCCACAATAAGACCGGGGGCCTGACCTGTACAAAATCAAAAAAGAAACTAGACTATGCAAACTAAAGATTCAAGAAAGATCACAATCTTGATCTTGATCTTGATCTTCATCATCTTCCTCCCATTCAACATCTCCATCATACCCATATTCATCAATAATAATGGGTTCTGGATCATCTTCATCTTCTTCATCTTCATCATCATCCTCGTCCTCATCCTCTGATTCTTCTTCATCGGAATCATCGTCGAAAAATTCATCAGTTGGGTCAGGCTCTCCAAATTCACCATTGCTATCGGAGGGTGACTCCGCCGGAAAAGACGAACAGTACTTGGATGGAAACATGGAATCATTGCTGCTGCTGGAGTCAGAACTTGAATCATGACTCTTTGAATCATAGCTTACTTCTTCTGGGAAAGCATCATCGTACTTTCTCTTTGAAACCATTTTGAGTATTTCTTGGAGAATCTTGAGAGTAAAAGAAAAAATCTGTATGGAAGGAAAGAGAAACAAAGGGACGTTTGTTCTTATGTATCCCCAGAATGCCAAGGGACAGGGTATTTATACCATTCATATTCGGGGTGCAGTTAATGAAGTGTCCACTCTTCAAGAGGAATAATGATTCCACCTGAATAAAATCCATAGTGACATCAGCAAATCCAATCAGCAAGAGATTTTTGGCGGCTAGGGGTCATATCAATATTAATGAAGTTGCAGACGAAGCACGGACTACAGTTCCTACTCGGCATGCTGAGATAGAAACTCGGGGGCCACTGAACGACATAAACCGACTTGAGTAAGTGGGACCCATATGCTCTGGGCCCATACACCTAGGAGGCCTATACCGAGAGGCCCATTCACCTGAAGCCTATACTTATAGGCCGACATCGTACAGGCCGAACAGGTAAACCTTGCCTAGGCCGAGTTCCAAGAAGCCCAATCCCTAGGCGGCCTCTATGACGAGCCGAGCTGGATGACGGGCCGACTTGTACCGAAAACCTTCCTTATTCACAGGGAGTCCACTTACGGAGTTTGATTACAACTCTAACAGTGAAGATCCTTATCTAAACAAGGATATCTCTTCTACAAGATAAATGGGATACCACTCATCCTTATCTGGAGTCCATCCCCAAGGAATACGAGTCCCACAGTAATACGGGCTCCCTAGCTTCTCTAACAAGTCAGGACTCATTCACCCACGCCTATAAAAACAGGTCCTCACAACAGGAGACGGAATGAACTCTTTGGCTCTAAAC
Source organism: Campanula takesimana (assembly GCA_026119855.1). Classification (NCBI taxonomy): domain Eukaryota; kingdom Viridiplantae; phylum Streptophyta; class Magnoliopsida; order Asterales; family Campanulaceae; genus Campanula; species Campanula takesimana. The sequence goes on from JAOWBW010000009.1 coordinate 584,757, forward strand.
TAGTCAATTGATTTCTATATTCATTCATACCGCCCGTATTCTTACTCTCACGCCGGAGGGCCTTCGCCGGTGAAGCCCCGGCGCAGTTTACGTTTGTTCATTGTGTGCAGATCCGAACGGGGAAGTTCTCATTGCTGGATTTATCCGAACCGCTAGACGAAGGGCTGATCCGACACGTTTTTGGCAACATCAAAGATCTTTCTCATGATGTTGTGCGATCAAGTAGCTAGGAGGGAAAACGTAACTAATAAAATGAATTTTTATTCCGTCCCAAAAAATCTCCCTACTTTTTTTTTTTTTTTTTATGATGGAACTTTAAGTAATAATTTTAAATTGACTTAATTATTTAAGTAAAAAATAAAACTTGATATTAATACACCATCAACAATAATATCAATAAAAAAATTTAAATTTTCATTAATATAATTAAATTAACTCAAAATTACTTCATTCGTAAGAGTGAGTCTTAGGAAAAACGCGTTTTTCTTTAAGCAAAGAAAAAACGTGTTTTTCAAAGACGCTGGCATTATTATTCAAAAACAAGGGGTGGCATTTTCGTAAATACTGGTAACCATGATAAATGCCCAGTGTTAATATTAGAAATAGCCAGTGATTTCATACTGGCGTTTTATAAACATGAAACTGACACTTTTCTTAAGTGCCAGTGGTAATGTTAAAAATTGCCAGTGAGTACACTGACACTTTTTTACATTGATACTGACACTTATTAAAAGTGCCAGTGGTAGTGTTAATAAGTGTCAGCCATTACACTAGCATTTTTTAACATTGATACTGGCACTTATTAAAAACTGCCAGTGTTAGTGTCAATAAGTGCCAGTGTAAATGTGCTGGCACTTTTTTACACTATCGCTGACACTTCCGATCAACGCCAAACAACTTCCCGTTAATTACAAAAATGCCACCGCGCCAAACTTAAAAACACGTTTTACGTCTTGCTTAAGGAAAAAGCCGTTTTTCCCAGTTTTTCACCATTCGTAATAACCAAAAAAAAGTTTTAAAAAATCATTTGGGACGGTAGTATTGTGTGTTTCAAATAAGAAATTTAGTATTGTGCAGAGTTGTGTGTTTCAAATAAGAAATAAAGTATTGTGCAGGGCGTAATTATTTTTCTTTCTAAAAGTTTGGAATATTATGTAAGTTAAAGGGTCAGAATATTATATAAGTACAATATTACATAATAATACATGAATTTTGTGAGAAAGAAATAACAAATGGAGCATTTGATAACTCAATTCGTCAACACATAACTACATTTGAGGACTTTGTCGAGCCAAGTATTTACTATGATCAACAAACGGGTATTCACAACTTTGCACATGCGATCACAGATATTCAAGCATGGGTACTCTCCATATGAAACATTGTATTCCATATATATCACCTCTCTAGAAAAAAACACAAATCACAATTATCGCAAGGGGGTGGCAGAGCTCCCTTATGACTCTCCTAGCCCCCAACCCCTCTTGAATCTTTTTTGTGGCGCTCTCTATAGTGTCTTGGTATTCCCCTCAAACACAATGTTTATGGTCGTCACCTAGTTTATATAGAGATGTAATAACCAAAACATAATCTGAATAAGAAACCAAATTTTCTAAACCTAGTCAAACAAAGAATTTCAATAAATTTATATTGACTTAAATTAAGCTCGCTTTTCTTTATCCTTTTTTATTTTGACTCCACAAACCAACAATCTCACACCCAGTGACATAAACCAAATACTATAACTGACTCGTCAAACTCCCACCAAAAATTGACCTTTCACATTCGAGTACTCATCTTACCACCCACGCCTCCACGCTAGAGTACTAAGTCGATTTGAAGTTGAGCGTTGTTTCAATAAATCCAAACTGGATTCCCCGCTCTCTAAATTAGTCACCACTCACGAGATTATTCCATGCAAATCCATGTTTTTCTTTTCTCTCGAAACCCACGTTACTCACAATGTTCCCATGCAAACATAGCTCTTCACTTATTTTTACGCAGTGCATCATCTCCAATTTGTTCTCCCTCACTCTTTATTAGGTGCATATGACTTATGCTTCTCCTTGTCGGCCTACTTGAACTGTCATCCTCCCTCCAAACATAATATCCATCTGTAACGATCCAAACTTTCACATAATAAATAAATTCCATAAACTAGGGAAAATCCCAAACGTCAACATAAATTCAAAATCAACGTTACCGCGGCTAGTTTACTTAACCATAATTCAAACAGTGCGGAAGCATAACTAATATTTAAATCCCAACGGCTAGTACAACCCACTAGCTCAACACAAAACAAATTAATGTCTTAAACTCTTCAAAACCTCGGACTGCACTTCCTTGCAATCCATCTAGATCCTTAGTCTTTACCTGGGAAAAATAATATAAGAAAGGGGTGAGCGAACAATGCTCAGTAAGTTCATACGGGATCTCTCCGGGTACTAAGAAGAGATTACCGAAAGAACGGAGCCAAACAATATATTTCAATGAAAGGCTAACATCAATAAGCTTTAACTAGACTTATACCAAATACAGTTATCATATTCAAAGAATTATGGCCCTAGTACAAGTTCGTCAATTCCATAGTTTCATACATCACCTTTTCAGGGTGTCGAGAGACCTTACACCACCTCACGGTGCTCCCTCATTAAGTTCAATCATGATCATTAAGCCACTTCATCAAGTAGCGTTTACGCCTAATTCTTTTCAATCAAATTAGACTATCTTAATTAGCCCTTATTACTCAGACTAATTCTAGCTAAGCCCTTTTTAATCAGACTAAGCCAACTGCACCTGTTTCAATTAGATACATCCATATTCCACAATGTATTCAAGGTACAAGAATACATAAACAATTTTAATTCACTTAGATATCCTATGAACAACACATATCACGGGTAAGATAATTCAAAAGACGTTATATCAACATCGGAGTTCAAATGCTACCGGCCATTAGTAGCTACACTTTGAAAGAATCAAGAGAATCCTACTTTAAAAGGTGAATCTCAAATACTTAAGGAACGTAATCCCTTACCTTGGGTTGCGTTATTCCTCTTAGCGAAACCTTGCGCACGAATCTACAATCATGCATAAACATACTTCTTAGGACAAGTAATACTATTTACTTCCGTCCCCAAATACTTTCCTTTTACTTTCTTAACCTTATGAGTTTATCTTCTTAAACCCCTTTAAGGTTGATATTCATTCTAGGGTTTGTTCTATCCATTAATTGTCTTCCCAAAATATCCTTTTTAGTTTACCAAAATATCCCGAGGGTTTCATTGTTTCTATTCCCAATTAATATGTTTTAGGGTTCCATTATACTCACCCAAAACATTATTCACAGCTTCACTATTCACAGCTTTACTATTTACAGCATGCACTATTTACAGCACACAAACACACTGGAAACACCTTCACAGCACACACAAAACACACACACACACACACAAACTTCCCATGCACACACACACACGGCAGCCTACTCACACACACACAGCAATACCCGCACACATACACACACACACACTAATCCTTAACTCATCAAAATCACCTTTAAATCTGACTTTCATAAACCCTAGTTCATCTTTTAGGGTTAGGGTTCTGATTCAAAATCCTCAATTACTAGATCAAAATAATACAATGGATTCAAACTTAGGGAGTGAGAATTTACCTTGATTGAACTCCCTTCTCTTTCTTTCTTCCTTCTGTGGCTTCTCCCAGTCGCCGCCCTCTCTCTCTCTCTCTCCCGTTCTCTCTCTTTTTCTTTCTTTGCGGTAGACAGTAATTAGGCTAGGGTAATTGAGAGAGTGTGTATATATATATAATTTTAGGGTTTCTAATTTCCCTAATTAAAAAGGATTTCAAAAACCTAATGGGTTTTAATTCTCTTGGGCCCGAAGTTAAATCTAATACCTCTTCTTAATTAAATAGGCCCAAAATAATAATAAGAAATAAATAAATAAAGAGTTTACTAAATAAATTAATTGGCCAAAAGGGCCGGTTATTACACCATCGACATCATTTTTGTGATGATCATAAATTCTTGAAATTCATAATCATCTTATTTCAAAGATTCAAGCTTAATCTTAATGTCAAGTTTGCAAAAATGTGAATTATATATGCGTAATACATGTCCATTGACATGATTAAAGGTGTACTTGGTGTGGTAATCGTGTTACTTGAACTTAGGGTGAAAATGTGTTAATGTGATATATGGTGCATGAGGAGGCTTAATGCTTCTCCTTGTATTATATATTAAGTTGAAATGAAAGTGATGATGCATGAAAAGGGCGGTACCGGGGTACCTAATCAGTCGGGAACGCGGCGATGGATAATCTGGACGAATGGACGAACGATCTGCAAAACAAACACGTTAGGGCGCGAGGGAGTTACCCCCGCAAAAACCCTCCGGTGTGAGAATAAGCATCGTGTATAATGATGATATAAACCGGAAGGAAAAGCGTATTATAGTATTGAGAGGGTGTTTTGTGTGTACCTTTGTGTTAGGGAGATGACCCTTATTTATTGATTTGGGGTGAAGTGTCTACCAAGAATAAGAGATCCATCGTTGACTTGTATTAGGAGACTGAGTCCATGTATAATTTAGGATCCTTAGCTCGATAGGAGTCCCTTTGTACACAAATCGTAGTAGGATTTTATCCCTTAATATTAGGAGATAATTTATTTCGTTCAGTGGCCCCCAACTTCCTGACTGCATCGTAGTAAGAGAAGGAAGTTTAGGTTTCCTTGTAAAAGAGGTCTCCTTGTTAGGTAAGGGTTCTCTGTATATGAGGAGAGCTGGGCTTAGTCACTGTAAAGTGAGCCAAGTCGGCTTGTACTTACTAACTCGGCTCGTCTTTGAGGCCGAGTTGGATGTGCTGAGATGGTTGAGTAACCATGCTGATTGTTGTAGGCTGAGCCGAGTTGTTTGAGTCGGCTTGGCGTAGGCGGATTTGCTATGAATGTGATTTATACTTTGTCGGTATAAGTGTAGGTAAGCCAAGGATTTTTTCCCGTCATAGGCCGTGACAAGTTGATGAACTTGGTTCGTTTTGTCTTGAATTCTTAGCCAGTATAAGCTAAGTGTTTGCTTGACCCCGGTCTGGAGGTTTGGAGATGTATACCTCGACTTGTTAGATGTTGTGCATAGCTAGTCGTAGTTGAATGCTGGAACCTGTTTGAAGTCGGGACGAGCGTCATGTGCTTGGTTTGCAAAATTCAAGTGAACTAGTTGTCAGAACTAGGCTCGAATTGTCAAGGGAGTTAGATGTCTTAATCTTAACTCGAATCGGAACCCTGCATGTCAAGTATGCCGTGGTAAATATGCCGTGGCCCTGCTAGTTGTTGGAACTAGGCTTTGAATGACGATCTAGGCATTGTCAGGTAATGCTTAAACCGGGGTCTAGTGTCATGTACTAGACCTCAATGTCAGAGAGATGGATGTCTTAATCCACTCGGTTTGTTTTTATGAGCTACTCGGCCTGACTTCGATGGTGTCATGTACCATGTTTGGGCCGAGTGTCTGCTCGTCGTGCCGAGTTGTTAAAATTTCGATCCAAAGTACTGTAGCTAGCTATGAGCTAGGTCTAAGTGAAAGATGAGTAGTCCGATGCTCGGTCTGATGGTGCTAGCGAGGAGCTAGGCTTTGTAAAAGACGAGCAGTATGATGCTCGGTCTGAGGGTGCTAGCGAGGAGCTAGGCTTTGTAAAGGTGCTAGCAAGGAGCTAGGCTTTGTAAAGGTGCTAGCAAGGAGCTAGGTTTTATAAAAGACGAGCAGTCTGATGCTCGGTCTGAGAGTGCTAGTGAGGAGATAGGATTTGTAAAGGTGCTAGCAAGGAGCTAGGCTTTGTAAAAGACGAGTAGTCTGATGCTCGGTTTGAGGGTGATAGCAAGGAGCAAGGCTTTGTAAAAGACGAGCAGTCTGATGCTCGGTCTGAGAGTGCTAGCGAGGAGCTAGGCTTTGTAAAGGTGATAGCAAGGAGCTAGGCTTTGTAAAGGTGTAGCAAGGAGCTAGGCTTTGTAAGAGTGCTAGCAAGGAGCTAGGCTTTGTAAAGGTGCCAGCAAGGAGCTAGGCTTTTTAAAGGTGCTAGCAAGGAGCTAGGCTTTGTAAAAGACGAGCAGTCTGATGCTCGGTTTGAGGGTGCTAGCAAGAAGCTAGGCTTTGTAAAGGTGCTAGCAAGGAGATAGGCTTTGTAAAGGTGCTAGCAAGGAGCTAGGCTTTGTAAGAGTGCTAGCAAGGAGCTAGGCTTCGAAAGGTACTAGCAAGGAGCTAGGCTTTTTAAAGGTGCTAGCAAGGAGCTAGGCTTTGTAAAAGACGAGCATTCTGATGCTCGGTTTGAGGGTGCTAGAAAGGATCTAGGCTTTGTAAAAGATGAGCAGTCTGATGCTCGGTCTGAGAGTGCTAGCGAGGAGCTAGGCTTTGTAAAGGTGCTAGCAAGGAGCTAGGCTTTGTAAAATACGAGCAGTCTTATGCTCGGTTTGAGTGCTAGCAAGAAGCTAGGCTTTGTTGTAGGGCGTGTTGACGTAGTTATTCTTGTCATTTGTTGTTCAGCTGTAGTCTTGATGAGGTCTTCCTTTGTTCCTGATTGAAATCAAATTCTCTTGATGCTTCTTGAAGTTAAGTACCATAGGGGAGACGCTCGACCCATTTTGATTTCTTTATTCTTCAATCTTGGGGACGTTGAAACGGGGATAACTGGTAATTCAGGTCGTTGCGGTCGCGGTGTTGGATGCTTTTGGAGTCGAGACCGATCTAGGTTGGTGATTGGAGTTCGACCACGGTGCCAAAGACAGGTTAGGTCGGTGGAAGTCGACAAAGCAGATGAAGTAGCGACATATAGGAGCAAGTGAAGTCTGCCATCGACACTTACCCCATGATTTGATGGTACGTGGAGGCGAGATCAAGGTCCGTCATCGGCTCATCTGAACTTATAGCTTTGCCCGGCCGCGGGAAACTACTTCGGCTGAGATCTGTTTGTTGTTGACAAGAGCTGGTCTTGTGCCTTGATCGAGCTTGATCGTCTTCGCAAAAATGGAAAAACTTGGTCCTTTGTTCGGTTATGCTGCTGGCTTATTGTTCTTGTAATTATCTGTTATTGCTACCTTGTCTGGAAAGGCTTCATGGTGTTAGATTACCAACTTTTTCACGACAAGCAGGCTGGACTGGATGTTCAGAGATTGGTTCACTTCGCTCAATTTTTTCTCACCAATAGCACAATATAACCCATTGCTCCCCACCTATTTGAAGAAAGTCCCCAAAGAGTATTTGATAGATTTTGTTGCAGCTATCTTCACCAATTGTGGATATGAATGAATGGATGACAATGACCCGCACGAAGGACTCATTTCTGGGGTGACTTGGATGTTAGGCACTTTCATCAATTAGTTTGAAAGTCCCTGAATGGCCCCCATGTACGTTGTGGTCGATAATAGCTACCCTCTTTGATAGGGCGAGGATGTTTCCGTCTTGACTGCTTGACACTTTCATAATACTTGTGTGGTGTCATGAGCTCGTTTGGACTGCATGTAGGTCGACCCGTCTAGCTACAAGCTCGTTAGAATGGATCAGGCTGTACGTATTGTACTCGTCACAACCTGTTGTGGAGTGCTTTCCGTACCCATCATGACAGGTAGGCTTCTCTTATGTTTGAGTGACGCCGGAAGTTGGAAGAATCTGCAAAATTCGTTGACAGAAATGTGTTAAAGAGATGTGCAGCCAGCCAAACGAACCATTACAAAAACTGCCATAACTCAGTGCACGGACCATATTTTTGTGAACCGATTTTTTTTCTGTAAACTAGACTCGTAGATATTTCCAAGCATATATTCTTCGACTTCTAGATCCTTCTGAGTCAATACAGTTTATTCAGAGAAGTTGACTCAGATTCAGGGACTGCAGATTCTGGACGTCACTAGCTATTGTTCTGTATCGGATTGCTGTTAAGACCAATTGGTTCTTGTTCTGTGCCTTGTCTAGGGCCTGATTAGAGCAGACTCTTGCTTTCTTTAGGACGATGACCATTGTCGTAAATGAGCGATTTTTTCTCTGCTATTGCTGTTTAATAGCTTGAACATGGGTTGTCCTGCTGATGTTAGTTGTAGACGAGACTTTATTCAGGTCGATGAGCACCCCATTTTGGCGAAATACCTTTTGGTAATTAGTGAGTAGTTGGGACGAGATCTGAGCAGCGAGCTATTTGATTGCTCAGGCTAATAATGTCCAGTTGCTCCCTTGAGTTGATTGAGAAAGAGCTCTAGTTGCTATTGGACCAACTTGGTAATGAGTTTTCCGTTTATTCAAGCCAAGTCGAGCAACGCTTGACTTGATATGGTGTTTGACATAATGCTCCCGGGATGCTCATCTCGACTTCTATTATGGAGTTTGACTTTCCTAAGCTGTTAGCACAATGTAATTTGTTGCTCCCCACAGCCTTTGAAGAGAGTCCTGCAATAGAGTCTCAATTAATGTTTAGACTGATCGTGGGTCATGCCGTCGAGTCGAGCAAAGTATGGGCATCTCAGATAATCATTTGGACTGCTCGTAGGCTTCGCCATCTCGAGCATATGTGCTGGCCCCCTTGTCGAGATGAACTTTTTGATCTTTGTTCGAGCTGCGAACTGCATTGAGCCTGATTTGAGAGAATTTTGTCGTAGTGATAGTATGAATCATCTTCCTGTCTTCAAGTTTATAAGGCTGGGGTTCTTAACTAATAATCTCTTTTTTTATTAATATCCTTGCCTGCTCTATGGCAGCCACCAGTTGTAGGTTTTTCGGCCGATCGGCTCGCGGTCTTCCCTTTTGTATTGATTACTTCTTGACGTTGAAGATTATGCCTCAAGTAAGGCTGTGGCTGCTCGGTCAATGATAGTGCTCGGCTTGCGAGTCGTTTTTCTCAAGTCACAGGTTCAGCGATTAATGCGTGGTTGACGTGACTGTTTTCCATACGTGACGTTGTCGGCTGGCTGCTTTACGACGAACTCGCGTTTAGCAAGCTGGCCCAATATGCCAGATGTCCAGAAGCAGCAAGTTCATTGTTTACGGTGATTGAATCTTGATGGCTGTAACGCCCGTCCTAATTCATGTTAAATTCTTGTCTTGCATATTTATATGCTATTTTATTTGATTTAATTATTTAACTAATTGAGCAAGTTTAGGTCCTAAGTGTTCAAAGTTGAAACATTAGGGTCATTTGTGAAAAATAAAGTTTAGGGGCTAAAATGCTCAAAGTGGAACTTGAGAGCCTTTTTGTCAAAATTGAAACTTGGAGGGCTTAGTTGCAATTCTTGAAAGTGCATAAGGATAAATATTGGGTTTGCCTTGTCATTGTCAGAGGAAAATTCCCAATTCTCTCTGTACGTTCTCTGTCTCGAAGAAAAGTTAGGGTTTACCCTATTCTCGACTCCTCTCGCTTAATTATGCCTCTGTTCGAAAATCCGACTTCGCATAGATGATCAGGGCGATAAGTAGAGCATTTCCTGCCGAACAGAAATTAGCTTGGGTGAATTTGATTTCGGACTAGGTAAGTCACTAGCTCCCCCTTGCTTGTAATAACATGCCTATCTGTTATTCTTGATACTTGTGCTCGTTAATTTCGTGATTTGAATGAGTTTTGTGATACTTGTAAAATTGGGACGAAGGGAGTAATTTTATACTATGTACAGAGAACTTGAATCTAAAATGGGTTCGCAAGTGTTAAAGAAAATTATACTCCTATTCGTGAGACGGTAAAATAGTAACTTGATTTAAATATTATTAGAAAAAATTGTACCATTATTTGTGGTACGGGGAAATGAATGGAAGTATCCCTAAATGATTATATTAGTATATTAGAAAATTATACTTATACTTTTGGGACGGTGAAATATTTAAATGGAATAAAAGAAAATTATCCTATTATTTGTGGGACGGTAAAATAAATGAATGAGCTTGAAATAGTGTCTTGGGTATGATACTTCACTCCTAGGTACTCTTGGTATTGTTATTATGTTAGTAAAAGTATACTCCTATGCTTGGGACGGAGAATTATTCAACCTGGGAAAGAAATGAGCATTGGCCGCAAATGTGTAGTGTGCGACCGCACAAAATTTATTGGGCGACCGCCCATCTTTCTGAAATGTTTTTCAAAGGATTCACCTGCTAGTGTGCGGCCGCCCGGTCCATTTTGAGCGCCCGCCCGGGTGCCCTGAAAAATAAAAAGCTTGTTTAAAGTTTGTATAAGTTGGAAATAACCCTAGTTAAGGTATATAACCTTAGTACAAGATGTCCTAGCAAGTGTTATGACACCTTAGGGGCATCAGAACTTGGTATTGAACATGAATATTCAATGATTTGAATAGAGAACTTGAGTATAAGAGTAAGAACTCTTTTAATTGTCTTGAAAGTGTTATGAACAAGCACTAATGTGTTATATGTGTCTTGAAACCAATGTTTGTATACCTTAGGGGCACTAGAACAATGTCTTGAGCTTGAACATCCAAAGTATAGGATGATGAACTTGTAAGTATGAGATGTATAACTCATCTACTTAGCTTGAACTTGAAGTATAAGACAATTAAATCTTGTACATGACTTGAATATCCAAAGATTGGAATAATAACTTAAGTATAAGATAATTAATTCTTTGTACATGTCTTGAACATCCAAAAAGAATTGGATTGAGAACTTTAATGTAAGATGATAAAATCTTGTACATGACTTGAAACCAATACGTGTGTATGGTAATGAACTTGAAAGTGCTATGAACAAGCACTAACGTGTTAGAACTATCCTTGGTGTTTATGTGCAAATCTTTCATATAGCTACTTGATAGAATGTGGCTTCTTGACTACTTGATATATGGTATGAATAACCAAAGAGTTAGAATGTGGAACTAGATAGAGAATCAACAACTCTAAGACATACTTGAATCTAATACGTGTGTATTGAAAGTGCTATGAACAAGCACTAATGTGCTAGTACTTGGTTTTAGTCGTGCATATACTCAATGAAGTATATAAAGTATAAAGAAGATATCTTGTTCTTGAGTTGAGTTCCTAAAGAATGAGGGACTAGTGTAATATAAAGATAATTCATAAACAATGATTATAGAACACATATGTGTTAGAAAATGTATTCGATTATTAACGATACATATACGCGAGATATGATTGTGACTAGGTACAATACGACCTATTCGACTACGTGCTTAGAATCTAAGATGTTGGGCTCTACTTGGAAGTAAGGGTATCGTGATAGACACATTAGTGTGTTAAAGGTTATATGAATATGTACGTGCAAATATGGCATATGATAAAGTGACATAAAATGACATACCCTACTACTTGGTTAGGGTCTGTTATTAATAGACTCTAATTTGGCTTGATTGTGTTATGTGGACATATTATGTGTCATTGTTATACAGATTTGTATTTGCAAATATAGCACATGTGTACTTGTATTTGGTGAGCACATGATTACATGGTTCCTGAAGAGCTAGTCCACAACTTTTGGACTTAGTTCTATACTCTTGTAGTTCAAGTAAATATCTACTTGTGCATTCTTATATGAGTCCAGCTGGTCACTTTGCTTGCTCGGAGATGTATAGGTTCACGCTTATCATGAGGCTGGGGCCAAAGTGATAATCGGGTGCCTATGTATCTACGCTTGACCCTTACTACAGTCCATAGTAAGGGCATAGCTTCCTTTATTAGAGCAATACGCCTGATAAAAGTGAATGCTAAACTCGTAAACACCTCGTGAATCTTGTTCTTGTTAGTGACACTGGTTACCGGGTCCTCTCGTGTACTGCACTGCAGCAACTTGATTGATCGTGATTTGTCAACTGCAATAAGCAACGACAACAATGTTTACTGGGAGGAATAAGGTTGGAATATCCTTTGTAACGTGATAGTTTAGCCTTATGTGCTAGTTACTTGATGAGTTGCCTTAGCCTCTCATATACTTGTTACTTGATGACATCTTGAGCATGATTACTTGACAATCTTCTTGATTTGCATTACATGATAACATGCTATGTACTTGTATCTAGTAACTTACTGAGATTTATCTCACCCCGTTCCTTGTTTATTTGTTTCCCCCTCCCCCAGGAAAACAAGTGGTAATACGTTGTGAGACTCGACTTAGCAGGGGCCTACTGGCAGGTTGTTCTTATTTGGGGATTGTTATCCTTTCCAGTATTGGTGAGGACGATCTTGTATCAGTTGTTTAGACTCAGTATATTGGGTAGACTTGTATAGTTCTTGTAATGCCAGCTTATGTGCTAGGCATGTTTTCCGTTGTGTATAACCATTTGGTTTAAATTTCTTGGTATAGAACTCGTTGTGAGCTATCTTAGCTCGTTCCTCTTGAGTATTTATATGATGTCAGTTTGATATAAGCAGATGTCATTCAGTTTCTCGTTTCTTGTTAATCACGCACACCAGGTTCGAGGTTCTATTAGGGAATCCCGGGACTTGGGGGCGTGTCAGTTTTGGTATCAGAGCTATGGTTTAGGTGTAAGCCTGGATAGGGTCTATGGCCTAGGTTGGGTTAGTCTTGGGTGTGTTTTTCGATGTCGAGTGCTTCGTTACTTGTTGTTATACCAGGCATAGGACTGGTGTTGATAGTGTTGATCTAGTGGGGATAAGATGGTTTGAGAATTGAGAGCGCGAGTCTTTAAAGACTTAGGCGTATCTATCTTGTGCAGTGGACATTGTTTCGTGCTATATATGCATGCTTGTCCTCATTTCTTGATTTACGTGGAGGCGTATGCTCTAGTAAGAGATTACGTGCTTGATATCATTATTTATAAGATCTTGATAGAAGTGTGGGTGATAACACCCTATATGTTATATGTTAACTTGGTCATGTTACCTATATGGGACATTGATGTGATACGTGTTATGGCTTGGCTTTTTATGTGTTAGGCCTTTCTTGTTTGCCACAATAGATGATGAATATTTCTATGCTGGTATGCTTGACTATTTTTATGAGCATGATATAATTATGTATAACATTCATGTTCTGCATTGAAAGCCGAGAATGATTATCAAGGTTGTGCTGAATATTTAGCATATGTGGTTGATGGAAGAATGTCTACACCAAAAATTGAAGGATGTATCCATTCTTTGTGAGATCTCAGATATAATTTCTACTGAGTAGTACATGATACATGATGAGAACCTTGGGTTATCTTAAGTTGCTACAGTACAAATATAGTGATGATATCTAAATCAAAGTTCATGACATCGGTTGAGTAAAAGTGTTGAAGGTTCAACTTGAGAAATTTCTAGATAGAGGATTCACCCAGCTTAGTATATCTGCGTGGGGTGTATCTGTATTGATTGGCATGAAGAGATATGGTACTTTACGATTTCATATTGAATGCAAAGAGTTCAACCAGGTGACTATAATGAACCAGTACTTGTTATCGTGTATGGATGAATTATTTCATCCCTGAAGTTAATCAGTGGTCTATTCAGTGTTTGTTTGATAAGTGGCTACCATTAGTTGGAAAGTCAACTATGAGGATATACTAAAGACATCTTCTTATATCAGGTATGCTCGTTATGAATTCGTGATTTTGCTATTTCGATTGATATATGATCTAGCAGTATTGATGGATTTTATGAATGATATCTTCAAACCATAATTTGATTTCTTTGGGATGAAGTGATTAATGACCTGTTGGTGTATACCAAGTCGCAGACTGAGAATTGATTGTATTGAAATTTCTCGAGAGAAACAATTGTTTTCAAAAACTAGCACGAGATAGAGGATCTATTACCTTGAAGTGGATGCCTGAAGTAAGTATCTTTATTGACCTGTACAAGTGGAAATAACCGAAGTACGCATGTTCTTGAGATTTTCTTGATCTTGTTAGAGATTCATTAATGAATTTCGAAGGTAGCTCTATCATTAACTATTTGACACAGGAAGCTACACTTTCTGATGGATTGATAAATGTGAAGTCAATTTTTAAATATTGAAATGATGGATGACCACAACTTCAGTATTTGACATTGCCAAGTGGATTCGACTAATATAATGGTTAATTGGAGGATATGACCAGTGTTACTATTTTCTCGTGTATGTGTCAAGATTCACCAATATAGTGGATATGATAAATTCATTATGCATAGTGAAGCTCGAACAAGAGATAAAACGTGTGTTAATACAAAATGGTAACGTACTTGTATATGCTTCGAGGAGATTGAATCTTTATGAATAGAATAATTCTACTCATGACTTGAAACTGATTGTGATCCTACGGCTATTGTATTAGCGGATTCATTGAACATAAAGACTTGTATTTCATGATTGATGGTACTGAATGGGAGAAAATTTCTGAATATTCAACTAAATCCTTGAATTGCGATTATTTGAAAGTAGAATATCAGAGATCGTTTGATTTTTTTATAATCCTTCGAGATTTGTGAATATATGAATATATTGCGATAGATTTCGTGGAAGGATTATCATTTAATAGATAAGTCCCGATGATATTGGTTATATTGGATTGATTAATCAAATCTGTTTGACTTTATGTGTTGTGATGTTATGATCGATACATCTTGATTACATGGGATACCTGTGGATATAATATATGATAGGGATTCTTATTCTACATCTTGTTCTACTCCTTGTTTTACATCTTGATTATGATAAATTTTCTGAGCACTCTGGATATTTAACCGAGGTTGCTTCTTGATCATATGTTGCGAGCATGTGAAGTGGATTTCCTTGTGGCTATTGTATGAGCTTGCTATTTAGTGGAAATTCCATCACACGAATTACTTAGTATGGGTAATTGCTTGTATGGATACTTGTCTTGTCTTGAGCACGAATACTTCTTGTGAAAGTTTCATGGGAAAGTCACGGTATCGAGAAGGTTATGTGAGAATAATACTCGCAGGTAATTGATAATATGGTGTGGTATACCATATTCTTGCTATTCTTGAGTTCTATTTGTTATTTAAATGTGTTATAATTTTGATTAGTAAAATTCGAGGACGAATTTTCTTTAAGGAGGGGAGGATGTAACGCCCGTTCTAATTCCTGTTAAATTCTTGTCTTGCATATTTATATGCTATTTTATTTGAGTTAATTATTTAACTAATTGAGCAAGTTTAGGTCCTAAGTGTTCAAAGTTGAAACATTAGGGTCATTTGTGAAAAATAAAGTTTAGGGGCTAAAATGCTCAAAGTGGAACTTGAGGGCCTTTTTGTCAAAATTGAAACTTGGAGGGCTTAGTTGCAATTCTTGAAAGTGCATAAGGATAAATATTGGGTTTGCCTTGTCATTGTCAGAGGAAAATTCCCAATTCTCTCTGTACGTTCTCTGTCTCGAAGAAAAGTTAGAGTTTACCCTATTCTCGACTTCTCTCGCTTAATTATGCCTCTGTTCGAAAATCCGACTTCGCATAGATGATCAGGGCGATGAGTAGAGCATTTCCTGCCGAACAGAAATTAGTTTGGGTGAATTTGATTTCGGACTAGGTAAGTCACTAGCTTCCCCTTGCTTGTAATAACATGCATATGTGTTATTCTTGATACTTGTGCTCGTTAATTTCGTGATTTGAATGAGTTTTGTGATACTTGTAAAATTGGGACGAAGGGAGTAATTTTATACTATGTACAGAGAACTTGAATCTAAAATGGGTTCGCAAGTGTTAAAGAAAATTATACTCCTATTCGTGAGACGGTAAAATAGTAACTTGATTTAAATATTATTAGAAAAATTGTACCATTATTTGTGGTACGGGGAAATGAATGGAAGTATCTTTAAATGATTATATTAGTATATTAGAAAATTATACTTATACTTTTGGGATGGTGAAATATTTAAATGGAATAAAAGAAAGTTATCCTATTATTTATGGGACGGTAAAAGAAATGAAATGAGCTTGAAATAGTGTCCTGGGTATGATACTTCACTCCTAGGTACTCTTGGTATTGTTATTATGTTAGTAAAATTATACTCCTATGCTTGGGACGGAGAATTATTCAACCTGGGAAAGAAATGAGCATTGGCCGGAAATGTGTAGTGTGCGACCGCACAAAATTTATTGGGCGACCGCCCATCTTTCTGAAATGTTTTTCAAAGGATTCACCTGCTAGTGTGCGGCCGCCTGGTCCATTTTGAGCGCCCGCCCGGGTGCCCTGAAAAATAAAAAGCTTGTTTAAAGTTTGTATAAGTTGGAAATAACCCTAGTTAAGGTATATAACCTTAGTATAAGATGTCCTAGCAAGTGTTATGACACCTTAGGGGCATCAGAACTTGGTATTGAACATGAATATTCAATGATTTGAATAGAGAACTTGAGTATAAGAGTAAGAACTCTTTTAATTGTCTTGAAAGTGTTATGAACAAGCACTAATGTGTTATATGTGTCTTGAAACCAATGTTTGTGTACCTTAGGGGCACTAGAACAATGTCTTGAGCTTGAACATCCAAAGTATAGGATGATGAACTTGTAAGTATGAGATGTATAACTCATCTACTTAGCTTGAACTTGAAGTATAAGACAATTAAATCTTGTACATGACTTGAATATCCAAGATTGGAATAATAACTTAAGTATAAGATAATTAATTCTTGTACATGTCTTGAACATCCAAAAAGAATTGGATTGAGAACTTTAATGTAAGATGATAAAATCCTGTACATGACTTGAAACCAATACGTGTGTATGGTAATGAACTTGAAAGTGCTATGAACATGCACTAATGTGTTAGAACTATCCTTGGTGTTTATGCGCAAATCTTTCATATAGCTACTTGATAGAATGTGGCTTCTTGACTACTTGATATATGGTATGAATAACCAAAGAGTTAGAATGTGGAACTAGATAGAGAATCAACAACTCTAAGACATACTTGAATCTAATACGTGTGTATTGAAAGTGCTATGAACAAGCACTAATGTGCTAGTACTTGGTTTTAGTCGTGCATATACTCAATGAAGTATATAAAGTATAAAGAAGATATCTTGTTCTTGAGTTGAGTTCCTAAAGAATGAGGGACTAGTGTAATATGAAGATAATTCATAAACAATGATTATAGAACACAATATGTGTTAGAAAATGTATTCGATTATTAACGATACATATACGCGAGATATGATTGTGACTAGGTACAATACGACCTATTCGACTACGTGCTTAGAGTCTAAGATGTTGGGCTCTACTTGGAAGTAAGGGTATCGTGATAGACACATTAGTGTGTTAAAGGTTATATGAATATGTACGTGCAAATATGGCATATGATAAAGTGACATAAAATGACATACCTTACTACTTGGTTAGGGTCTGTTATTAATAGACTCTAATTTGGCTTGATTGTGTTATGTGGACACATTATGTGCCATTGTTATACTGATTTGTATTTGCAAATATAGCATACGTGTACTTGTATTTGGTGAGCACATGATTACATGGTTCCTGAAGAGCTAGTCCACTACTTTTGGACTTAGTTCTATACTCTTGTAGTTCAAGTAAACATCTACTTGTGCATTCTTGTATGAGTCCAGCTAGTCACTTTGCTTGCTCGGAGATGTATAGGTTCACGCTTATCATGAGGCTGGGGCCAAAGTGATAATCGGGTGCCTATGTATCTGCGCTTGACCCCTTACTACAGGCCATAGTAAGGGCATAGCTTTCTTTATTAGAGCAATACGCCTGATAAAAGTGAATGCTAAACTCGTGAACACCTCTTGAATCTTGTTCTTGTTAGTGATACTGGTTACCGGGTTCTCTTGTGTACTGCACAGCAGCAACTTGATTGATCGTGATTTGTCAACTGCAATAAGCAACGACAACAATGATTTACTTGGGAGGAATAAGGTTGGAATATCATTTGTAACGTGATAGTTTAGCCTTATGTGCTAGTTACTTGATGAGTTGGCTTAGCCTCTCATATACTTGTTACTTGATGACATCTTGAGCATGATTACTTGACAATCTTCTTGATTTGCATGATTACATGATAACATGCTATGTACTTGTATCTAGTAACTTACTGAGATTTATCTCACCCCTTTCCTTGTTTATTTGTTTCCCCCCCCCCAGAAAACAAGTGGTAATACGTTGTGAGGCTCGACTTAGCAGGGGCCTACTTGGCAGGTTGTTCTTGTTTGGGGATTGTTATCCTTTCCAGTATTTGGTGAGGACGATCTTGTATCAGTTGTTTAGACTCAGTATATTGGGTAGACTTGTATAGTTCTTGTAATGCCAGCTTATGTGCTAGGCATGTTTTCCGCTGTGTATAACCATTTGGTTTAAATTTCTTGGTATAGAACTCGTTGTGAGCTATCTTAGCTCGTTCCTCTTGAGTATTTATATGATGTCAGTTTGATATAAGCAGATGTCATTCAGTTTCTCGTTTCTTGTTAGTCACGCGCACCAGGTTCGAGGTTCTATTAGGGAATCCCGGGACTTGGGGGCGTGTCAATGGCAGCAAGCTCGGTTTGCTATTTTTAATTTTGAGGGAGGAGAGCACAGCCATGGCTTTGATTAAGATCTGGACCAGCAAGTTAATTCAAGTGCTCGGTGTCGAGTAGGGGTTAATTCCTACTATGAGCTCAGTGTAACTAATACGTTGTCTCCCACTCTGCAGAGAGCGGAGGGTGTTTTGCTCGCTATATGTGCCGCTTTTTCATGACAAACTTCTGATTTGTTTTTGCGAGCTACGCCAAAATGCCCGTAACTCACTGCCCAGGGATTTAAATCTTGCATGTCGCCAACCTGATTAGCACGCAATGGTCTTGATAGTTGCAATAACGAACAGGAGAGATGACTGCCGTGCCGAGTTGTAGGCTTATGCAGTCTTTGCTGGTAAGTCTATGACAGGCCTCCATAAATTGATTAGCCCGAACTGTTTACAAGCGCTCTGTTGAGAGTTTCAGCTTGCGGTTGTTCGGTCAAGCAAGGACTACGAGTGCTTGGTCCATTGTTCTTTCTGTCCACAAATTTGGGCATCGCCCATAGAGGTGCACAGCTCTGGGAGACTTTGGACTTGAAAGGCTCAAGACAGCTACCTGCTAATATTCGTTTCTCAACAAGGAAAACAGAAAATCTCAAGTTGAATCAATGAGCATTACTGTATTATAGCTGTGCAATATCAAGCAGTTTATTGACACATGCTTGTGTACACGTGAACGAGCACTAACGCCAGATTATGCCCGAAAATAAATATAATAGTTTGAATGCTTGCTGTCAACTAATGCCAGACAGATTTTTTTATCACCCATATCTCGATGTAGCATATGCAAATAATGAAACAATTTAACTTTATCTGCTCATGAAGTATGCAAATTTAGCATGGAAATTTCCATATGGCCCATTCAATTAAAGGGAGTACTTGACTTTAATTTTATGTATTTGTGTTTGCCCAGAAAGAACACACTTCATGGGAGGATTTTCAAGTCGGTCACAATATTTAGCGTACATCTCTTTTATGCAGGCAACATAATTATTATGAGCATGTAGAGACGTGTTTTAAAAATCTTTTAATGTGCATGGCATGTCAGTGGATTGTGCAAAATTAAGCATACATAATTTGCAAGAATATCGAGCATAGATTTGGAAAGAATACACCTTGAACTCAATGCTCGGCTCAACAAGGTAGATCTAGTCATCTAACTAGGGTGCCCATGCCTGCTTGTTTTCTCTGTTGCTTTCTTCTGGGGTATACGCCCAATTTTACTCCATTGATATTATCTTCAATAGTTAATGAAATATCAAATTGGGGGGTCTTCTTGTTTTGACTAGGGAGCTTGGATTTGTAGGAAGTGGGGGATGGTTACAGTGTTTTCAAGATAAACATTGTTCCCTTCTTCCATTATTGGTGTTTCAGGAGAATCTTGTAGGGGGAAAATTTTCATTGTCGTCGTCGATTACGATGGTCGTCGTCGTTCTTTGTCCTCGCAGTTGGTATCAGCGAGCACCTTAAAAATCCAGATCTAGATTTTTAGTGTTTGTATTACGATCAATTTTTTCGCAAGGTGAGATCTGAATCGGGGATTTAGTTCTCCCTCCGTTTGGCAATCTTGGGCCAAGTTTTTGATTTCTAATTTTTCCATTGTCGTCGTATACCGTCCGTGTTCGCCATGTTTTCGTTCCCGGCAATGGAACCAAACTGATGATGCATAAAAAGGGCGGTACCGGGGTACCTAATCAGTCAGGAACGCGTCGATGGATAATCTGGACGAACGGACGAACGATCTGCAAAACAAACACCGTTAGGGCGCGAGGGAGTTACCCCCGCGAAAACCCTCCGGTGTGAGAATAAGCATCGTGTATAATGATGATATAAACCGGAAGGAAAAGCGTATTATAGTATTGAGATGGTGTTTTGTGTGTACCTTTGTGTTAGGGAGATGACCCTTATTTATTGATTTGGGGTGGAGTGTCCACCAAGAATAGGAGATCCATCGTTGACTTGTATTAGGAGACTGAGTCCATGTATAATTTAGGATCCTTAGCTCGATAGGAGTCCCTTTGTACACAAATCGTAGTAGGATTTTATCCCTTAATATTAGGAGATAATTTATTTCGTTCAGAAAGTTTAAAAATAAACGAGGAAACATGATGGATATGAGTAAAGATGGTATATTTGTCGGAAGTTTAACACACTATGTGTTAAATGTAAACTTGAGAAATATATTAGGTGTGAGAATACTTGATACTACTCATTGTGACATTTTATGACATTCAAAGGTAAAGTTGAAAAGAAAGTTTGAAATATTGAAACTGGATGGGGATATATATTGAAATAGTAGAAATGTTATGAGTATGAGATCAAGTGATACTATCCTATAACTTGGATATATACACATATACATGAGAATAATATTGAACATGAATCCAATGTGAGATTCACTATATGGTATATATGGATGTAACATGCAACATCTTATGTTATATGCTCCTCGCAACATTGGGAGGGATGATATATATATTTATATGAATAAATACTGATCGAAAACAAATCCAATGTGAGATTCATTATTTATATGTATAGTATATGGTATGTGTTAGTGGTTACGCCTTAGGCATAGACCTTTATGTAATGTCACTATCATTTATATAAGAGTTTACAAGTTTGATTATTATATATCTTTTGCATGTTTATTATAATAATCTCCGTCTCTAGTACTTATCATTATGAACTACCATAAGTTTAATGGATAATCATGAGATGATCATGTACATGGAGATGCAGATTAAAATTATGGGTACTTGTTGGAGAACAAGCTACTGGATTGACTCATTGTGAGATTTATGTAATGGTCAAATATCATAATTAAATCTCATAATAGTTATATCATTTTAATCTTTAGACATGAGGTTATCATGGTCCTCCACCTGATAAATGTTATATTTGATATAGTTAAACGTTATCTTTAACTAGGTAATTATAAAGCCTATAATTGGCATGATCAGATTCATATAAGGAAGAATGATAAGCCAAAATGAGATTTGTCCTTCTAAACGAGATATCGGTTGGGCCCAGAGGCGGAGCAACCCTTATAGATAAGGGGGCAATTGCCCCCATTGACTTTTCATTTTGTACCAAATTAGCACAAGTAAATTTTTATATTTGTTATTTTTACTATGAAAAACTGTATTTTGCCCCCCTTTAGATCAAGAAAAAATAACACTATATCCTATTTTTGCCCCCTTTCAAATTAAATTTAGGTAGAGTTAAGTACCTATTTCATCCTTAAAATATTTAAGTTTTTACCTTTGCATCACTAAACAATATTTTTTTTACTATTTCATCCTTGACCTATATGTTTAATTGATTACGTGATCCTTCTGTTAACTGGCCGGTCAAATGTCTGTTAATTTCAGCCTAGGTGGCAACAGGTTTGCTTGCATGGACCTGAATAAGCATCCCAAATAACTAAACATGCTGATTTGGATGTATGAGGGGAAAATGTGTGATATATTAAACTAGTGATCCAAAAATCGAAAAACAGTTTAATTATACCATCCATTTTCATTCCACCCAAATCTGCAAACCTGCAAACTCAACCCATCTGTGACATTCTCTCCCCCACTGCCGGTGATGGCAGATATTCTTATCCATCCCAAATCCAGCCACATTCATTCCACCTACGTTTGTTTTAATATATCAATTTCAGTTCTTCCCCAACATCCCTTTTATATTTTCCCCTAAAATCTAAACATAAACATAATACAATTCATCGGAGCTCACTTTTACCCATTTCAATTCAATTCCTACACTTGGACATAATCGCGTACGAGTTGCAATTTCCTCTCATCAGATTTTGAATTTGCTTCCTTTCACAAAGCCCTAGTTTGAGAAAAATCCCAAATTGAGACTGCAAATTGAGAAAAATCACTAATTTGAGACCGCAAATTGAGCTCCGTAATATCCATTTTCCTCGATATCTTCAAACATGTCTTCACTTTCTTCTACTGCTGATAGAGATAGAGATGAAGCACGGGATGCTGATAGAGATAGAAATGAAGAGGTCATTGCTAAAGGAGAGGTTTGAGCATGGTGGGTATGGGAGGAGAAAACGGAGTTTGGAGTTTAATGGCAATGGAGTCTCCTTTAGTCGATCTCGTCTGCAACGGAGATGAACTAGGCTGTGGGTATCAGAATTCCACTACTTGGCATAAGTATTGGGTGGAGACTGGAGAGGCGGTGTTGATGGCGATGTGTGGGTGGGGGACGACTCGTTGGAGTGAAAGGGACAGAAGGGAAGGGAGGAGAGTATCTGGGTTTGAAGATCTTCTAATGGGACCGGTGTAATAAGGTAGGGTACTATTTTATTTTAAATTTAGGATCATTAGTTTCATGTTTTACATGTTTAACCTTTCATACTTCCACATCAGCATTTTTCTTAATTTGTCAGTGCCACATATGCGAAAAATTATGTCATCGTGCCACATTGTGATATTTAACGGTGCAATAAACGGCTATTTAACAGAAGGATCACATAATCAATGAAACATAAAGGTCAAGGATGAAAAGGTAAAAAAAAATATTGTTTAATGATGCAAAGGTAAAAACTTAAATAGTTTAAGGATGAAATAGGTACTTAACTCAATTTAGGTATTACATCACAATACTCTCAAAAATAAAAATAATATTGCCTCCGTTGCAAAAAAATCATGGCTCCGCCACTGGTTGGGACCCTCGATGAGTAAAGTTGATATAATAAAGTGTCATATATTAAAGTGTGTTAATTTTGAGTAGTACATGACTAGTTAATATTAATGAAAGTTGATTGGTCAGATTAGTATTGTGAAACTTAAGAATGTTCAAGGAGCTAGTGTGTTAAAGTGAAAACCTTCGGGGTTTATCTGGAAATTAACCAAACTTGAAAGTGTGTTTTGTAAAAGATGAATATATGAACATGAAACCATCATATGCTTCATGGAGAAGCATTTTAAACTCCCCGTTCTCCATCCCTTGAGCGTAGTAAGAGAGCGAGAAGGGTTTCGTTCTCTAAATTCTATCATCTTCCCTAAATTCAAAGTTTGATTTCTTCGATTCAATTCCGGAGAAGTATAAAGTTCTCGTCTAGGATCATTCGGGCCTGAAATTAAAAAGTTTAATCGGTGGAATTTCATCAATTTGTAAGTTACTAATTTTATTCTTTTACTTTAAAAAGCATACTAATTAAATTTATTGTTGTTATATTATATTGATGAGATTAGATATTTATTTTGAGACGGAGTAGGTATATAATTAAATTGGTGTTGTTAATATGATTGGATAGGTTGGTTGTGCGTAAATAGTCCAAAATAAGTGGTACGAGAGTAAACTCTTTTTCTGCCCCTCGTACTATGGCCCCAACATCAATTTAACACTCGTACTATTGAAACAACAAATGTATGATGCGTACTATAGTTTTATTAGCAAAATTAACCAATTTACTATTTAGTCGTTAACTTTTTTTAACACACACTATTTTTTTAACGAGCCTTAATTTATGTTAACAAAACTAACTTTTGTTATCTCCATCATCTTCAGAAACCATCACAACCAGTCACCACTCTACCGAACCAACTCCACCATTTTCAATTCGCCATTCACCCAACACAACAAATACAGCAACAACAAAACTGTACGAAGACCCAAAATCCAAATTTTGGGGTTTTCAGATTTGGGAAGAAACATAAAAAAACGGCAGCTCCAACCCAGATAGACAGACAAACGATGGATAAATAAGGGACTTGGGGCGATTTTTGAGTTTTAACGCCGGATTTTCGCCGTCGGCCATATCTCCGGCACCGCTGATTATTTTGCTGATCCCAACGGTCAATATGAGCGCCTGAGTGATGCGAACATACCTCAGAAATTTCACGACGATCCAACGGTTAATGAAGCGGGAATTTGATTTTTAATATAGCGAATTTTTTGAGATTTTCGCCAGTTTTTGCTGCCGGCCATTTCTCCCTCTCCGGGAATTATTTGGAAGATCCCAACGGTCATCATGTGCGCCTAGGGGATGCAACCAAAGCCCAGAAGTTTCACGACGATCCAACGGTTAACGAAGTCGGAATTCGATTTTTACATATGCGATTTGGTTTTGATTTTTTGCTGAATTTGGTTCGAATTCTGGCCATTTGGCTGGAATTTTTGGTTTATTCCTGTCCTGTTGTTGTCGCCTAGGACTCTAGAGGGGTTTACTATGGTGAAGGCAGGCATTGGAACCAGTTTGGGTGAGTTTCATGTCCCGGCGGCGGCTGCTGTGCAGGGGATCCTGTCTTGTGGCGGTGGTGATGGGGGCGGTGGTGGCGGTGTTGGGCTGGGAAAGGGTGGGGTGGATGTTGGGTTTGGGAAGATGATGGAGATAAAAAAAGTTAGTTATAAATTAATGCTCGTTAAAAAAATAACGTGTTAAAAAAAGTTAACGACTGAATAGTAAATTGGTTAATTTTGCTAATGAAACTATAGTACGCATCATACATTTGTTGTTTCAATAGTACGAGTGTCAAATTGATGCTGGGGCCATAGTACGAGGGGCATAAAAGTAGTTTACTCATGACACAATGTTTATTGTTGCTCGCATATGCTCCGTACGATTATTTGGTGTTGTTGGACAAATTATAAAATTGTTCATGTGAATTTTGGAGAGACCACTACTTTTGGGCCTAGTTGAATTTGTTTAGGACAAGTAAACATCTACTTGTTCATTTTAGTCCAGCTGGTGTATGTGTTTGGGGGTGTATTGACGTACGGTTATTGCGAGAGTTGGGGCGAAGTAATAACCGTGGGTTCATACGTCTGTGACCTTTCCCCTCCGGTGGCCACGGTTGGGGTTTATAGCCACACTGTTATAGCACTAACGTAACTTTAGCAAGATATTTTCCTGTGGCTTGTTGCTAGGTTGTAGGGACTACCACGTCACGTGGCGTGAATACGAATATCGGTTCACAACTGAGTGCTACAGTCTTAGCATGTGGATGCGACACATATCGCATGTGGGTGTTGCACAAGCACATGTATGAGAGGATGAATAAGGTGTGCGTTAAAGATGATCAGAGGGTTTTTCTGATCCCGTATCCTTTTATTGTGTTTACTTTACAGTTTATTATGTGGTTAAGTGTATCTTGTGAAAGATGTGCAGTTATCTTTATTGATTTTATATGTCAAAATATTTGGGTTTTGTGCAATCATGCGAGCGGAAAATAAAATCAAAACCTATATCCATTCATGATTATTAAATTAATATGAAAATGAATTTAGAATACTAACCGTGATGATGCTTTAAAATTTTCAGACCTTTGAATCTTTGTCTTTTAGATTTGACTCTCCTCCACGCGTTCTTCAAATTACGATCGCTGGAACACGAACTTGAAGATGATAAGAGAATCACCTTCTATGAATATCCACCCACTACAACAAAAATGACTTTTCTCGACACTTATTTACCAGCACTTTCATAAGTGCCGTAAATTTTCGACACTTTTGAAAAAAGTGCCGCTAATTTCCAGCACTTTTAGCAAGTACCGCTAATTTCCGGCACTTTTTATAAAGTGCCGGAATTTGACGGCACTTTATAAAAAGTGCCGGAAATTTAGCGGCACTTATTAAAAAGTTCCACTAAATTTCTGGCACTTTTTATAAGTGTCGCTAAAAACAAAATGTTTGTTTGATTTTTTTTATTTAATTTTAAAATTTAATCATATTTTTCATGTAATTTTTCTTTAATTTGTTAATTATATTAAATTTTTATGCACTACAACTTTACAAATGCACTAATATAAGTTTTTGTTTTGTAATAACTAAATGTATGTGAAAATTTATAACAAAAAATAATTTAGCCTAGCGGTAGAAGGCATGCTTCATATGCAAGAGGTCTTGTGTTTGAATTCGGGTAAGTTCAACAATATTTTTATTTAAAATACGGCACTTTAAAAAGTACCGGAAAAAAGTGTCGCAAAATGCCCGAAAAAGTGCCTGAAATTAGCGTCACTTTTGAAAAGTACCAGAAAATTCCGGCACTTGTCAAAAGTGTTGCTAATTTCCAGCACTTTTAAAGTGCCGAAAAGCATTCCCGACACCACTTTTTTTGGCACTTACAAAAGTGCCGAAAATAGCTTTTTCGGCACTTTTTCCTGTTTCCGACACTTTTTAAAGTGTCGCTAAAAGTCATTTTTGTTGTAGTGTTTATACTCATTAGTCCTTAACCATTAAGGAGTAATAGTCAAAATCCCGTCTAAAACCCGAAGTCAGATTCTGTCTCTGGCGGTGCGCACGACCGAGTCCTTTAGGCAACTCGGTCAAGTTCTTAAGGTGGAGCGGCCGTGCACTATGTCCAGAAAACAACTTACATTCTATAACTTGGGCTCGGCCGAGTTGTGTATAGGACTCGCCCGAGCAGTTCGGCCGTGTCTTATACCATGCTCGGTCGTGCACCTCAAAAACTCATTTTTAGTCTTTTTAATTGATTCGTTATTTTGTGTGTGACCCCATACGATTATATTAAGTTGGCAATGAGTCCAAACACATTTGTTATCATACAGAATGAGCGGACTCTAGCAAGCCATCATGACTACCCAATTAATATAACTTGTCAAAGTTCATGAATCCTTTATAGAACATATCACAATCCTTTTGTCCACGATGTCATTGAGCGTAATCCATGATCAATGGTCAACTTACAATGCCCAATACTTTTATCAATTCCGAATACGTTGATTAATACAAATGACATTGATCATATCAATTCATTTGAGCACGGCTATGCATTTCATCAATACTATTCATCGAAAGGCCCAAGCTTGACATCTCTCACGAAGAGGGACAAATTCCATCTTGACTTATTACACTTCCCTACATAACTTCGATCATGCCAATCATATCATTTATAATTACTTGGTTAAGAGTAACGTTTGAATATGTCAAACATGATCTTCATTATGTGGAAGATCATAATAATCTCAGGTCAAAGGATTCTAATGATATACTCCATCTGTCCCGCATTAAGGTTCTTACTTTCCTTTTTAGTCTGTCACAATTTAAGGTTCTTACTTTACTTTATTACCTAAAATGGACAAAAGGACCCACTTGTCATTCTCACAACAAAAACTCCCCACACACTTTCTCTCTTATACTTTACTTTTCATACTCACAACAATTACTTTTTCTTAATCTTCGTGCAAAGTCGAACTAAGAACATTAAATCGGGACAGGGGGAGTAACTATTAAGAGGTTTAATTATGACATTTTGACCATGACATAAACCTCATAGTTGGGTCATGTCCAGTATGTGTTCACCAACATATACCCATAAATTTTACTTGTATCACATACACATAATCATTACATGATTATCTAATCAAACTTATACTAGTGCTTCATAAGTACTAGGGACATAAGTACTAGGGACGGAGATTATTATAACAAAACATGTAACAACAAATAATAATCTAAAACATCTCTTTCTATAATGAATAAATGATAACAAAATATCATTCAAACAACGTGCTAATAAAATGCGTAGGGCACATACACCAACACTTTTATACTCATCAGTCCTTAACCATTAAGGATTAATTGTCTAAATCCCGTCAAAAATTGAAGTCAGAAAATAGGCAGAGATCAGGGCTTGCACGGACGAGTCTTATAAGGTGCTCGGCAGAGCAGCACGGCGGCGTCCTTTAAAGTGCACGGCCGTGCACTCTGGTCAGAACCTATTTTCATTCTGTAATGCATTGCTCAGCCGAGTCATATAGAGTGCTCGGCCGAGCACCCCCAGAAACTCATTTAAGCCTTTTAATTAATTCGTTCTTTTGTGTGACCCCATAGGATTATATTATGTTGGCAATGAGTCCGACCAAAGTCGTTGTCATAAATCAGAGCGAACTCTAGCAAGCCATCATGATTACTCAAATAATATAACTTGTCAAAGTTCGTTTATCCTTATAGAGTAGTTTATAATAAGCATACTCAACAAAAGTAATTGTATGTTGCATACTAACATGCCATATTGATGCATTTAGTTACTTACTGGGTTTCGACTCACCCTTTCATTTATTGTTGTCTTTCTTAAATCGCAGTGAGGCTAAGGAAGCAGCTCGTTGAGTTCTTAGGGCGGTGAGGATCTTCAGGTAGTTATATTGGGGTAGGTGTTTAGTACTTGATATTTTTCTTTTGGTGAAGCCGTGGTTGTACATTGTTATGTAAATATTGTTGTCTTTCGGGTAGAACGTATGGTGCTAGTTTCTTTGGTTGGTTATTTTGGTGCCGGTTGTGATACCGTGCTTGTATTTAGACTGTGGGCTTTAGCACAACCGTGTGTGTATATCTAGTAGTTCTTTCTCCCACATGTGTTATGTTTGTCTCCGAGCTAAAAGCTTGTTGAGGCAGTGTTTGTTAGTATTGGTGAAGTATGATTGCGGCTTTTGTGTAGCCGATGTTGTGAAATTTTGAATACATTATACATGTTTATGGTATTATGTTGATTTTATAGCAAGGTTCTTGCACCTGGTTCAAGGTACCATAAATGACTTGAGGACTCGGGGCGTGATATAATGACATCAACAAATCATAAATTTCAAAATAATTATGGGTCTAGTAAATGAACCGATGTATGAACTTGTCTATGATATATGAGAAAACCTTACAATTTAGTCTAATGAAATATCAAAATTTGTTATTGAAATTTCAAATTCTTTTACAAAAAAGAAAAAAAAATCATCTATCAAAGTATTGTCACATTTTTTTTGTTCAAAAATTAATCAAACCAACTATTAAAATGAATTTTATTTTATTTTTTTTTTTTGGGGGGGGGGGGGGGGGAATGAAAAAAGCTTAAACTTATATTTGCTTCATCTCATATACTATACATAAAAGCTTATAGTTTTAGACTTTCTAATAATTATCACAACAACTGTAATAATATATGTTAGAGAAATTATTAACAGTAATAAAAGGGTTCTTAAATTTAATGAAATGTCAAAAATCATAGATGAACCAAAATAATATTATGTGGCACGAAATTAGTATAAACCATAATTGCAGAATTATAAATCAATCCAGGACATATAATGGAAGTCGAGTCTTGTGTTGAACACAATTTCCGCAAAAGGACATTGCCCTGCTCTAGTGTTAACAGTTCTGTGGCAATCCTCTCTCCAGATAAAAGATTTTTTTTATATAAAAGCACTTCAAATCAAAAACTCGCCGAAGAATACCGTGTTTGACACTTCCAGACTTGAGGAAGACTCTATGCAACAAGATAATTCATCTTCTAATAGATGTTGTGAGAATTTCGTTGAATTCTATGACTAATTCACATTATTCCATTGAATTATGTGTTTTAATTATGAATTGGATTGGATGAGATGATAAATGCCAACCAAGGATGGTATATTTATAGTAATTGAAAAGTTATGGTTACACCAACAAGCACCTAGATCACCTGGTAAAGGGGTGTTTTAGCTTAACCAGAGGTTTTGGGTTCGAGCCTTAGGAAAGAAGCAGTGTTAAATGCTTGTTGGGAGAGCTTTGCCGCCTTAGTGGTCTTACCCGACTCGAACCAGATTAGTCGGCATCCATGTGGTGTTCGGATACTGGTGGTTCAGACAATAAAAGTTATGGTTACTTTTTAAAACGAATAGGCACAAGTCTAGGTACACTGAATACATAGCTTCCAAGGAAAGGACACATTTGTTACCTTTATGAGTACAAATCGGCTCAAAACAATCTGATCAGTTAGATATTTAAAGAAAACACGCAAAATCATTTAAGTTTTTGGCTGTTCTGTTAACATTTTTTTTTAAAAAAAAAAGGACAACTCTGTGATTTTTTTTAATAGAAATTGGCAGTTACAATTAAATTTTTAATTGTAATTGGCAGTTTCTGTTAACTTTTTAACAAAAATTCATGTCTTTTTGTTAAATCTAATATATAGATATGTCTTTTCGCTATCTTTTTAACAAAACTGTAACGGGTTGAAAAGTTGGATTTTAGACTCAAAACTGAAAATATGCTTACCAAGTAAATATTTTGACCTAACCCACTTTTGCCTCTTGGAACCCAAATCTCCTTTCCGTAACTATTTAACTCTTCAAATACCTATTTCAAGTTGTATACTAGGGATGGCCAAACCGGACCGGAAAAGCTCGGAACCGGAGCAAACCGGGGAGGAAACCGGAACCGGACAAACCGGAACCGCAAGGCATCCGGGCCGGTTCAGGGTCACATAAATGGCGAACCGGACCGAAAATCCCTTGTTTTTCAATAACTTTAAAGGGGGGACCGGAACCGTACCGGAACCGGATTGTGCCAACCGGAACCAGAACCGGGGTAAGCGCGGGCCGGTTCAGGGTCACATATATGGCGAACCGGAACCGGCGGTTCTGAACCGGAACCGGGCCCGGAACCGGTTTTGCCCATCCCTATTGTATACTTTCAACATTAATTTCTCAATCACCACAAATTAGTTTTGAGAAAATAAATATATTATCTTAATCTACTCAAAATGTAGATTACAATTATACAACTTAGTTTCATTTACAAGAATTTAAACTACTTGATTTTTTTTTGTCAAAACTAGGTCAAACACCATTTTTTTCAAAACCAAATTTCCAACAATATCATCATGATTTCTAATTCCGTTTTTCTTTTAAAGGTGATGGGATTAATATTCATGTATCCGGATGATTATGTTATAACTAAGATTATGTTAATAACATGTAATAAAAATTAAGTAATTAAGAATGTAGGTTATTTTTAAGTGGCTAAAAACATGACAAAAACTTGTATGAGAACATCATGACCCATCTCATAGTAGAGACGGGTCATTTTTTACCCATGACCCGGATCCATGACCCACAGGCCCTTTTTTTTTAATTTTTATATAATTATTTTTTATTTTTTTTTTCGGTTTGTCAAAAGTAATAGTTACTTTAACTAAATGTAACAAATGTGTTACTAATATGTAACAGTTTGTATACATAAAAGTAATACATATATACAAAAAAGTAACAGTTTTTTTTTTAATTTTATGTTTTCTTCGTTTGCCAATAGTAATAATTATTACAACTAATATGTAACGAACATGTTACTTATATGTAACAGTGTTTATACATAATTGTAACACATATGTATAGAAAAGTTAATAATTCAACCATTTACATTTTTAGAGCTAAAAAACACTTGATTAGTATTACATGTAAAAGTATTACATTATCTATAGAAATATGTTATAATTTCTTTTATTAAAGTGTTACATTTACTTGTACAAACAATTACATTCATGTATATGAGTTGTTACTTTTCAAATGTTACTTTCTTTCAAAAAATTAAATCAAAATACATAATATTTTACATTTTTGCAAAAGCACTATTACATTTCAGTATAAATGATAATTACATTTAGATATTGTTTGGGTTACACGTAATTATAGTTAGTATTACATTTGAAAAATGGGTAAAACGAGCTTTTGTTTTGGTAAAACAGGTGTTACGTTTACTTATGAACAATGTTATTTTATATGTTACAGTCATTACATTAAGTTATGGTAACTATTACTTTTGGTAAACAACGGAAAAGCCGGGGGAAAAAATATAAAACTAAAAAAAAAAGATTTTTTTTTTTTTGCCAATTGGTGGTTGCCACGTGGCAGGTTATGCCCCATGGATCATGGATCCGGTTCAATGGATCGGGTCGGGTGGGTCAAAAAACCCGTCTCATAGAAGAGACGGATATAGGTGTTCTCATGGGAGACTAGCTCTAAAAACATTGAGACTGTACTATCTCGAATCTTTAATTAATGTCCATCTTCAAAAAAAAATATTCTAAAATAAATGTCTTTGTTGGTAGAAACTTTGTAATCGAGAAAATGCATACTTCAAAAAAAAAACGCACAACTTTTCCACATGTGGGGCCAATCGTGGTCTCCAATTGTTATTTTACAAACTCCTGGAGATGTTTAGGCTGCTGTTTCTGGCGTAAACTTCGCCTATTTGGTTCTGGTGCCAGTTGTTCGTTGACCTGTTCAGCATCTGTGTGTACAACTTGTTGATCAACTGTTGGAACATTTGACTGTTTATGTTCTGGTGTTGCAGAGTCCAGTTGTGTGTTTACTTGTGTTTTGTCAAGTGACTGCTCAAGTGGTTGCAGCTGATCCAATTCTGCAATTTCTTCTTCCCAATCTCTGTCCCTGTTGTTATCCAAAGGAGGTGTACCAACTTCTGGATTGATTCTTTTGAAAGGGAATACATCTTCCACAAATTTAACATCATGGGACGTGTAAATCACCTTAGACTCTAAATCAAAAACTCTATAACCCTTTTGTGAATAAGGATATGCAACAAAAACACAAGGTCTCCCCTCACATCAAACTTGTCTCCACCTTTCTTGTTATTCTTGGCATAAGCCAAACAACCAAAAACACGAAGATGATCAAAGGAATGTTTCTTTTGAAGTAGGATTTCATAGGGAGTTTTATTTTTCAAAATTTTGGTAGGCAAGCGATTAATTATATAAGTGACTGTTAAAACACATTCCCTCCGAAACCTTTTAGGTAATCCTACCACAAATCGAAGAGCCCTGGCCATGTCCAAAATATGACGATGCTTACCTTCAACAACTCCATTTTGTTGTGAAGTGTCGGTACAAGATGTCTCAAGGATTATCCCATTATCAACATAATATCCTAGCATTAACAAGGACTGAAATTCACCCCCATTATCACTCCTAATACGTTTAACCTTTTTCCCAAATTGGGTGTTGACCATATTACAAGACATAGTGAGGTAATGATGGACTTCATATTTGTGTTTCATCAAGAAGGCCTAAATTCCCCAACTAAAGTCATCAACAATGGTAAAAAAAAATAATGAGCACCCGAAAGAGAAGGAGTTTTATAACCACCCCAAATATCACAATGGATAAGGTCAAAACAGAACTGAGTCCGAATACTACTAGACGGAAAAGGGAGTCTTGTCATTTTTGCTCGAATACATGAGTCACAATCTTCTTTCCCTTTACCACATTTATTAGAAAGCTGAGAATAAAAGACAGAAGCATGCCCCAATCTATTATGCCATACTCGTGTGTTAACTGTGTTGGTAGTGGTGCCCTAGGCACGTTTAATAAACGTTGTAATTGTTATCATTTATTTCATATCAATAAAGAGATGTTTTGATTATTATTGTTGTTCATGTTTACTTATAATAATCTCCGTCCCTAGTACTTGTTAAGCACTAGTATAAAGGCTAAATGATCATGGGATGATCATGTTAGATTTATGGGTACTTGTTTGGAACAAGGTACTGGACATGACCCGCTGTATGAGATTTATGTCATGGTCTATGTCGTACATATATCTCATATTAGTTTTGTCATTTGAATCCTTAGACATGAAGTTATTATAGTCTTCCACTTGATGAACATTGTGTTTGACATATTCAAACGCTACCTTAACACGGTAGTTATAAAGGGTATGATTGGCATAATCGGATTCCCGTTGGGAAGAATAATAAGCTAAATGGATTTGTCCCTCCACGGAGAGATGTCAAGCTTGGGCCCCTCGAAGGAATGATGTTGATGAAATGTTCGGCCGGACTCAAATGGATTGATTGGATCAATAGAATTTGAATTATCAATATATTCGGAATCGAGAAAGTATTGAACAAGACAAGTTGACTGTTTGACCATGACTTGTGTTCAATGAGATCGTGGACAAAAGGATTCTGACATATTCTAAAGGAATGCGAACTTGTATCTAGTTATATTATTTGGGTAGGTATGACGGTTTCCTAGAACCTAATCATATCTTATGGGATCATGTTTGAGCCCATTGCCAACTTAGTATAATCCTAGAGGGTCACACACAATAGAACGAATCTTAAATAAGAGGACTATATTGGCATTTAGGGTCGAAGGACCTCCAAGGAATTTCTGGAAAATTCTGGCCTTCCTGGTCAACCAAGCGGGCGCTTGGGTTGGACCAGGCGGGCGCCTGAATGAGTCCGGAAAGGGTTGGACCTTCTGATCAAATGAGCGGGCGCCTGGGTTGGACCAGGCGGGCGCCCGGTATGGCGGCAGAATAACTCCTAATTCGATTAGGAAAGGTTTTTGGCACAAGTTACCTATTTGGAATAGGTCTTAATTGTGTATAAAAACCCCAATTCGGCCAGACCATACTTACTAGTGCTTTTGTGAGTCTCAAAGAGTTTGAGAGAGATTTTATTTTGTTCTAACATATCCTTGATTTAGGAACAAAATAATTCACAAATAAATTTCATATAGTTCTTTATTAAATTGTGAAAGTGTGTTTCATAATTATTGGTCTAGCAACCAAGATCAAGGAGTCTCTTGATATTCGTTCGAAGTGTGGACACCGCTAGAGGGTGAATTTTATCATCTACAAAGTTCGTGATTTTGTCCGTGATAAAGCTTCAAGTTTTTCTCCACCAAGACCAAAGAAAACTTTGATAGTCATCAAGGGTTAGTTTTTCCTTTATTCATTATGTTGTATTTGATTTAATCATATGAACGGATCCACGGCTTTGGGTTTCTTAAAATTTTGATTGCTATATTCCGCTGCGCATGTTACATCGAAACCCAACAGTGGTATCAGAGCTTCGTTCATGTTGATTAATTCAATACTTGGATCATGTTATGTGTATATAAATTGTTTATGTGCCTAGCATGATATGAATATTGGATTATATGATGTTTATGTGTTTTGTGATGTTTATGTGGTTCATTGTTTTGCAACTTTAATTGCACGATTCAATCGCAATAAAATTATGGTGGATTCTGAATTATTTTGATTATTAATTTTTGATTGGATCAAAGTTTTAATAATCGGGGAAAATAATTTTGAGACAAAATTTTGGAACTTCAAAATTCTGTACCATACTGACCATTCAGGCGCCCGCTCGCTAAGGACCAGGCGGCCGCTTGCTTCAGGCGCGCGCTCGGTCATGACCAGGCGGGCGCTCGCTGGTCAAAATCTGTTCTGATTTTGGTTAAAATCTGAATATGGAATTTTCAATAAATTCAACAGAACCAGTCCAGACTTGCTGATCTGGAATGGGTTTTGGGTAGTTGGTTTGTGTGTGGATTTTGGGGTTTGATTTTCCTATTTGTTTTAGTCTTGTGATTCCTAGATTGGTTCAAGTTTTGGATGGCTAATCTGCGTTCATCGAGATTGTGTTTCCCAAAATTGATCGCAATCAAAGTTTCAAAGATAAAACGAAGTTAGAATTATGAAGAGTTCATAATTGCTAAAATTGAGAAACAAAGTTCTTGATTCAATGATTGGAGATCTATGTGGAATTGTGAATGCAATTGGCTTACGTTCATCGAGACCATCTATTGTTTAGTTTCGGCCACATGGACTACTTTCTTGGTTTCTTGAATTAGTGCGGGATTGTGGTTGCCTAATGGCTTAGTTCGACCGCACTTCTTATTGTCTTGATTTGGAGATAATAACTAAAGTTGAAATAGTCTCATCCTCATAATTATAGAGAAACTAATGACACATAAATATCATGCTTAAATTAATGGAGATTAATTTAATGGCTAAACTTGATGTATAACATGTTTATATTATGTGCTCATAAATGTGTTATATGCTATATGTGATGAACCTTCAAAGAAAGTTTTAAGTCCTTCTTTACCATGCCATGACTAAAACACTTGTTTATATATGGGTGATTTTGATGTGGGTTCGCCTCCGCGAAGTGCATTGATTTTATTCATGTATGAGCAAGATGAGGTTCATTAATTTAATGTGGGCTTGCCTCCGCAAGGTGCATTAAATTGAATGGTTCCTATGCGTTTAAAATGGTTGGACTTAATTAGGCGTCAAAACAGTTTTGGGTCTAGGCAAAAGATGAGATTAAACATGCTTTTTGAAATTAGATTTCTCAAAGAATCTCATAAAAGGATCTAAGAGTCATATGGGATATGATTGACATGATTGTCTACCTAATTAATTTAGTTTTGAGCGGTCCGCCTCCGTGGACTCAAAAGTTAAATTAAAGTTGGATCTTAGCCCAATTAAATTATATTATACATTGGATGTATATGATGGTTGTATAATTTAGTGGGAGTATTTTGTTTGAAAATACATTATTTATTTCTTTAATGAAAAACGGTACTTATTAAATTTTGGAAATTTTGCATATTTGTAGATAATGACTAATAACACTCAATCAATGTCGTTGCGATCAATCCTTGAGAAGGATAAGCTCGAAGAGAATGGTACTAACTTTATGGATTGGATCCGTAGCATAAGAATCGTTCTTAGGCAAGAAGATAAGTTGTACATTCTCGATGGGCCTCTCCCTGCTGAACCACCGCCTACTGCCCCTAGGGAAGAAAGAGACAATTACAAGAAACATCGTAATGATTCTAGAGATGTAAGTTGTCTCATGCTTGCTGCTATGTGCTCAAAACTCCAACAAAGTTTGGAACATTTGGAAGCTATGAGATAGGCGTGGAGTTGAGAACCATGTTTCAAGAGCAAGCTAGGCAAGAGAGGTACAAGACCATTGTTGCATTAACTACTTGTAAGATGAATGAAGGGCAACAAGTGAGTCCTCACTTTCTTAAAATGAAAGGTTATGTAGAGCACCTTGAGAAACTTGGCTATCCAATTCCATTGGAGCTAGCCACGGATCTCATTCTTAATTCATTGCCTAAAAGTTATAATCAGTTTGTGATGAATTATAACATGCATGGAATGGATAAGAATCTCTCTGAGTTTCATGGGATGCTCAAAACTGCAGAGATGAAAATTGTGGAGAAAGGTTCTCCCGTGCTCTTGGTTCATGATGGGAAGAAGGCTATTGCCAAAGGAAAGGGTAAAAAAGTTGTCAAACCCAAAATAAGCAAGGCAAAGGTTGCCAAGGCTTCTGAGGCAAAACCCGATTCACAAAAGGATGCAATCTGTTTCCATTGTCAAGAAATTGGTCATTGGAAACGCAATTGCAAGGCTTTCTTGGAAGAGCAAAAGAAGAAGAAGAGCAGCAAGGCTGCGTCGACTTCAGGTATCTATATGATAGATATTCTCCTTTCTACCACTGATTCTTGGGTATTGGACACCGGATGTGGTTCTCACATTTATCTAAATGTGCAGGGACTAAAGAATAGGAGACTGCTTAAAGAAGGTGAAGTAGATCTACGCATGGGGAATGGAGCAAGAGTTGCTGCATTAGCCGTAGGGACTTATGGAGTCACTTTACCTTCCGGATTAATTCTTGTTTTGAACAATTGTTATTATGTTCCGGATTTAAGCAGAAATATTATTTCAATTTCTTGTTTGGATAATGAAGGTTTTAAGTTTCTTATTGAGAATAAGAAATTTTCTATTTATTTAAATGATGTGCTTTATGGTATTGCTAATTCATTTAATGGCCTTTATATCTTGGATGTCAAGAATGAAAATAATGACAATGTCTATCATGTAAATAAGAAATCTAAACCTAATGATGTAAATCATACTTATTTGTGGCATTGCCGTCTTGATCATATTAATGAGAAGCGTATCTCAAAACTCCATAGGGACGGACTTTTAGGTTCATGTGACCTCGAGTCATATGATACTTGCGAGTCGTGTCTTCTTGGAAAAATGACTAAGACACATTTTACCAAGTTGGGTGAAAGGGCAAGCGACTTATTGGGGTTGATACATTCCGATGTATGAGGACCATTAAGTAGCAATGCTAGGGGAGGATTTCAATACTTCATAACCTTCACTGATGATTATAGTAGATTTTGGTATGTTTACCTAATGAAACATAAGAGTGAAGCGTTTGAGATATTTAGAATATTTCAAAATGAAGTAGAAAAACAACTTGGCAAAAGTATTAAAGCACTTCGATCAGATCGTGGTGGAGAATACTTAAGTCAAGAATTTGATGATCATCTAAAGAATTGTGGAATAGTTTCACAATTGACTCCACCCGGAACACCACAATGGAATGGTGTGTCCGAGAGGAGGAATCGGACTTTGTTAGACATGGTTCGATCAATGATGAGTCAAGTTGATCTTCCAATATCCTTTTGGGGTTACGCCCTAGAAACCGTTGCTTTCACTCTAAATCGTGTTCCAACTAAATCGATTCAAAAGACTCCATATGAGATGTGGAGCGGAAAGAAAACTTGTTTATCTTTCATGAAGATTTGGGGTTACGAAGCTTTTGTCAAAAGACTTGTCTCAGACAAACTTGCACACAAATCTGATAAATGTATTTTCGTGGGATATCCTAAGGAAACTAGAGGATATTACTTTTACAACCGTGAGGACAACAAAGTGTTTGTTGCCCGAACTGGTGTCTTTCTAGAGAAAGAGTTTCTCTCCAAAGAAATCAGTGGGAGTAAAATAAATCTTGAAAAAATTCGAGACCCAGAAAATAACATTGAACCAATAGTGGAACAAGAACAAGAACCACAAGGAGTTGTGGAACCTGTTCAAAATACACAAGCAACTCGCAGATCTAGTAGGTTACGATCCGAACCCGAAAGATATGGATTTCTCGTAACGGATAGTAATGAGGTAGAAATCATTGAGAATGATGAACCGTCAACCTACCAAGAGGCGATGTCTTCTCCTGATTCGGACAAGTGGCTTGGAGCCATGGAATCCGAATTGCAATCCATGCAAGACAATCAAGTTTGGAATTTGATTGACGCGCCCGAAGGTGTAAAAACCATAGGATGCAAATGGGTCTTCAAGAAGAAGACTGACATGGATGGGAAGGTGCATACTTACAAAGCTAGGCTTGTAGCGAAGGGTTATAGGCAAGTTCATGGTATTGACTATGATGAGACCTTTTCACCCGTAGCAATGATCAAGTCTATAAGAATTTTGCTTGCCATTGCCGCATATCATGACTATGAAATATGGCAGATGGACGTCAAAACCGCTTTCCTAAATGGAAAACTCCAAGAGGATGTGTATATGACACAACCAGAAGGTTTTGAACAAGATTCTAAAGTATGCAAATTGCAGAGATCCATCTATGGATTGAAGCAAGCTTCTAGGAGTTGGAATCTCCGTTTTGATGAATCAGTCAAAGAGTTTGGTTTCATCAAGAACGAAGATGAGCCTTGTGTATACAAGAAGATTAGTGGGAGCATAGTGCTATTCCTTATTTTATATGTGGATGACATATTACTCATTGGAAACGACATTCCTACACTTCAGTCTGTGAAGACTTGGTTAGGAAAGTGCTTCGCAATGAAAGATATGGGTGAAGCCGCATATATACTTGGCATTAAGATCTATAGAGATAGATCAAGGAGGCTACTTGGTTTAAGCCAAAGTACATACATTGACAAGATCATTAGAAGATTCCGTATGGAAAATTCTAAGAGAGGCACCTTGCCCATATTACATGGAGTTTCTCTAAGCAAGACTCAATGTCCCAAGACAAACGATGAGCGTGAGAAAATGAATGATGTTCCATATGCTTCGGCAATTGGGTCCATCATGTATGCCATGATTTGTACTAGGCCGGATGTATCTTGCATGACAAGTAGATACCAATCCGACCCTGGCGAAAATCACTGGATAGCTGTAAAAGCGATTCTTAAGTACTTGAGAAGAACTAAAGACTCGTTTTTGGTCTATGGAGGAATGGAAGATGATCTCGTTGTAAATGCTTACACGGATGCAAGCTTCCAAACCGACAAAGATGATAGCCGATCGCAATCGGGTTTTGTGTTTATGTTAAATGGTGGAGCTGTAAGCTGGAAGAGTTCCAAGCAAAGTACAACCGCTGATTCTACAACAGAAGCTGAGTATATTGCTGCATCGGATGCTGCAAAGGAAGCTGTTTGGATTAAGAAGTTCATAACTGAACTTGAAGTGGTTCCTAGCATTGCTAATCCAATAGACCTTTATTGCGATAATAATGGTGCTATTGCTCAAGCAAAGGCACCAAGAGCACATCAGAAATCCAAACACATACTTAGGCGTTTTCATATCATTCGAGAGATCGTTGATAGGGGAGACGTAAATATATGCAGAGTACCTACTGATGACAATGTTACGGATCCGCTAACAAAGGGACTTCCACAAGCTAAACATGATGGTCATGTTAGGTCCATGGGTATTAGATACATGGGAGATTGGGCCTAGGGCAAGTGGGAGATTGTTGGTAGTGGTGCCCTAGGCACGTTTAATAAACGTTGTAATTGTTATCATTTATTTCATATCAATAAAGAGATGTTTTGATTATTATTGTTGTTCATGTTTACTTATAATAATCTCCGTCCCTAGTACTTGTTAAGCACTAGTATAAAGGCTAAATGATCATGGGATGATCATGTTAGATTTATGGGTACTAGTTTGGAACAAGGTACTGGACATGACCCGCTGTATGAGATTTATGTCATGGTTTATGTCGTACATATATCTCATATTAGTTATGTCATTTGAATCCTTAGACATGAAGTTATTATAGTCTTCCACTTGATGAACATTGTGTTTGACATATTCAAACGCTACCTTAACACGGTAGTTATAAAGGGTATGATTGGCATAATCGGATTCCCGTTGGGAAGAATAATAAGCTAAATGGATTTGTCCCTCCACGGAGAGATGTCAAGCTTGGGCCCCTCGAATGAATGATGTTGATGAAATGTTCGGCCGGACTCAAATGGATTGATTGGATCAATAGCATTTGAATTATCAACATATTCGGAATCGAGAAAGTATTGAACAAGACAAGTTGACTGTTTGACCATGACTTGTGTTCAATGAGATCGTGGACAAAAGGATTGTGACATATTCTAAAGGAATGCGAACTTGTATCTAGTTATATTATTTGGGTAGGTATGACGGTTTCCTAGAACCTAATCATATCTTATGGGATCATGTTTGAGCCCATTGCCAACTTAGTATAATCCTAGAGGGTCACACACAATAGAACGAATCTTAAATAAGAGGACTATATTGGCATTTAGGGTCGAAGGACCTCCAAGGAATTTCTGGAAAATTCTAGCCTTCCTGGTCAACCAAGCGGGCGCTTGGGTTGGACCAGGCGGGAGCCTGAATGAGTCCGGAAAGGGTTGGACCTTCTGATCAAATGAGCGGGCGCCTGGGTTGGACCAGGCGGGCACCCGGTATGGCGGCAGAATAATTCCTAATTCGATTAGGAAAGGTTTTTGGCACAAGTTACCTATTTGGAATAGGTCTTAATTGTGTATAAAAACCCCAATTCGGCCAGACCATACTTACTAGTGCTTTTGTGAGTCTCAAAGAGTTTGAGAGAGATTTTATTTTGTTCTAACATATCCTTGATTGAGGAACAAAATAATTCACAAATAAATTCCATATAGTTCTTTATTAAATTGTGAAAGTGTGTTTCATAATTATTGGTCTAGCAACCAAGATCAAGGAGCCTCTTGATATTCGTTCGAAGTGTGGACACCGCTAGAGGGTGAATTTTATCATCTACAAAGTTCGTGATTTTGTCCGTGATAAAGCTTCAAGTTTTTCTCCACCAAGACCAAAGAAAACTTTGATAGTCATCAAGGGTTAGTTTTTCCTTTATTCATTATGTTGTATTTGATTTAATCATATGAACGGATTGGGTTTCTTAAAATTTTGATTGCTATATTCCGATGCGCATGTTACATCGAAACCCAACAAACTGTTCCCGCCATTGCTGATTGGACGGTTGTTTGCACATCTGGTCGCACATCTGTCCGCACAACTGCCTGTTTCTCCGTGACCGGTTCCATGTGATATAGACCATCCTTGCACCTCCCTGTCCCAATCATAGACCCTGAGGTTAAATCCTGTATCACACAAAAATCTCGGAAAAAAATGAGAGAACAGTTCAAATCTTTCGTTAATCGGCTGACAGACAATAAATTGCATTGAAAATCAGGTATATTTAAAACATGATTAATCTCTAATCCGTTTGGGAGTTTTTCATTGCCGATGCCCTTGACTAGTATCACATCACCATTAGGAATTTTTACAGAAGCTTATGTTCCGGTTTTGACTTGATTCTTTAACATCGATTCATTGCAAGTCATATGCTCGGTTGCTCCTGAGTCAATGATCCAAGTGTTGACGTTATTCATCTTCCCAGCCATATTTACTGTGGGAGGAGGCCTTCGTTCGCACCTAGGTTTCTATGTCCGCAGAGTTGTTTGCACAACTGACTTGGCAACCGGTTGCACAACTCGTCGTCTGCTGCGTACCTGGGAATCAGCGGCCTCCACGCCCACCCTTTTGGAGGTATTGATTTGTTTTCGTTTTTCACCTTCAGAAACGAGATGATGTAACCCTCTCTTTCGCTGGAAAGCCGGATTATAATAGGGGAGCATTATATCCACCGTGACTCTACCATTCTTGGCCATGGTGGGTTTATGTCAAATTCCCTAAAGAAAAGAAATATTATGCGGAAGCTTTATGGAGCGTACAGCTCTGATGCCATGAAAACTTTGAGAGAAGAATGAAACATTGTAATTGTATTTCTCTGACATTGATTTACAGCAATGTACAATAAGAATATATATAAAACCCTACTTAGCTAAACATGGAAATGGATAAACATGGAAGGAGATAATGCTAAATAAAAAAAATAACCCTAACTAAATCACTCATAATATTTGGTTATGATATCCCGAATATATGATGAGATTATCAACTCCTCCATAATCAAATTTATCAAAAAGTAACAGTTTCTTCGTTTGCCAAAAGTAATACTTATTACAACTAAAATGTAACGAACATGTTACTTATATGTAACAGTGTTTATACATAATTGTAAAACATATGTATAGAAAAATAATAATTCAACTATTTACACTTTAGAACTAAAAACACTTGTGTTAGTAACATTGTAAAAATAAGAAAGTAACAATTTTTATAAACGAATGTTACATTTTACTTGTATAATAACATTGTAAAACGGTTATGTTTGCTTGTATAATAGTATATCTATATGTTTTCAAATAATAAGTTACAATGAGTTCAATTTATCATGATACATGTAAAAGTATTACATTATCTATAAAAATCTGTTACAATTTCAGCTATTAAAGTGTTACATTTACTTGTACAAATAATTACATTCATGTATATTTTCAAATGTTACTTTCTTTTAAAAAATAAAATCAAAATACTCAAAAATAAAAAATATTCTCGAAAAACA
Source organism: Campanula takesimana (assembly GCA_026119855.1). NCBI lineage: Eukaryota > Viridiplantae > Streptophyta > Magnoliopsida > Asterales > Campanulaceae > Campanula > Campanula takesimana. Next base: position 628,368 of record JAOWBW010000009.1, read on the forward strand.
CTATTACATTTCAGTATAACGATAATTACATTTAGTTATTGTCAGTGTTACACGTATTTATAGTTAGTATTACAGTTGAAAGATGAGTAAAATGAGTTATTTTTTTTTGTAAAACTGGTGTTACGTTTACTTATAAACAATGTTACTTTATAAGTAACACAGTTGTTACATTTAGTTGTACTAAGTATTACTTTTGGCAAACTAAAAAAACAAAAAAAAAATTGAATTTTTTTCTGGGAAAAATAAAAAAATTGGGCCAATGAGTCGCTGCCACTTGTCAGATTTTGAGTGGAGCATGGCTTGTGATCCTACGCTTCGCGGAGAATGTTGTACACGGGTCATGGGTCGACCCGTCTGTTCTATGAGACGGATCTAAGTGTTCTCACAAGAAACCACCTCTTGTATGAGAACATCATGACCCATCTCATAGCAGAGACGGGTCATTTTTTACCCATGACCCGGATCCATGACCCACAGGCTCATTTTTTTTTTTTTTTGGCTTTTTTAAAATTTTTATATAATTATTTTTTGTTTTTTTTTCGGTTTGTCAAAAGTAATAGTTACTTTAACTAAATGTAACAAACGTGTTACTTATATGTAACAGTGTCGTGCCCCGTACCTGTGGTCCTACTTGGCCCCACACTCGGGACACGAACGGAAGACGTTATAAAACTCTTTAGAAAATTTTTCGAAATATACTTTTAGAAAGTTGAACAAAAACACATTTGAAGTTCAAAGACTTCACTTAATTTGAAACAAACTTTTACAAACACTTTCACAACGAAAGTACTTAGCCCGAAGGCTTACAAACCTTTAAACAAATATACATACATCAACATTTACCAAAATAGATGTGATCATAAGGAAGTACGGATACTCTACCCAAAGGGTTTACATTTACATAATGTAACCTTCAACAAAACAAGTCTCATCTCTTACCAATCCAACGTCCTCCCGTGCCAAGTGTCCTATCCCCTGGACCCGCCTTTATCTAAAACAGTAAACAAATAAGGGTGAGAATAAATCTCAGTAAGCTACTAAAATGCAACTACGTTACATGCTGATATGATAATCATAAATAAACTATATCAACAGTAATCATATAGCATATATCACATAACATCAACTCATATATCACATTAGTCACATAGCCCACACTCCGGTGGATACCAATCCAAGGTTTACCCGATAACCATAACTGAAGAGAATACCATCTGAGAACCCATCAAAGAAAACCATCTGAGCAGCATAAATAGCTGAAGCTGTCGGGATCCCGAAAACAAACCATAACCAATAGAACCAAGTAACCAGAGAGGGAAATATGACACATAGTCATAACCCAAGTACTCACCAAAGGGAGCAATTCATCCCATCCAAGGCCAATCTGGACTGGGGAAACTAGAAGGCACAGTGGACACCTTATAGTGAACTTGGCTTATGTGCCACTATAATTCTCCCACCGCCTGACTCACAAGCTCCAATGGAAAACCTTATAGTGGACTTACCTGTACCACTATAATTCCTCCATTGGCTGACTCCACAACAAGACCAGCTGGACTTTTAACAAGAAGCACAGTAATGAATACTTGCTAAACACAACCCGGGGTATTTAATCCAAGAAGGAACTAAGCCAAATACATCACAAGATGCACACGAAAGATTTCTGATAAAGAGTCCATAATAAGGACATTTAATCACAACCCAATCTTTTTCATTAACGACATAAAAGTCATACACATTCACGTTTAGGTCCTAAACAACCCCAAGGACGACACCAACAATTATCCTCTTGTACCCCAAATAACACAAACTATAAAACCTGGAAAACAGGGGGGTGCGCACGCCCCACCCCATAGGGTGCGCGCGCTCCCAAGCATCAGATCCTCACTATTTTGGGTCACACAAGGGTGCGCGCGCCCCACCCAAAAGGATGCGCACGCCTCCCTTCATCAGTCACTTTTTGCATAAACTGGTCAATAGGGTGCGTGCGCCCCTTTATCTAGGGTGCGTGCGCCCCCTCCTGGTTTGGGCCAAATCCCAGATTCTTCCTTAGTACAATTTTTACTCCTTCCGTCCCACAAGTATAACACATATACACATAACTTAAGCAACTTTTAATAACAACTTTCATTAGCAACTTTCAACATGGTTTCTAAACCATTACAATACCCAGCTAAACCAAGTTCATATACTCCCTTTGTCCCAAAATTACAAGTATAGCAAATATTACCCAAATCACAAAATTAACAAGTAGAAGTATCATATATAGGATATATGACTATTTTAACATTTAAAGGGGAATTAGTAACTTACCTAGTTCTGGAAAAAGTACCGCTGAAATAAGTTTTGTTCGGCTAGAAATGACCTATTCGACGCCCTGATCATTTTTATATAATTAGTTTTTAAAACGGGTAAGTAAATAAAAAGAATTAAATCGAAATGGGTCGAACTTACCTTTTTCTTTCTTAACCTACGAAGGAATGTTGCAGAAGGAGAAAAGAAATACACAGAGAAAAGGAAGAGGGAAGGGAAAGTTTCCCTAAATATCTTTACCCAATTTTTACATTTTGGTCACCCAAAGTTTGTTTTTAACACTTTAGCCCCTAAACTTAGATTTTCAACAAGGACCCTAAAGTTTCAACTTAATCATGTAACTCCTTTAACCATTATTTTTACTAACTAAGTAAATAACACAAATAATCAAATATGATATGAAATCATAAAATATGATGCAACACATAAAATGCACATATAAGTCAAATAAAAATTCCCAAAAATATAAAATAAATAGAAACGGGTTTTGGGGTCGCTACAATCACTCCCCCTTAAAGAAAATTCGTCCCGGATTTTAGGGTTACTTACCGAGGCCCTCAAACAACCAAGGGTACTTCCTCTCGATCTCTTCCCGAAACTCCCAAGTCGATTCCTCCACATTATGATTCCTCCACACAACTCGAACAAGAGGAATACTTTTGTTTCTCAATTCTTGCACTTTCGAATCAGTGACTTGGACTGGATGTTCCTCATAAGACATACTCGGCTCAATATCCTCGGGAACCTCAGATAAAACATGAGAAGAATCATACACATACTTCCGAAGCATAGAAACATGAAACACATTATGGATCTTATCAAGAGAAGGAGGTAATGCAAGACGATAAGCCCGATCCCCCACTCTTCCAAGAATCTCAAATGGACCGATATACCTCGGAGCAAGCTTGCCTTTCTTTCCATATCTTCGAATACCAACCTTAGGGGAAACCTTCAAAAACATAAAGTCACCTTTTTCGAACTCAAGGTCTCGCCTCCGATGATCAGCATAGCTTTTCTGTCTACTCTGGGCAGTACTCAAACGATCTCGAATAAGTTTAACCTTCTCAACTGAATCATTAACCATCTGAACACCCCAAATCTTGGCTTCTCCCACTTCATCCCAACAGATAGGAGACCGACATTTCCTCCCATACAAAGCTTCATAAGGAGCCATCCCAATACTGGACTGAAAACTGTTATTATAAGCAAACTCTACGAGAGGCAAATGAACATCCCACGAATCTGAAAAATCAACTGAGCAAGCCCTCAACATATCCTCAAGAATCTGGATAGTTCTTTCGGACTGACCATCTGTTTGAGGATGAAAAGCTGTACTAAATCTCAACTCTGAACCCAAAGCCTTCTGAAATGCTTGCCAAAATCGAGATGTGAATCTAGGGTCACGATCAGATACAACGCTCACTGGAACTCCATGTAACCTCACGATCTCATTAATGTATAAGGTTGCAAGATTTTCCATAGAATAACCAATCTCAATAGGTAGAAAATGAGAAGACTTTGTCAATCTATCAACAATCACCCAAACTGCATCAAACCTTCTTCGAGTACGAGGTAACCCTGTCACAAAATCCATAGTAACATGTTCCCACTTCCATTCCGGAATTTCTAACGGTTGAAGCAATCCTGCGAGCCTTTGATGTTCAGCTTTAACTTGTTGACATGTTAAGCACTTGGATACATAATCCGCTATTTCCCTCTTCATATTATTCCACCAAAAGTGTTGCTTCAAATTCTGATACATTTTAGTACTCTCGGGATGAATAGTATACCTTGATTTATGGCCTTCATCAAGAACTTGGTGTTTAATCCCATCAATATTAGGCACACACAATCGACCTCTGAAAGTTAATACCCCTTCAGGACTGAGAGAGAAATCCTCAAATTTACCTTCTTTGATTTTATCCAATATCTTTACCAACTCCGGGTCATCCTTCTGAGCTTCCTTTATTTGTTGAACTAAAGTTGGAAATACTCGAATGTTCGCAAAAATAGCTCCATGCTTTGATTCATAAGGACTCCAATCTCGAGCATCCTCCAACATCTTCCATTCCCGCACCATCAATGAAGCTACATAAGACTTCTGGCTAATAGCATCAGCTACCACATTTGCCTTGCCCGGATGATAAGAAATGGTGCAATCATAATCCTTCAATAGCTCCATCCATCTTCGTTGTCTATTATTCAACTCTTTCTGGGAGAAAAGATACTTCAAACTCTGATGATCTGTGAAAATCTCAAACTTTGCTCCATAAAGATAATGTTTCCATTTGTGCAATGCAAAGACAATAGCTGCAAGCTCCATGTCATGGGTAGGATAATTCTGCTCACTCAGAGTCAACTTTCTCGAAGCATATGCAATCACCCTGCCATTTTGCATTAATACACACCCGAGGCCTTCTTTAGAAGCATCACTATAGATTACCAAATCATCATTACCATTAGGTAGGGCGAGAATAGGAGCTGTAGTCAATCTCTTCTTCAACTCTTCAAAACTAGCTTGACATTTTTCATCCCACACATAAGGAACATTCTTTCGAGTCAACTGAGTCAAGGGAGTTGCAATCTTAGAAAACCCCTCAATGAACCTTCTGTAGTACCCAGCTAACTCCAAGAAGCTTCGAATTTATGTAACTGATTCTGGCCTCTTCCAATTCACAATAGCCTCAACTTTGGATGGATCAACTGATATACCTTTATTAGAGATCACGTGCCCAAGAAAAGATACTTCATTGAGCCAAAAAGCACACTTACTGAATTTAGCAAACAACTGCTTCTCACGAAGAATAGATAAAACCATTCGTAAATGCTGTTCATGCTCCTCTCGGGACTTGGAATAAACCAGAATATCATCAATAAATACAACCACGAAGGTATCAAGATAAGATTTAAAGACCCTATTCATCAAATCCATAAAAACAGCCGGGGCATTAGTCAACCCGAAAGGCATAACCAGAAACTCATAATGGCCATATCTACTACGAAAAGCGGTTTTAGAAATGTCTTCAGAACGGATTTTCAACTGGTGGTACCCACTCCTCAAGTCAAGTTTTGAAAAGACAACCGACCCTTGAAGTTGATCAAATAAATCATCAATATGAGGAACCGGATATTTATTCTTTATAGTTACCTGATTCAGCTTTCTGTAGTCAATACACAGTCTTAAGGACCCATCCTTCTTTTTAACAAATAATACTGGAGCTCCCCACGGGGATACACTAGGACGAATGAATCCTCGATCAAGTAACTCTTGCAACTGAACCTTCAACTCTTTCAATTCGGCTGGGGCCATTCTGTAAGGTGCCTAAGATATAGGAGCCGTACCTGGAAGTAAGTCAATACAGAACTCGATTACCCGGTCAGGAGGCATAGCATACTCAGAAGAAAATACATCTGAAAATTCTTTAACAATAGGCACATCCTCAATATCAGGAACCCTTTTTGTAGTATCCAAAACACTAGCCAAATACCCCACACAACCCCGATTCAACAACTTTCTAGCCTTCATATAAGAAATAATTCGAATCTCTCTACCCCAGGGAACAGTTTCAAAAGAAAACTTAGGAACATTAGGGATAGAAAATGTGACCATTTTTCTAGCACAATCAACAGACGCATAATATTTACCCAACCAATCCATACCCAAGATAACATCAAAATCTTGTAATGGTAAGATAACTAAATCAGCAGGTAAAACATGCTCACGTATATGCACATCACAAGAATGCAACACCTCATTAGTCACCAAACACTCCCCTATAGGAGTTGACACCTCTAACACATAAGGCAGAGATTCAGAAGACAAATGCAATCGAGAAGCAAAATGCACAGACACATAAGAATGCGATGAGCTAGGGTCTATAAGTGTACGTGCCCTCAAACTAGACACAAAAATAATACCTCCTATCACATTAGAGGACTCTGAAGCCTGTTGCTGAGAAATGGCAAAGACACGACCCTGAACTTTAGGCTTGCCTGAGGAATCCCTCTTCTGACCCTGAGAGGTCCCAACCACACTTCCCGATGCTTGCATTCTATACTTAGGGCAATCCCTCTGAAAATGTCCTAACTGACAACAGTTCAAACACTTACCCTGTTTCTTCCAACATCTCTCTTCTGAATTCCCTTCTTTCTGACAATAGTTACAAACTCCTCTGCTCTGACTCCCTGAAGTATTACTTTGATTTCTATTACCTGACTGTCTTTGAGAAGACCCTTTGAATTGTGAAGATCCTTTCCTCGATTATCACCACGTGGTTGTTGCCTAACTTGCTTCCCAGCGCCTAACAATTCCATTTTCTTCTTATGTTCCTCAATGTCATGCTCCACCTGGTAGGCTCGATCAACTGCATCCTGAAAATCTTGCAACTTATGGGATACTAGCTGAGTTCTAATCACAGTTTTCAAACCTTTCACAAACCTTGTAACCTTCCTCTCCTCAGTTGCCACTAGGTGAGTACAATACCTGGACAACTCTGAAAATTTAGCTGAATACTGAGCAATTGACATAGAACCTTGCTCCAAGCTAAGAAATTCCATCTCCTTCCTGTCTTGATCTACTCGAGGAATGAAGTGTTCTTTAAACTTTCCCAGAAAATTCTCCCAAGTGTAAGGTACATGAGTTTCATCCCATTTAGTTTTCAAAGCTTTCCACCAATGCTCAGCCGCTCCATTCAACTTATAGGTAGCAAACCTGACTTGATCTTCCTCAGAACATCTCAAATCATCAAAGATCTTTTCCATTGATTCAATCCACCTTTCAGTCTTGGATACATCAGGTTCCCCATCATAATCCATAGGCTTCATTTTCAGAAACTGTTCTAGGCCATATCTTGGTGGTACCTGTTCCCTTTCTTGCCTCTGATCATTTATAGTTTTCATCACTGATTCGAACATTCCTTGAAACATAATTCGAGCCTCTTCTCTTGCAGCCCCTTGCCCCGAAGAGCCGGCCTGATCTCCGTCAGTTTCACCCATTTTTAATGAATACCTGCATCAAACACTCAGCGTTACTCACTCTATACTCTACTACCCTCCTAGGTCATTTAGTCATTCTAGACCATCTACAACCTAGCTCTGATACCAACTGTCGTGCCCCGTACCCGTGGTCCTACTTGGCCCCACGCTCGGGACACGAACGGAAGACGTTATAAAACTCTTTAGAAAATTTTTCGAAATATACTTTTAGAAAGTTGAACAAAAACACACTTGAAGTTCAAAGACTTCACTTAATTTGAAACAAAATTTTACAAACACTTTCACAACGAAAGTACTTAGCCCGAAGGCTTACAAACCTTTAAACAAATATACATACATCAACATTTACCAAAATAGATGTGACCATAAGGAAGTACGGGTACTCTACCCAAAGGGTTTACATTTACATAATGTAACCTTCAACAAAACAAGTCCCATCTCTTACCAATCCAACGTCCTCCCGTGCCAAGTGTCCTATCCCCTGGACCCGCCTTTATCTAAAACAGTAAATAAATAAGGGTGAGAATAAATCTCAGTAAGCTACTAAAATGCAACTACGTTACATGCTGATATGATAATCATAAAGAAACTATATCAACAGTAATCATATAGCATATATCACATAACATCAACTTATATATCACATTAGTCACATAGCCCACACTCCGGTGGATACCAAGCCAAGGTTTACCCAATAACCATAACTGATGAGAATACCATCTGAGAACCCATCAAAGAAAACCATCTGAGCATCATAAATAGCTGAAGCTGTCGGGATCCCGAAAACAAACCATAACCAATAGAACCAAGTAACCAGAGAGGGAAATATGACACAAAGTCATAACCCAAGTACTCACCAAAAGGATCAATTCATCCCATCCAAGGCCAATCTGGACTGGGGAAACTAGAAGGCACAGTGGACACCTTATAGTGAACTTGGCTTATGTGCCACTATAATTCTCCCACCGCCTGACTCACAAGCTCTAATGGAAAACCTTATAGTGGACTTACCTGTACCACTATAATTCCTCCATTGGCTGACTCCACAACAAGACCAGCTGGACTTTTAACAAGAAGCACAGTAATGAATACTTGCTAAACACAACCCGGGGCATTTAATCCAAGAAGGAACTAAGCCAAATACATCACAAGATGCACACGAAAGATTTCTGATAAAGAGTCCATAATAAGGACATTTAATCACAACCCAATCTTTTTCATTAACGACATAAAAGTCATACACATTCACGTTTAGGTCCTAAACAACCCCAAGGACGACACCAATAATTATCCTCTTGTACCTCAAATAACACAAACTATAAAACCTGGAAAACAGGGGGGGTGCGCATGCCCCACCCCATAGGGTGCGCGCGCTCCCAAGCATCAGATCCTCACTATTTTGGGTCACACAAGGGTGCGCGCGCCCCACCCAAAAGGGTACGCACGCCTCCCTTCATCAGTCACTTTTTGCCTAAACTGGTCAATAGGGTGCGTGCGCCCCCTCCTGGTTTGGGCCAAATCCCAGATTCTTCCTTAGTACAATTTTTACTCCTTCCGTCCCACAAGTATAACACATATACACATAACTTAAGCAACTTTTAATAACAACTTTCATTAGCAACTTTCAACATGGTTTCTAAACCATTTCAATACCCAGCTAAACCAAGTTCATATACTCCCTTTGTCCCAAAATTACAAGTATAGCAAATATTACCCAAATCACAAAATTAACAAGTAGAAGTATCATATATAGCATTTATGACTATTTTAACATTTAAAGGGGAATTAGTAACTTCCCTAGTTCCGAAAAAAGTACCGCTGAAATAAGTTTTGTTCGGCTAGAAATGACCTATTCGACGCCCTGATCATTTTTATATAATTAGTTTTTAAAACGGGTAAGTAAATAAAAAGAATTAAATCGAAATGGGTCGAACTTACCTTTTTATTCTTAACCTACGAAGGAATGTTGCAGAAGGAGAAAAGAAATACACAGAGAAAAGGAAGAGGGAAGGGAAAGTTTCCCTAAATATCTTTACCCAATTTTTACATTTTGGTCACCCAAAGTTTGTTTTTAACACTTTAGCCCCTAAACATAGATTTTCAACAAGGACCCTAAAGTTTCAACTTATTCATTTAACTCCTTTAACCATTATTTTTACTAACTAAGTAAATAACACAAATAATCAAATATGATATGAAATCATAAAATATGATGCAACACATAAAATGCACATATAAGTCAAATAAAAATTCCCAAAAATATAAAATAAATAGAAACGGGTTTTGGGGTCGCTACAAACAGTTTGTATACATAAAAGTAATACATACATACAGAAATGTAACAGTGTTTTTTTTTTTTTTTTTTTTTTTATGTTTTCTTCGTTTGCCAAAAGTAATACTTATTACAACTAAAATTTAACGAACGTGTCACTTATATGTAACAGTGTTTATACATGATTGTAACACATATGTATAGAAAAAGTAATAATTCAACCATTTACATTTTTAGAGCTAAAAACACTTGATTAGTATTGCATGTAAAAGTATTACATTATCTATAGAAATATGTTATAATTTCTTTTATTAAAGTGTTACATTTACTTGTACAAACAATTACATTCATGTATATGAGTTATTACTATTCAAATGTTACTTTCTTTCAAAAAATTAAATCAAAATACACAATATTTTACATTTTTTGCAAAAGCACTATTACATTTCAGTATAAATGATAATAACATTTAGATATTGTTTGGGTTACACGTAATTATAGTTAGTATTACATTTGAAAAATGGGTAAAACGGGCTTTTGTTTTTGTAAAGCATGTATTACGTTTACTTATGAACAATGTTACTTTATATGTATACAGTCATTACATTAAGTTATGGTAACTATTACTTTTGGTAAACGACAGAAAAGCCGGGAAAAAAAATATAAAACTCAAAAAAAAGATATAGTTTTTTTTTTTTTTTTGCCAATTGGTCGTTGCCACGTGGCAGGTTATGCCTCATGGATCCGGTTCAATGGGTCGGGTCGGGTGGGTCAATAAAACGTCTCATAATAAATGCCCATCTTCAAAAAAAAAAAATCTAAAATAAATGTCTTTGTTGGTAGAAACTTTGTAATCGAGAAAATACATTCTTCAAAAAAAAAAAACGCACAACTTTCCCACATGTGGGGCCAATCATGGTCTCCAATTGTTATTTTACAAAAATAATAATAATAATAATAATAATTTATCACTTTATACTTGCTAAACTAAATGTTTGAAAAATGGATAAAAAAAAAATTTGTTATCTTTGTCAGTTAATCGTATAAAAAGTAGGGAAAAATACCAAAAAACCCCCTTAAAAAAACTTTCATATCCAAAAGACCCACAAATTTTTTCTTCAATCTAAAAAGTCCTAAATTTATATTTTTATGACTTTGTTATTATTTTCAATAATATCACATTCATTTATGATTTTCATTGTTATTACTTTTATTATTAACTGTATTATTAACAATTGTTACTTAACCAAAATAATAAAAATAATTAAATATATTTGTTGTTGCTATAACTATTATTATTGTTATTATATCTAAGAATATTACAATTAAATAATTTTACATTGAAAAAATCATTTCTATTGGTAATACGTCATTAATTGTAAGAAAAGTTAATTTTTTATTAATATGGATACTCAAACCTAACTGCGTTAGTCAATTCGTTAATGTTTGGGATTTTTGGTATCAATCATTTAATTTGAAGACTTTTTAGATTGAAAATATATTTTATGAGGTTTTTGGATATGAAATTTGTTTCGAGAGGTTTTTTGGTATTTTTCCCTAAAAAATAGTCTTCATATGAGGATGGAGTGAATACTAAAATTGAGTCTCCACAGAAAACCAAAAACAGTCATAAAGTTTGTGATACGATTCATTGTTTCACTTGTGTATTAATTTTTTTATTCACTAGTAGGTAACCCGTGCTCCGCACGGAAATCTATTCTGTTAATGTTTTTGTATTTTCTTTTTTTTTATGTTTTTAATTGATAAATTAACATAATAATTTTATTTGAAAATATATGTATATTTTAAATTAATCAAAATATTTTCATAGCTTTGGTTGTACATAGTTGTAATAAATTTTTTTTAATTAATTTAGAAGTACATTTAAGTTTGTTGTATGAATATTTCAAAAAACTTAATGGTATTAATAGTAATAGTTAACATATATAGTAACTATTATGATTAAATAATATAATTAATAGTAATAGTTAATATATATTGTAACAATTATGATTAACTAATACTATTAATAATAATAATTAAATTATATAGTAACTATTATAGTTAACAATTATATTTAACTATTATAATTAACTAATACTATTAATAGTATTAGTTAGTTATAATAGTTAAATATTACTCCCTCTGACCCGGAGTAAGAGTCCTACCTCTCATTTGCACGGAGATTAAGAAATGATGAAAGTAAGTAAGTGTTGTGAGTGTAAAAGTAAATTAGGAGAGAGAATGAGTGAGATGGAATAATAAGTTGATTGGTTTTGTGAGTATAAAAGTAAAGTATGAGAGAGAATGAGTGAGATGAATAGTAAATATTCTTTGCTATTTTTGGAAAAAGACTTTTACTCTGGGATGTACTAAAATAGAAAGTAAGACTCTTACTCTGGGACGTAGGGAGTAATAGTTAACTATAATAGTTAACTATTATAGTAACTATTACTATTAAAAGTATTAGTTACTATATAGTAGTTAACTATAATAGTTACCTATTATAGTAACTATTACTATTATAAGTATTAGTTACTATAATAGTTACCTATTATAGTAACTATTACTATTATAAGTATTAGTTACTATAGTAGTTAACTATTAGGGGTGTCAGTGGTTCGGCTCGAACCACGGTTCGAGACCGAACCGAACCAGACCTAGCGGTTTGGTTCGGTTTTTACACACCTGCGGTTCAGCTACGGTTCCAAAAATCAGCAAACCGTATGGTTCGGTTCAGCTTACGGTTTTTCCACTGAAGTCGAACCAAACCGAACCAAACCGAGCTAAACCGAGCTGTTCAAACCGAACCGATGAACCGAACCGATGAAACCGAACCCCTAAACCGAACCCCTAAACCGAACCAAGTAATTTGGACCATTGAATTTTTACCTATGTTGATTATCCACCGTTCATTTTAGGGTTAGCTTATTTTTATCATTAAGACTAGGGGTTTCAATTCATCAGTTCATTTTCATTCAAGCGGCTACTCTTTTACGATCTCTCTCAAATTCTCTCGATCTCGACGGTCGACTCCTTCTTCTTCCTCTCCCCATCGCCTCCACCTTCCTCCGCCTCCACCTTCACCTTCACCTTCCTCAGTTTCTCCATCTCAAGCGTCTTAACTGTCGACTAAACTCCCTTCTCCGGCATTACCACAGCCTCTTCACCGCCAGTCCGCCACCGTCACTCCGACTTCCAGCACCGCCCTCAACAAATCTTCCAAATCAAAACCCCCTGATTCCCCTGCTCTACGTTTCTCAAGTGGCTATTCAATTCGTTGGGTTGAATCGATTTCGTTGATTCGATTCGTTGATTCAATCAAACATTACTCTTCAATTCATCCAGTGAGTTATCTATGTTTTTTCGTTGATTCAATTCGTTGTTTTTGGGTGATTTACAGTTACAGTTTCTTAATGTCTAACATTACTCTTCAATTCGTTGTTTTCTAGGGCTTGTAACTTCCAAAATCCAAACGATCTTCTGATTTCAGCCATGGATGCTAACAAGAACTGCAGTGTAAGATTTCTTCAACTTACATACTTGTTACTGCCATTGTTTTGTTACTGCCATTGTTCTGCCTTTTGAATCTGATCAATTTCTATACTTGTTAATTTAGGTTGAAATGTCAAGGAAGCGAAAAGCTTCAGAAGAGAAGATCGACTTCTGTGATTCCATTATGGATAAGGCTCCTTATATCAATTTTATCTCTCTCATAAATTTTTTGTTCATATTATGCACTCATTATCTACATGTCACATGTTCTAACTACTTATCATGTGCGTGTTATGATGCAATTGTCTCCATATGTTATTCTCCAGTCTCTATAGCCTATTTAGTTTCTTTTCTCTGTATTAAGATACCTGGATTTCTCATATGATTCTTTGTATTTGTTGAGTGTTGACAGTAAGGACTAAGGAAAGGCAAAGTATGGTGAAGGAAATGGTGTTATATCTACTGCTGCTGCTCTCTTTTGAAGGCTTGGAATCCCAGTTTAATTTCCTAATAGTTTGGTACTTTCATTTTCGTTTCAAGACTTAATGTTTAATAGGTAGCAAATGGTGTTATGTCTACCTGGATTTCTCATGACTCTTTGTAATTTGAATGTTTGGTACTTTCATTTTCATTTCAAGACTTAATGTTCTAAGTTGTATTATGGTCAACTTCTATTAGTTTTAAATTTAATTGTGCTTTAAGCCACGATTTGGGCCTGGTTTGGGACTGGTTTGAGCCATGGTTTGGGCGGTTTAGGCCGCGGTTTGAGACACGGTTTGAGCCGTGGTTTGAACTGCGGTTTGAACCGTGGTTCAGACCGCGGTCTGAACCGATCTATTAAACCGCGGTTTGAGCTGAACTGAACCGAACCATTGTGGTTTGGTTCGGTTCGGTTTGAAGGTTTTGGCGGTTCGGCTCGGTTTGAGATTTTCTCAAACCGATGACTAGCGGTTCGGTTTCTAAAACCGCTCAAACCGAGCTAAACCTAACCGTTTACACCCCTATTAACTATAATAGTTACTTATTATAGTAACTATTACTATTATAAGTATTAGTTATTATAGTAGTTAACTATAATAGTTACCCTATATAGTAACTAATAGTATTAGCTAATACTATTAGCTAAGAAAAAGATTTTGAAAAGTCTCTTATTTATAAGAGTGGTAATGATGTGGCAACATCAAATGCAACATTTCTCTAAGACTTGTTTATGTGGCAACACCATGACTCTCCTCACCAACTTTAATATATATATATATATATATATATATATATATATATATATATATATATAGATTTATCAAACAAATAGAATATATTTGGGGCAACTACCATTTAGTCCCTCAACCAAATGAAAATTACCACCTAAGACAAGTAATTTGTAATATTACCACCTAGTCCAAGGGTTATTAAAAAGACACTCATGCCCTTAATAAATAATAAAAAACTACATTAATTCAACTCCCTCCATCATTTCACTTTCTATCTCCAACCACCATGACCACCTTTGACCACCCATCCAACCACCTCCGGCGACCATTTTCCGGCGACCATTTTCCAGCGACTACCTCCGGAGACCATTTTCCGGCGACTATTTTTCGACGACCACCTCCGTCAACTATTTTCCGGTGACCACCTCCGGTAAGTATTTTTTTGGTCCCATAATCCGTCGACCTTTCTGGCCACCATTTTCCAGCGACCACACACGGCGACTATTTTTCTGGCTACCATCATCTCCGGTGATCAAATAACTGAGAACTTATCAGTAAGTTCTCAGTTGTCATCTAAACAATTCCGGCGACAAAACAACTGTGAACTAATCAGTAAGTTCGCAGTTGTCAACAAAACTACTAACAACACGATCGAATCCGGCGACCACCAACTCCGACGACCAAACAACTGTGAACTAATCAGTAAGTTCACAGTTTGTTCAAGAACAAGTTCACAATTGTTCCAGAACAAGTTCACAGTTGTTCCAAAACAAGTTTACAGTTTTCAAAAAAAAAAATCAAGAACAAATTCACAGTTGTTCCAGAACAAGTTAACAGTTGTTCCAAAACAAGTTTACAGTTATTCCAAGAACAAATTCACATTTTTCAAAAAAAAAAATATAATTTTTTTTCAAGAACAAGTTCACAGTTGTTCCAGGATAAGTTTACAGTTATTCCAAGAACAAATTCACATTTTTCAAAAAAAAAATTACTATTTTTTTCAAGAACAAGTTCGCAATTGTAAGTTCGCAGTTGTTCCTTGAACAAGTTCATAGTTGGTCCAAAAAACAAGTTTACAGTTGTTCCAAAAACAAGCTCTTAAGAACAATTTACATTTTTTGAAAAAAATAAAAAAATTTACAGTTTTTTTAAATAACAAGTTCACAGTTATTTCAAAAACAAGTTCACAATTGTTCCTAGAACAAGTTCACTGTCTTTTTTTCAAGAACAAGTTCACAATTTTGTTCCAAGATCAAGTTCGCAGTTGTTCCTTGAACAAGTTCACAGTTGGTCCAAAACAAGCTTACAGTTGTTCCAAAAACAAGTTCCTAAGAAATTCACAGTTATTCAAAGAAAAAACTGTGAACTTTGCAAACCAAATCAATACAATACCAACAATGAATCTTTGGTACAAAAATGATCGTGTTATTTATAAATGGAACTAGAACACTATCTTTGCACTTAAGTGCTTTCTTCTTGTATCATACTCTCTCCAGCCAATGTAGCTCGTATGATTCACAAAGTTCAAATCTTTTGGAAAATATGATAAAATGTGAAGAAGATCCGCAAACAAACAAAAACCCATAAAACTATGTAAAAACACATTCAAGAAATTCCCTCAAAATTCCAAGTCCAACCATTAAAAACCACAAGCAGGAAAGATAATATACATAATACACACAACATCAGATAACCTAAATAACCCAGAAATTTCAAAAAAAACATCCATACTAGATCATTAAGAACCATCAGCAACAAATATAACTACACATACAATCCACCAAACAAAATTATTGATTATCAAGAATTCGATTATGGAATTCGAACCCAATTACTGGTAAGCATCACTAACAACAAATAAAATAAACTTAACTAGAAAGTAATTTAACTGTTAGTGAAGATAAATACCATCTTGTGTTACAAGTGGGTAATCAGCAGCAGAGAGATAATGAACCACTCCCAACTAACAGACAGTCTCAACCCCCAGTGACAGAGAATGAGCTGCAGGGTCGCCATTGAAAGAGAGAGAGGTGAGGGATAGATCTGTAACTACCGTAGGTGGGGGAGGGGTGAACAGAGATGGTGTAGGGGTGGCTGGTGATGGAGAATGAGATGCAGGATTGCCGAGGTTATGAGAGGGATGGGGTCGCCGGAGTTGGGATCAATATACCTGCTGGCTGGCTATTGAGAACAGCCGGATCTACAGAAAAGAGGGAGAAGGCATTGCCGGAGGTCGGAGAGGAGTAAGTCGCCGCAGGTGGAAGAAAAGGGTCATCGACGGTGGAGTGGGGTCACCGGAGTTGTTCGATATGAAGGGAGATATTCAGATCTGGTCAGATCTGGCCGATCTGATAGGAGATCGGGGTAGGTAGATGGTCACCGCGATTTATAGAAGAGAAAGGTCGTCGGAGGTGGGGATGGTAAGGGTCGTCAGAGATTGGGATGATGGGTAGCCTTCGGCAGTGGAAGTATAAAGAGAGAATGCGGGATAGACAAAGGCGAGAGAGAAGAAGACGGTCGGAGGCGGAGTATGTTGGCCGGAGACGAGCGATCAGAACAGTGGTCGATGGGGGAGGGCTCGCCGGAGGTGGGGAAAGCTCGCCAGAGGTGGGGTAGTGGAGAGAGAAAGAGACGATCTGTTGGTGTGTGTTGAATGAGAGGAGGGGGAAGGGTGGGTGGTTTTATTTAGATAAGGGGTAGTTTCAGGATTTAGATGTAGTAATGGACTCTATGGTAAAAAAATTTATATGTTGGACTAGGTGGTAAAGTAAAATATTGGCTTGGACTAGATGGTAATTTTGCTTAGGATAGGGGATTAGGTGGTAATTTTCTCAATATATTTCTTCAAAAAAAGAAAAAGAACTTTTTAGATATATTCATCTATATTAGTAATTTTGTAATCCCTCTGTCCCTAAATGAATGTCCATTTTCAAGAAATCTTTGTCCCAAAATTAGTATCTTTTTTTAGCATAACTTTGTCCCTAAATGTTTTTTTTTTTTTTTGATTTTTTTTCACCAGTCTCTTTATACGTGCAAAACTAAATGTTTGGAAAGGAGATTACAAGATTATATATGAATCTTTGCCACCAAAGTGTACAACAAGTTGACATTTTCAGATGTCCCTTAAAATAAAATTTGGACACTCATTTAGAGACATGGGTAGTATCACATAAAAGAACTTAATGATCCAACTGTGAGTAATTCAACTTGTATATATATCATCAATGATTATCATGAACATAATACATTTTCCTTGCACTTTATAACTACCTCAATTGTATTAAGACTTTGTTAAAAAAATATGAAGAGTGGTAATTCAACTTGTATATCATATTATCATCAATGATTATCATGAACATAATACATTTTCCTTGCACTTTACAACGACTTCAATTGTATTAAGACTTTGTTAAAAAAATAAAATAAATGAAGACTTGTAATTCAACTTGTATATCATCAATGATTATCATGAACATAATACATTTGCCTTGCACTTTACAACGACTTCAATTGTATTAAGACTTTGTTAAAAAAAAAAAAAAAAATTAAAACTTGTAATTCAACTTGTATATCATCAATGATTATCATGAACAAAATACATTTGGCTTGCACTTTATAACTACTTCAATTGTATTAAGAGTTTGCTTAAAAATCTAAATAAATAAATAAAGACTCGTAAGATATCTTAATACTATTTGTCAAGATGACAAATGCAAGTCAACATTTCAGAGAGAGAGAGAGAGAAAAGCTTTGGGAAAATTATGTATTCCTTCTACTAACTGAAATCAATACAAAGGAGAAGTTTATATACATCTACCTACCTCTAACCTCTTGTATTCTAACAGAAAACAGTTACAAAACCCAATTAACTAACTAAGCTACCACTAATCAAGAGACACTTGTACAACTAATAACAAACTACACATATTTACAATATAGCCCTCTAAATATGTAAATTAGCTCCACTGGTCCTTTGAATGAAGTGCTGTGATCTTCTTGAACTGCTGTATTTGATGATTGAACTCACTATCACGTGAGTTTGTTGTATTAACAGCACAAGAGTTGACACAACCAGCTGTGTCAATATTTTTAGTCTTATTACCCCCCCCCCCACCCCATAAGTTAAATGGTTAAAAGGAGATAAAACCATTAACTTGTGAAGAAAGAACCAATGCAACTGCTTACCTAAGGATTTGGTAAAAATGTCAGCAACTTGCTGCCGCGAAGGAACAACGAAAGGCAGAATCAAACCCTTCTGGACATGATCTCGTACAAAATGACAATCAAGCTCAATGTGTTTGGTACGAGCATGATACATAGGGTTGGAAGCGATGGCAATAGCTGCAGAGCTATCACAATAAAGAGAAACAGGCAAAGAAACATTTATCTGCAGATCTTTCAATAGGCCATGTAACCAAAGAATTTCACAACAGGTGGTAGCCATTTCTCTATATTCAGATTCAGCTGAAGACCTAGCTATGACAGACTATTTCTTGGCATGCCAAGATACAAGAGCAGGGCCTAAGAACAAGCAGAAACCAGAAATTGATTTGCGATCATCAGGATTACTTCCCCAATCACTATCACAAAACCCATGTAAAATAAGATCATTGAACTCTGTAGTGAGAAGGATCTTCAAGTAAAGGACCTTCTGACATTTTAAGCTTGTCATTAGGATCCAAAGGTATAGTGAGAGGTTTAGTATCAGTGGGTCCTGCAGTTTCCAGAAGATCAAGTGCATATTTTCTTTGATTGAGGTGAAAACCAGTTGAATTCCTCATGACCTCTATGCCAAGGTAATACTTGATTTCCCCTAAATCCTTAATGCTGAATTTATTATCCAAAAATTGCTTCAAATTATTCATGGTAGATAAACAAGTTCCAGCAAGGAGAATATCATCAACATAGACTAAGACTACTGTGAAAGTAGTAGAAGTTTTCAATATGAATAAGGAGTAATCTGCATGGGACTGAACATAACCTAATTCAAGTAGGGCAGTGGTGAGTTTAGCAAACCATTGCCGTGAAGCTTGTTTCAAACCATAAAGGGATTTTTTCAAATGACAAACCATATTAGGAGAATGAGATTTAGAATAACCAGGGGGTAAAGACATATAAACTTCCTCAGAAAGGTCCCCATGTAAGAAAGCACTGTTAATGTCTAATTGATGGACAAACCATTTCTTGGAGGCTGCTGTAGCAAGAAGACATCTAATGGTTACCATTTTAGCAGCAGGGGAGAAAGTTTCATGATAGCCAATGCCCTGTGATTGAGTGTATCCCTTGGATACAAGTCTTGCTTTGTACCTTTCAATAGAACCATTAGCATGATATTTGACTTTGAAAACCTATTTACATCCAATAGGAATTTTTCCTTGTGGAAGTGGAACAATATCCCAATTATGATTAGATTCTAAAGCTTGAATTTCTTTAGACATAGCATTTTTCCAATTTATATCTTTACTAGATTGAGTATAAGAAGTGGGTTCCACAATATGAGAGATACTATTGATGAAATGGGTATAAGAAGAAGAACAATTATGATAAGAAATGTAATTAGAAACAGGAAACTTAGGAGTGAGGGATTTAGAAAGATTGATATTGACAATGTAATCTTGAAGTTTGACTGAGGGGTTTTTTATTCTAGTGGAAACTCTTTGAGAAGGAACCAAAGGAGGAGGTGCAGATTGAGAAGGCTGAGAAGAAGAATTGGCAGGAGGAGAAGAGGAAGAAAGAGAATCATGTAAAGAGGAATCAAGAATAGGTTGAGTATCAAAATAAGAAGGTAAAGGAGAAGAAGGAGGTGAAGATGAGGAAGTTGGGAAAGTAGAGGGAGTAGGAGTAATGGTTGGATGAATGGTAGGAATGTCATCATCTAGAACAGGATCAATTTAAGAAGGGACAGAAGGGGAAAGAAAAGGAAAAATAGATTCATAAAAGATGACATGTCTACTAACAAAGATTTCTTTGGTCTCAAGATTATATAATCTGTAACCTTTTTGAGTGAAGGGATAACCTAGGAATACAGCCTTAATAGCTCTGGGAGAGAATTTATTTGTGGTGTGAACAGAAGCATAACATAGACAACCAAAATTTTTCAAATGATCATAAGAAGGAGGCTTGTTGTAAAGTAATTGGAAAGGGATTTGAAATTTAATAGCACTGGAAGGTAATAAATTGATGAGATGAGTGGCTGTGAGTAAGCAATGGCCCCAAAAGGAAATGGGCAAACCAGCTTGAAATCTTAGAGCTCTAGAGACATTGAGAAGTTGTTGATGTTTCCTCTCAACCACTCCATTCTGTTGAGGGGTTTTGATACAAGAGCTTTGATGGATAATGCCCAAAGAAACAAGAAATGGTGTAACTTCTTTGTTGAAAAATTCAGTTCCATTGTCAGATCTGAAGGATTTGATGGATGAACTAAACTAATTTTGAACATTGGCAATGAAGTGCTTGAGAGTTGAAAAGACTTGTAATTTGGTGGACAAAGGAAAAGTCCATGTGAATCTGGAAAAATCATCTACAATAGTAATGAAATATCTACATCCACTTAGGGTGGTGTGTCTGTATGGCCCCCAGAGATCACAGTGAATTAGCTGAAAAGGAGAGGTAGTGAAAGATGTGCTAGTGGGTAATGGTAACATGTGTTGCTTAGCAAGGGGACAAATACAACAAAAATCATTATTATTGATAGAATGTGATGAAACAGGAATATCAGGAAGTAAAGAATGTAATTTCTGAACTATAAGAGGAGATACATGTCCCAATCTAGAATGCCATGTTTTGGATTTATTGCAAGCAGAACTTTTAACACTAGCATTGAAAGGAGGAGGGAAGACAGATTTAGCATGGTGATCAGAATGGAGAATATATAAACCTTCATGGAGCTCACCAATTCCCATAATTTTCATCAAATTGGGATCCTGGAATAAACAAGAATTACAAGTGAATTGGACAGAGAATGCAGTTTGATCTATCAATTTAGAGATTGATAGCAAATTATAATGGAAACTGGGAACATATAACACATTGTGAAGAGTGATAAAAGGATTAATGATGACTGAACCACATTGTGTTACTTTGATTTTGTTTCCAGTTGGAAGAGAAAGTAAGATTGAGGATTTTAAAGGAGATATATTTTCCATGAGGTCAAGAGATATGCAAATGTGATCTGTGGCACCTGAATCCAATACCCAACTAGTCAAGTTATAAAATGAAAATGCCATGGAAAAAAGATTAGAAGAAATCATACCAGTTAAATGTTGGGTTTTGATACATCATGGGCAGTGGAATAAACAGATAAAATCAAACACCCAAGAGCCCGAATCCGTGCATGTTGATTAAATTAAATACAAGATAAAAGAAACTAACCCTTGAAGATCGCATCCATGAACACGAACTTTAAGGTGCTAAAGGAAACACCCTCCATCGGTATCCACACGTCGAACGGATATCAAGAACACCTTCTTGATCTGGATTGCTAGACCCAAGGCTTGATGAAGAAACGATTTCTTCATAGGAATTATTTTGCTCCATTGATTATTGAGTTTTGATGATTCTAAATCTCAAAACTAATAATCCCTCTATATGTGTGTAATTGTTTCTCAAACAATATGTTATGATTTCTAAAATCAACCATTAGCATTCTCAAACCCGACTGCACACATATATAATAGGGTATTAACCTAATTCCTTTTGGGACTCGGGATTCCTTGTCAAACAAGAAGTCTTAAACAAACTGTTTTCGGCCGGACAAACCATCCGTACGGATTGGTTGGGTGGCTCCCAAACCATCCGTACGGATCCTTCCACCAGGATCCAGTTTTTCCCGTTTTCTGTGCCTTATTCAATCCGTTCTATTGTGTGTGACCCAATAGGATTATACTAAGTTGGCAACGAGTCCGAACGAGTCAGAACCCGTAAGTCGTAAGCGGACTCTAGCAAGCCATTATGACTACCCAATTAGTATAACTTTGAAAGCCCAAAGTAACCTTATAGAACATATCACAATCCCTTTGTCACACGATATCATATTGGACATAAGTCATGGTCCATGTCAACTTATGTTGTCCAATGCTTTCTCGATCTCGAGTAGATTGATATGAGCAAATAACATTGAACGCCTCAATTCATTTGGGTACGGCCGTACACTATTATCAATCTCACTCATCGAGTGGCAAAGCAGATATCTCTCTTGAGAGAGGGACAAATCCCATCTTGACTAATCATTCTTCCCTACAAGAATCCGATTATGCCAATCGTAGCCTTTATAACCACCCGGTTAGGGGTAGCGTTTGAGTACGTCAAACATAATGTTCATCATGTGGAAGACTATGATAATCTCAGGTCTAAGGATAAATAATATAACTATTATGAGATTTAATTATGGCATTTGACCATGACATAAATCTCATAACGGGTCTATCCAGTACTTGTTCTCCAACATGTACCCACAAGTTTAATCCGCATCCTATGCGCTATAATCATCATATGATTATCCATTAAACTCATGCTAGCCCTTCATAAGTGCTAGGGACAATGATTATTATAATAAACATGCAAAAGATATAATAATCAGGTTTGTTATCTCTATAACAATGAAGCTATGATATAACGCATAGGCCTTTCTCAAGGGCCTAGGGCATAATATCCAACATTAAACTGTTCTGATTAGCACTGGTTACTTGGGCAACAAGGTGATCTTTAGGAGAACATTTCTCTCTCTGCAACATCATCATAGCCTGACTAACTTGTTGAAGTTGCATCTGTAGTTGCTCAAGTGTCACAGAATGAGGATTAGACTTGGATGCTTCTTCAGTGCCTGTGGACTCAACATTCATGGCTTTATGAGACTGAGGTGTGAAATGGTAATTCTGGTTACCAGATCCTGTGTACTTCACATAAGAATTTCCTGATGGTTTAGCTCTGGATGTGATTTCCTTATTATAAAGGGGATGACCAGGAGGAAAACCATGGAGCTTAAAACATTCATCCTTCACATGGCCTTCTCTATGACAGTAATTGCATGTAATGCCTTTCTTGAAAGGTGTTTTGACAAAATTGCCTTTGTTAGAAAAATTTGACTGAGAAGATGTAGCTGCTGCAACAAGATTGGAATTCTTACTGATATTCAGGGCTATAGCATCAGACGAACTTGGAATATAGCCATGACTCAAGGTTTCTTCAAGCTTCACCATGTTGAAAGCTTGATCAATACTAGGAAGAGGAATCATACGCAATATCTGACCTCTGACAGGAATGAAGCAATCATTTAAACCCATGAGGAATTGCATCAGTTTTTTTCTCTCATTTTTCTGTGTATTCTCTTTGGCAACACCACAAATACAAGGACATTTGCATACACTGAGAGTGTCTAAAGCACTGTTTTCATCCCAAATGCCTTTCAGTTTGTGATAATATATCTCAACAGATGTGTTACCTTGCTCCAACCTATGTAAATCCTTCTCAAGCTGAAAAATCCTATGCCCATCGATAGTAGAGAACCTCTGATGAAGTTGTAGCCAAATAACTTCAGCACTAGTGACATAGTTGAGACTATTGCCTATTTCTTCACTAACAGAATTAAGAATCCATGAAATCATCATATCATTTGCTCGACGCCATAGAGAAAACAGATGTGAAGCACTTGCAGGTTTATCAAAGGAACCATCAACTAAACATAGCTTGTTTTTGGCTGACAAGGCAATTTGCATAGATCTACGCCATGAACTGTAATTGTCAGAACCTACTAACTTCTTTGAAACTAAGCACAAAGAAGGATTATCATTGTTATGAAAGAACAAAGGATGCATGTTGGATTCCAAGGAGATTTCAACACTGTGACTCTTATCCTTATTTGAATTGATACTGGAAGAATCAGTATCACCAGGCATGATTCAAATTTGAAGATGAATGCAATAGATCGAGAAGATGAATGATATGAACAGAATCGAAATTGACTGAAACAAAAACTAAGTCAAAATCGATAAACAAATTGATCGAGAGATGATCGATTTGGATCTCAATTTCAAAGATAAGAATTGAAATTGACTGAAAAACAGAGATTAGGTCAAAAACGATGAACAAATTGATCAAGAGATGATCAATTTGGATCT
Source organism: Campanula takesimana (assembly GCA_026119855.1). Lineage (NCBI taxonomy): Eukaryota > Viridiplantae > Streptophyta > Magnoliopsida > Asterales > Campanulaceae > Campanula > Campanula takesimana. The sequence continues at coordinate 652,769 of JAOWBW010000009.1, forward strand.
GAATTTCAAAAATGAGAATCAAAAAATGGATATTACCGATTGAATGTAGGTGCGGAAGCTCCGGAATCAGTAGCAAACGAGGATCGTTTTCTCTGATACCATGTCAAGATGGCAAATGCAAGTCAACATTTCAGAGAGAGAGAGAGAGAGAAAATCTTTGGGAAAATTTTGTATTCCTTCTACTAACTGAAATCAATACAAAGGAGAAGTTTATATACATCTACCTACCTCTAACCTCTTGTATTCTAACAGAAAACAGTTACAAAACCCAATTAACTAACTAAGCTACCACTAATCAAGAGACACCTATACAACTAATAACAAACTACACATATTTACAATATAGTCCTCTAAATATGTAAATTAGCTCCACTGGTCCTTTGAATGAAGTGTTGTGATCTTCTTGAACTGATGTATTTGATGATTGAAGTTGAACTCACTATCACGTGAGTTTGTTGTATTAACAGCACAAGAGTTGACACAACCAGCTGTGTCAATATTTTTAGTCTTATTACTATTATTACCCGAATAACATGTTTTTATTACTAAAGAGCCATCTTTAATTGACAAACGTTCGTACTTCCTCATTAAGATAATTACCAGGTCTTTATTTATGTAGTTGGTGGGAGTTGTTATTTTGGAGTACAATACAAACAAATTTGAGTAAACTACCAAATTGACCCGCGTACTATATCAATATAACCAATTTGACCACCGTACTATCTAAACTACCAAACTAACCTGCGTACTATTCATAAATTAGCCAAATCAACCCAAATCGTTAATAAAGTTAATGGACGTTAAAAATTCGTAGTAAATTAACGATATTACAATCAAAATTTTCAAAATGGTCCATATGTTGAAAAAAATTGCAGATTTGAAAGTTGAGGGGATTAATATGTATGATATTTAACTTTTGACCTTTGAAGTATTTTTCCACAATTAAAGGGGCTCAAATAATTAATATCCTAATTTATACCCAGATGCTAATTACAAAATCAAAATCTCTCCACCTTACCACTTGCACCCAAGCTGCAGCCTGCATCCCCGTGCCCCCGCGCCTTCCTTATCCACCACCGTCCACCGACTCAACCATCCCACCATCGTCGGCTCTCTCTAACTCAAATTCCAGTTTCAGATGTCTTTAAAATCTTCTGCCTACCTTTCCGGGACGCAATCTTAGCCCCGCCTTCACCTTCACAATCCGACGCCCACCCAATCTCCATTCAGATCTGGTAACAAATATAGGGTCTAATGAATTTGTGTGCATCTATTTGCGTGTGTGATGAGTGTGTTTGTGGTTATGTGCAATTTCTGTTTTGGATCCAAAAATGGAAAACAAAGAATGAGGACGTGTTCGGGAATTGAGATGGGTTTAAAGGTTTGAATTTGTGATTCACCGTTCTAATTTTTGTTTGTGGCTGGGTGTGGAAGGAATTGAACAGATGGAGCTTGAAATTGGACGAAGGTTTGACAGAAACCCATTTAAGATGTTAAGGAATTTTTGTTTTATTTTTTGGGTTTTTGAATTTGAGTGAATGCTTGGGTGAATTTAAGCCATGGTGGATGATGACGGTGGGAAGATGGTGGTTTGTGGTGATTTTTGGATGGTGGCAGGAGTTAGTGGTGTGAGATGTTGGGTGGTGGTAATGGTGGGACGTGGAGAAAAATTAAATTAAATAAGCCATTTTGGTACTCAATTAAGCAAGTTAAAAATTTGTTAGGTTAAGGGGTCATTTTGAAAAGTTAGACTGTCATATATGTTAAGTTACTAACATTCATTAATGTCCATTAACATTCAATAACGATTTGGGTTGATTTGGATAATTTATGGATAGTACGCAGGTTAGTTTGGTAGTTTAGATAGTATGGTGGTTAAATTGGTGTCATTGACATAGTACGCGGGTCATTTTAGTTGTTTACTCAAACAAATTTAAGGTGTTTGTTGAACCTATCTAGTTTTTTCTAACTCGTGGACCAAAATTTGATTTTATATTATTTACAGTAACGTTTAGGAGATATTCACGGTGAGTGCATTATGCATAAATTTATACTGACAAAAATTTATGTTTACAGTGCCATTCAAAATCTAGATGACACGATTAAAATTCGGGCATGTGCATTTACCCACTAAGTTAGGCAGGTCACACTGTTAACGGGTGCACTATGGGTATACTCCGTCGGTTTTTTTACTCCTTCCGTCTCGGACTAAGGTTTTTAGTTTGACTTTACACGAAAATTAAGAAAAAGTAAATATTGTGATTATGAAAATGCAAGAAAAGTAGGAGAGATAAAGTGGGTATGGAGTTTTTGTTGTGAGAATAACAAGTGGGTCCCATGGTCCATTTTAGGAATAAAGCAACTAAGAACCTTAGCATGAGACAAACCAAAAAGGAAAGTAAGAACCTTAGTCTGGGACTTAGTCTGGGATGGAGGGAGTAAAAAATAAACAGACGAAAAAAAATGAGAGAGTATATATTTAAAAATTGTGTGTATATATGAAAAACATATATTTTTTTTCTACTCCCTCTGTCTCGCTATGTTTGGCCACTTTTGACTTTTAAGTCAACACAAGTGAACTTTGAATAAATATTAATGTCAAATGAATTATTCTATAGAAATTCTAAAAAAAAATATTGATAGATATATGATTGAGTTATCAAAAAAAAAAATTAGAAATTGATTAGGATAATTGGATTGACAATAATGTTTATTCAAATTTCACAAATGTTGACCATCAAAAATCAAAAGTGATCAAACATAGTGAGACGGAGGGAGTATTAAAAGGATTACTCCCTCCGTCTCATACTTATCACTGTTTATTTTTATTTTAGGTGTTTCATGAGTATTGGTACTCACTCAAAAAAGTTCAGTTTTCTCTATCCTATCCACTCATAATAATTATTCGCTCACTTATTTTCTCTTTCTTACCCACTCACAATATTTATTTTTTCAACATACTTTTTTAATCCTCATACACTCTCATTTGATAGTAATAAATAAAAGACATAGAGAATAATTAACAAAACGAGATAATGTTTAAAAGTTCAAAGCCAATATATTATTAATAGAATTCTAAAAATTTCTTCAACAAAAATCAACAGTGAATTCAATACTTGAAACATCAATTATTCGTTTTCCAACGTTTAAAAAAAAAAAAAAAAAACATTTCAAATTATGTGGCTTTGGTCAACGATAAGATCTCGACCGACGGCCCAAACCCGTTATTAGCACCCGTCTTCGCTGTGAACGTGTCATACTGAAGAAAAAACTCCACCAATAACAACCTACACAACAGCACGATCAGATCCTTAGCTGGACACTGTTTATTATCAGCCGTCGGATCTTCAGTTTCCCGCCCATTCGACCAATACACGTACTGCAGCAACTTCTCTCCCTCCCCAACGAATCTATCGGCCACAAACTCATCGGGATTCTCAAAAACCTTAGGATCCTTAGTAACCAACGGCTGATATCCAAAGATGGTCTCCCCTTTCTTGATCAGGTACGACGAATCATGGCTGTCGATCACGATATCTTCCTTGGCCTTAGCGTACTGGAACGGAACCGGCGGTTCGATTCGGAGCGTTTCGTACACGACTGACTTAGTCAACGCCATTTTTTCAATTGATGAAAATGTGATCCCATTACCGTCTGATTTAACAACAACGGATCTGATTTCCTCTGCAAGCCGCTGGTGTAAAGTGGTCCCACCGAGTGCGACCCACTTGATCAGTGTTGGGAAAAGGACCTTCATGCCCCCGAATGCGTTGAACCCGGCGAGAAAAACCAAGTTGTGGCAAGCTTCTTCTCGCGAGATCCCGAGTTTTTCAGCTCCGTCGAGAAATTTCCCGGACGACGCGTAAAAAGCGTCGTAAAGTTTGTCGTAATCGGGTTTCACGAGAATCGAGGGGATCGGAACTGTGTGAATGGTGTCTTCAACGAATCCGGGTATGAACTTTGACCCGGCGGTACCCAATGGAGCTAGCTGAAGAGCTACCCATCGGGTAAACCGACCAGGTCCGGAAGACCCGAGTTTGGTATCCGCCGGCCGAGCACTGTCGGAGAATAAACTGAATACGAAATCGAAAGCCAGGGTATCGGCGAGGGAGTTGAAGTCGGCCTTCTTCTTGTCGGAGACATGTTTTTCCAAACTTGTGAAAAGCTCCGACACATTAGACCGAAAATTCGGAATAAATTTGTTGTGAGTTTCGGCTAGGATAGAGAGATAGTAGGATTTAAGACTATGGTGTTTAGGTTCGGAGGGATCTAGGAAAGCACAAACCCGGTAGCCGCCGAAATAGGAGAGGGCCGGCATGTAAGTGCCGTCGAGAATGTCTTTCTTCTCGACCTTATTTGTGTCGAAAAGGATGGGGAAGCTGACGGTATCGAGAAGGACGATGACTCTTGGATCGGAGGAGATGAACGGACCGGGAGGCATGTTGGCACGGAAAACGGTGGAGTTGTATTTTTGCATGCGGATTTTGAAGAACTCGACTTGGCCTTGGGTGTAGAAGTAATCGTAACGGTCTTTAACAGCTCCGACAATGGGAGGGCCATAATCGCCGGGGATTTCCCGTAGGGGAAACTTGCCGGCCGGTGGTGGGATAGAGTCGTTGGAGGTTGAAGAAGACATTGTGGTTTTAGGTGATAGAATAGATATGTGGAAATATTAGTCGTTTATATAAGGGAAATAATAAAGTTATAAAAAATGGTTACAAAATATGGCTAACAAAATGAGTTGTCATAATTGTATTGGGATAATTGTATTGGGAAGACAAAATAAACTAAATGGTTTAATGTTATCATAAGACAAATTCTCGCGTACATCTGATGTACGCCGTGCGGCAGGGTGGTCCCCTCCGCTGCATCGCGCGCGCGCCTCATATGCTACAGCCGACGGCCAGATCCTCCCCTCCCTCTTCACAGATCGATGCCATGTGTCCATTTTTTTTTAAAAAAAAAACCCCAATAACTTTAAAATGCTATATCTTGCAATGTATAACTCAGAAAAAAAAAATTAAAAATACGGTTTTGTTCATCCCGACGAGACGAATAAAACGACATAGGTCATGATATGGTTTGATTTTTTAAAAAAAAAACATATTTTTTTACACACTAAAAGTTTGAGTTGCTCATCAGCTAACATGTAACACTCTGTTCTGATAAAAGTAACACTTTCATCTTCAAAATGTAACACTTTTTTACTGTTAAATGTAACAACAGTTTTTATAAAAAAAAAATGGGTTTGCATTCCAATTGTTACTTTCTCAATAAAAAATTGTTACATTTCATATATAATGTTACATTTAAGTATGTAAAATGTTACAATTGAGAAAAAAAAATGTTTACATTCATTTTTTATAAAATGTAACATTAGTTTAGTTGTCAATCCTATGTTAATGTTGGGGGGGGGGGGGGGGGAAAGTGTTACATTTGAAAAAAAAAAGTGTTACATTTGAAAAAATAATGTTACATTCCTTTATAAAAAGTGCTACATTAATTTAGTCGTTAATTTTTATGTTATCTTTAATCTATTGCATCAAAATTGTGGTACATTTTTGAAAAAAAAAAGTGTTACATTTGAAAAACAAAAGTGTTACATTTCGTTATAAGAAGTGTTACTTTTGGTGGGAGGAAAAAAGGTTGTGGGGGCAAAAAAATAAATAAATTAAAAATAAATTAAAAAAAATAGGGCATGGCTCGGCTCGGCTCGGTGCCGCCGCACGGCGTGCGGCCGCCGCACGCGAGACAGCCTCTTATCATAATTACTTGCACATTTTTTTCCATAAAAACAAAGTTGTGAATATGATAATTTAAGTGTGAGACTGACAATTTGAATGTTTATGATAAGTATGGTAGATTGAGTTAAAAATAATAAAATGTGAACACTTAAAAAAGTTAAGACTTACCAATGAAATACCAAAAAAGAAATTCGGTACAAGTTATTATGAGACAGAAGGATTAAGTCATACTTCCTAGGGATGGCCAAACGGAATCGGACCGGAAAAGCCCGGAACTGGAGCAAACCGGGGAGTAAACCGGAACCGGAGTAACCGGAACTGCCATTCATCCGGGCCGGTTACGGTTCACATAAATGGCGAACCGGACCGGAACCGGAACCGACCGAAAATCACTTGTTTTTCAATAATTTAAAAGGGGGGGGGCCCGGAACCGGATTGTGCCAACCGGAACCGGGGTAAGTACGGGCCGGTTCAGGGTCACATATATGCCGAACCGGAACCGGCGGTTCTGAACCGGAACCGGGTTTGGCCATCCATAATACTTCCTCCATCTAGTACCCATTCTGTTACGAGGAAGTCTCTTATGAGACCGTCTCATGTATGAAATGAGTTTCGATGAGAGAGAAAATGGGTTTGCCCCGCCCCATCTATAAGGGAAAACCATTTACTCTCTCAACGATAACCGTCTCATACGTGAGGCCGTCTCACACAAATTTTTGTCTTGTGTTATTTTGGGTGTCTCATTGAAAAGTACGACCTCCGTGGGGAACTTATGGTTACTAAAATTGAATGTGCGGAGATTAAGAAAAAAAATAGGTGTTGTGAGTTGAAAGGAGAGAGAAAATGAGATAGTGGATAGTTGTTGTGAGTTATGAGAATTAAACATTTTGTGTAAGTAATCATAAGTATGAGACGCCTAAAATAGAAAGAAGTAACTACAAGTTTAGGACAGAGATTTTCTCAAAAAGGAAAATAAATACTCACCTTTCTCTCTTTTTCCCACTCACAACATTTATCAATATACCATTCTCTATCCAATTTTCTCTCTCTTTGTCACTCACTACCTGCTTTTCTAACATACTCCATCTGTCCCAGAAATATAGTTTTATTTTGACTTTTTATGGTCAACAAAAATGAACTTTGACCAACCATTTGTGACAATCTAATTATTCTAGTGAAATTTTAAAATTTGTAATTAACAAATCATTAAGTGATTTATTAATAACAATTTTTATAATTTCATTGTGATAATTAAATTGACACTAATGTTTGATCAAAGTTCATTTTTGTTAGGTGTATCTCATTTTCTTTTTGAACTCAATATCTAAGACAAGTAGTTTACTAATCTTTGTCATTCTATTCCTTTATGTGTTCCCAATCCATTACACAATGGAGAAACTACAGTGGTTTTTCTATTTTTTACCCAAAAAAAATAAAATTCATTCCATAAAATATGCAATCGATCACCTGAATTACATGCTTGATTTAATACTAAATCTTCAACTAACTATGTTTTGTAGTCTCACAAGTTGACAGTTAATTAAACTTTTTTTTTGTGAAACAACGGTTAATCATATTTTAATGGGTTAATTACAATTTAGGGCCTGAACTCCATAGGGTGTTCCCCAAGCGGGGCTCCAACAATTTTTTTTGGCGAAACATGGCTCGAAATGCAAATTTTTGGCCAATTCAGGGCTTTTTGACGGGATTCGTTAGAAATCTTGTTAAAGCACCATGTGCCGTGCACGTGATTGACGAAATTGTTAGTTTGAAGTTGATATTCCTATATAAGGAGCTTAATGAAAATTTTTAAAATTCAAAGGTTGAGCATCATTTTTCTTAAAGTATTTAATAATTAAATTTTAAAACAAAAATAAATTAATTATCATCTCTATTTAAGAAAAAAAAATCCTCCAAAATAAAAAGTAAATAAATAAAATTAAAAAGTAAAATGTTTAAATTTAACAATTTTTGTCTTAATGTACTTTTATAGATTAAATTTTTAAATGAAATATATTTTAAAAATTAATTGATAAATATACCAAGAATAATTAATAAATATAAATCTATTCAAAATATAATAATCCCTACCCTTACATCTCTTAAAACCCAGCAAGAGCATCCCAAAAAAAAAAAAAAAAAAAAAAAACAGCAACATAAGAACCCAGTACAATTCGTCTTCTACTTTCTTCTTTTCACCCACCAGCCACCTTACAACCCCCACCCTCACCTTCACCGTCACCCTTTCTCCCCCTCCCAGCCCTCCCTAATTCAATTTGGAATGTTGCAATAACAAATCTGGAAGCTCCCCATCTTTTTTGTGCTCTCATTCAACATTAGAATCAAACAAATATAAATTCAAGCTACTAGCGAGAAACTAAAAAATTACAAAGATGGAAGGAATCTGGCGTTGTGCATGAATTTATGGCCAAGATACGACGTTCTTTTGTGTTTGAATTTCTTTATATGGCAAGAAATAAAATTCATGAATCTGGTTCTTGATTTGATTTTGGCCGTTTGGTTTTGATTTGATTTCGAAATGTGGGTTTTGGATTTGGCATAATCTATTGGCGATGATGGCGGAGGGACGGTGGTTGGAGAAAGTGGTCATGTCGCCGGAGGTGAGATATCTGGGTGAGATTTTGGGGGGGGGGGGGGGTCGGGGATGGGGATTGGGTGTAATGTGTAAAATATTTGAGAGAGATAGTTTTTTAATTTCCAAAATCTTACATTTGACCCCAGAAATTAATATAAATATCAAACTAACCATTTCGTCAATCACGTGCACGGCACATGGTGCTTTAACAAGATTTCTAACGAATTTCGTCAAAAAAAACCCTTAATTGGCCAAAAATTTGCATTTCGAGCCCTGTTTCGCAAAAAAAAAAATGTTGGAGCCCCGCTTGGGGAACACCCTATGGAATTCAGGCCTTAAATTGTAATTAACCATATTTTAATTATTAATCTCAACTTGTGTCGTTGGTGGGGGTTGTTACAATTTAAACAAGACAAATAAGTATGTAATGGGTTAGTTGAATCAATTACTAGTACTAAAATGACTAAGCATGTTGTCGTAAAATGAAAACTTTTTCCCTGGGTTAGATAAGAATAAGAGTAAAAGATAAAAAGTCCTGAATTCTCTAGAAAAAGAAAATGACATAAATACTTTTACCTTTAGAAAAAAAAATAAAAAAAAATTGTTAAATAAAAAAAAGGAGGTCTCTTTCTCCTTATCTAAGCCTGAGTAGATTGGCCTCAAAAATTGAGTGAACAAGTTAAATAAAATGGGTGGTGGTTGTCAATATTTATAAAGATATACTTGGATTTTTCAAGAAAAGCTAATAAGCTATAAATAACAAGACATGTGATTCATAACACAAATGTGAAACATTTTTTTGGTCAGGAATTTGTATCTTGTAATTAAGACAAATCTTTTGGTATAGACCAAGACATTTGGATTATATCGTTGTGTTGTTTGTATTAAAAATCCCCTGCTATCATCGATATCATGGGACAACCACATATAGAAGATGAGATCATTTGTACTATTTTTGTAAATATGTTGTACAACAAATAATTTAACAGTTATGCATTTATGAATCACTAATAGCGTCATGATGACACTAGTCCTAATAACGCATAACTGTTGAAACATGTGGTACAAACGTAATACACAAAAGTGATACAAGTGATCTTATCTCTAACATAACAGGTGGAATTTAGAATTTTTGTTCGTGGATAATTTTGTGTACCACACACTTTATAATGTGAAATTCAATGGTTTAGTTTATTTATTTATATAGCCTGAGAATGACATCAGCAGTAACTCAAAAATTTCATGTCTCAAATGGTATAGTTAAGGTATAATGTACGAAAGGATTAAGTAATAATTTGTTCCTTAAACTTGACACCTTTTATTAGTTTGGTCCCTTATGAATTATATTTATTAATTTGGTCCCTTATGTTGGCTTTTTTGCCAAATTGCCCCTTTTGTCTGTTTAATATTTAAAAATACCGAAAATATTATTAGATTAAATAATTGTTTGGTCCCTAAACTTGGTATTATTCTTAGTTTGGTCACTCACGATGGGTTTTATGTATGTTTTCCCATTCATATATTTTTGCCAGTTTTCAATTTTATTTTTTTAATCAATCACTAAATATTTTAAAATTCAAAAACGATGCCTATAATCCATAAAATTAATATGATTTTTTTTTAATCCAAATTATTAAAAAAAATGGTTTGAACATGAATCGATTGAATAAAATTGTTGAGTTTATTAAAAGGACCATTATTTTACCAATTTGTGTTATTTCTCTCCCTATATTTTTCAAAGATATATTCTTACATTTTTAAAAGAGTAAACTACCAAAATGACCCGCGTACTAACAACGTTTTACATATTTACATGCGTACTAACGAAACAACCAAACCAACTTGCGTACTATTACCGAAATAACCAAAATCGTTAAAAAAGTTAATAAAATCTCATGAGCGTTAGTTTTCTAACAAATATTACTTTCATAATTTTCAAATTACCTCCATAACTATAAACCTTAATGGAGGGGCTAAATAGAAAATTCTTATACCCAAATATAAAAACAAAAACCTAAATTAATCTAATTCACCTTCCTTCCTCCTTCGTTCCTCCTGCGTTATACTCCACCGGCGTTACCTTATCCTCCACCGGCCACCCACTCCTTCTCAAATTCTTCCTTTCCTTCATCTTTTCCGGCAGTCCCCCACAGCCCCACCGCCCCACCCCTGCCATCTCGTCCTTCTCACAATCACACTCACAGACCTCAAATCCACCGTCTCCTTCCTCTTGTCTGTCGGCCTCACTACTTCCGCCATCTCCATGTACCCCCAAATCATCACATCCCCTCTCCGCAACGTCATCTCTGTCATCACCTTCATCCTCAGCGAAGCCCACATCTCCGCCGCGTCATCCACTACCGCCCCAGCCTTCTCATCTGCAACGTCAAAACCGAGCTCCGCCCTACCCTCTACTTCCTCCAGGGTACAATCGGATTCCGATTATCGGAATTGCCAACCCATCCCCTTCTCAGATTTGGTTCGTACACTTTCATCCCCTTCTCAGATTTGTAGGTTTTCTGCAAATGGGTATAGGTGATTTTGAATGAAAAGATTTTTCTTTTATATGGTGTCATAGTGTTTGAACTTTGAATCTAATCTCAAAGTAAGATCTGAGTTTTGAAAGAGATGTAATTACATGGTTTTGGTGAAGTTTATGTTTGATTAGGATTTGATTTTGGTGATTTCATGGTGGTGTTGAGTTGGTAAAGATGGAGTTGATGGTGGGTGTTGGTTATACGATGGTGGGTGTTGGTGGTAAGCATTATTGACGGTGGTTGTGGGTGGTGGTAAGACGGTGGGTGTGGGTGTTGTGCGGTGGTGATGTTTTTCTGCTTTCTTTTTTCTTTTTCTTTTTTTTTTTTGGAAGGAGAGGTGGTGATGTTGAATTAACCAATACTCCCCCGTCTCACTCGAATTAGGATTTTTGGGTTGGTCACGGGGATTAAGGAAAAAGTGTTAGTGGAGTAGGTGTTGTGAGTATGAAAAGTAAAGTAAGAGAGAGAAAGTGTGGTAGAGAATAATGAGTGGAAAATTGTTGTGAGTGTGAATGTGGGTCCCTTTAAATAAAACATTTCCATTTTTGGGTTGTCCTAATTCGAATGGGACACCCAAAATGGAAATTTGTCCTAATTCGAGTGGGACGGAGAGAGTATAAATTTCTGAATAAAAAAGTAAAAAAAAAGTAATTATTAAGATTTGTAGATAATTTTTTTTAAAAAAGGAAAAATGTTTGTAGTTATGGGGGCAATTTGAAAATTATGATAGTAAAATTTGTTAAAAAACTAACGCTCATTTAATTTCATTAACATTTTTAACGATTTTGGTTATTTTGGTTATTTTGTATATAGTACGCAAGTTAGTTTGGTTGTTTCGTTAGTACGCATGTAAATATGTAAAAAGTTGTTAGTACGCGGGTCATTTTGGTAGTTTACTCATTTTTAAAATGATCAAATACACTTTGTCAACATGCATACCCATCAAATAGGTAATTTTGAGGTTTATTAATTGGAAAAATTTGGAGGAGAAAAATATCCAAGACTCTTTTGAAATTAATTAATTGTTTGTTGTGCATAATGAACATTTTGAATTTGATTTAATAGTGAAAAATTAATAGAAATAAATAAAGGGGGCATACTAAAATATAAATCAATCGTGGGTAGGACCAAATTAATAAAAGCGCCAAGTTTAAGGATCAAACTATCATTAGTTACAGGAGTATATTAGGTATTTTGAAATATCTTGCAAACGGAAGGGGCAAACTGGCAAAAAAAAACATCATAAAGGACCAATCTAATAAAATTTATTCTTAAAGGACCAAACTAATGAAAATTGTCAAGTTTAAGAGCCAAATTATTATTTAATCCATGTACGAAATTTCAAAAAGTAATTAGATTGTGAAATTCAATGGTTTAGTTTATTTGTTAGTCCGGTAGTTTTAAGTCAAGATAATTTTCTTTTACAGTACTTGTTTGTTAAAATCTTTGGTATGGGATAAAAAAAAAAAAAAAAAGAAAAAAAAAAGAAGAAGTTTGATACGTGTATAAGATGGTGTTGCTGGCAATTGTTGATTTGTACACCCAAATAAATTTTGTAGGGGAGGAACAACGACATTTAATTTTAAATACTTCATGAAATGATAGTCTTTTTTATTATTTGTTCTAGAAAATTAATCTAATTTTCAATAGAAATGCAAAACTAATGTATTTCCAAAATGTATCATGTAATCGTAAAATGTTAAACATAATAACTGTCATTCCGATACAGGAGTACTACTTAACCACACGCAAATTTTTCTTAGTTTTCAACTTGGTTTTCTTCCCTTATGTGGAAGCCTTTGTTTTCTTCCCTTATGTGGAAGCCTTTGTTTTCCCTCCATTGCTGAGGGCTTTGTGTAATTTGTTTGTTTTATTTGTTGTTTCTTTGAATTTTTTTTTTTTGCACATCTCAATCAAATATCTGTCATGAACTTGGAGTATATGGAGATGACAGTTGTGGTGGATTCAGAGGTTGTTTTGGATGGAGTGCTCGCATTTTCACATGGATATTCTATGTCAGACAACCTTCATGGATATAGGGACAAACTTCATGCAAATTCTCTTCTCTCTATAAATTTAGATAGTCAAACGGCAAATGTTAAAGCCGATGTTGTTTGTAGGTCTTCTTTTGTTAACGGAAGTCCTACCACTTGGGTTGAGCATCCGTTTCATGTGGATTACCAACTCCAAACTTTGTATGTTTATGTCAATTAATAAAATCTTGTTGTTTGCTTCAAAAAAAAGAAAACCACACGCAAATAAATGTGGAATAAAAGGAGAGATTGATCTATTTAATTGTACTCCCTCCGGTCCAAAATAACTATCACTTTTAGACCAAAATTTTAGTCCAAAATAATTGTCACTTTTGAGCTAAATGTCTCTCTTATCCTTGCATTGAAACTTGTTCTCTTTTATTAATTATCTTAGTGTGAGACATTAATGTAAGAAAGTTGCACACTTAATAGGGTAAAGTTGGAACTTTTGTCACTAAGTCATGATAATTATTATATTTTTTAAGAGTTGTGTAAATGCAAAAAAAAGACAGTTATTTTAGACCGGATGGAGTATTTATTTATACCGAAGACAATACGTAAGTACGTATCAATTTTCATATGGTGATAGTAGCAGAGTATTCATTCGTGATCATAATATTTATACTTGTTTTAGACTTCTTTCCTACTTATTCTCTTTGTCTCAAATAATTAGTCATTCCTTTTACATTATTAATGTGAATGAGCTTTAAGCGATTATTTAGATTAATTTTAATCATTACAATAAAAACTCAAAACCTGATATTAATAATATTTATAAAGGTGTAAAATAATATGTATTTTTTAGTTTTCATAAAATAATTATAAATAGTTTTAATTATTGCTGAAAGTTTATACGTAATAACAACGAAACTAATTTTCCGAAACAAAAATGTTTCACGGTCATTAATAATTAATAAGGGCATACTTGTTACTCCCTCCTTCCCAAAACAGCTTTCACATTTTTTGAAAAACACGGGAATTAATAAAATGTGTAAGAAAAGTGGGTGGTGTGAGAGGGAAGGAGAGAGAAAGTGGGGTAGAGAATATTAAATTGATAGTTGTTGTGAGTGGAGAGGAGAGAAAAGTAGTGGGAATCTTTTCCATTTTAAGAAAGTGAGACTTACCAATGGGACACCCAAAAGGGAAATATGTGCAAGGTGTTTTGGGACGGAGGGAGTATAGAATAGCAAAGTTTTTTTTTTCGAAAGTACAATAGCAAAGAATTTTTAGACAATGGTAAAAAGTCACATATTTTAATTTTTGGAACAAAATCTGACTCTTTAAACGACATGTAATTAGAAATGAATTGAATATTACTCCCTGCGTTCCATAATAAATTACTCATTTTGATATTTTTGGTGTCTCATTAGAAAGTTTATTTCTTAATATGTTTATTACTGAGATTCACTTGTCATACTCACAATAACCTTTTACTCACTACTTTCTACCCAACTTACTATCTTTTTCATACTCACAACACCTACTTTTAAAAAACTGTTCATAATTCCTATTTTAAAATCGAATGAATTATTTGTTATGAGACGAAATAATATTTGTTATTAGGTTGGACTAAATATTACATGTTCAAACCACTGTGCGGAGCTAGCACATGTTCAAAGGGGGCAATTGCCCCCATTGATTTTTAAAAAAAATAAAAAAATTACTAGTGCAAAATTTTCAAAATTTTGGAGGTTTAGTGCAATTTAATGATACTTGCCCCCTTTGAAATAAAAGTAAAAGTTTACTAAAATTTTAATTTGCCCCCATTGAAATTATGTGTAATTTTTGCCCCCATTGATAAAAAAATCATGGCTCCGCCACTGGTTCAAACAATTAGTGGTACTAATTTGATTTCTTAAGCATTAATTAACCGAAAACGCTCCTCTAAGACTATGAGCAATGGGGGTATGAAATGGTGTATGAAAGGGGGGGGAGGTTGTATGAAACCATTGTGGGGGTGGTTGAATTTGGGGGATGAAATAATTCATACGGGTTGAAAGTTTGGGAAAGCTGGCATCTTAGACACGTGGCGTGCTCCAACTGGCCCGGCGTTGGCGCGTGCACCACACGGCCCGACAGGGCGCGTGTGGTGCAGCGCAGGGCGGTTTTTTTTTTTTTTCTTGTGTTT
This sequence comes from Campanula takesimana, assembly GCA_026119855.1. NCBI lineage: Eukaryota > Viridiplantae > Streptophyta > Magnoliopsida > Asterales > Campanulaceae > Campanula > Campanula takesimana. Next base: position 667,807 of record JAOWBW010000009.1, read on the forward strand.
GCCACGTGTCTGTCACTCATTGGTCCGTTTAATTTTATTTTTTCCCTATAAAAAATAAAAATGATATAAAAAGTAGTGGGGTATAAAATGATGAGTGAGAGGAGATGATTTTTTCTTTTTCAACTTACCATTGTAGGGGGGTTGTATGAAAGGGGTGTATGAAAGATGAGGTGGATAGGATAAAGTGTTAAAAGTGGGTGTTGAATTTTTTTTGGTGTATGAAACCATTGCTCATAGTCTAAGCAAGCATGTCACTTTTAGAAATTCAACTGATTAACAAACTTTATCCATCTAGAAAATTATCTAATTGACAAATGCTTGCACGCAAGTCAGGTAAACTTAGCTAAGGAAAAACACTTTTTTATTAATCAACGATCAATCAATCAACAACTAAACAAAAATATTGTTGAAGAAAAATAAGCAGCCTTGCATTTATATACTCGGTTCTTGAATTAATGACTATTGGAAGACGTAATAAGCGGCCGACGATAAGACCACGTGGAGGTTGACGTGAGGTGGTCAACGTGTATTGGCTGGCTAACCGCGTTCGACCATTTGGTTCAACACTAGATTACTAACCATTTGGTTTTTTATACTCCATCTAGTATTTCAGAAGATACTTTCATTTTGATTTTTTATGGTCAATAAAAATAAATTTTAACTAAACATTGGTGTCAATTTAATGATCACAATAAAATTCTAAAAATTGTTATTGATAAATCATATACAGTAAATTTTAGACTTTCACTAGAATGATTAGATCATTACCAATGGTTGCTCAAAGTTCATTTGTGTTGATCATAAAAAATCAAAATGAGACTATCTTTCTGGGACAGAGGGAGTATGAGTTTTGTCGTTAATTAATTATTCAAAAAATAATTGTGCTAAAATAAGAATTATACTCCCTTCATCCGTCCCAGAGTATATGCACATTTCATTTTTAGTCTGTCCCAGAGTACGGAGTATGTCGATTTCCTAAAACGGCAAATAATATTTACTATTCATCTCACTCATTCTCTCTCCTACTTTACTTTTATACTCACATCACTTCCACCATTTCTTAATCTCCGTGAAATGAGAGGGTGGACGTATACTCTCGAACGAAGGGAGTATTGGCTTTCAAAAAAAATATATATAGAACTAACTATACTTCTAACCCTAATTAAGAGCCTGAATTGCAGGCACGTTAATTATGATAATTGTTATTAAAACAAGTTTTGTTCAAAGCTTTTATTAGTTGAGGCTAAACACAACCTAATCAAAGACATTTTTTATTTATTTTTTGAAAGAAATCAAAGACATTTTAAAAATTATACTCATTCCTTTTCATGCAAATTAGAATTTAAGTCTCCTTAGTTTAATCGAAACTAGTACTTTCGTCCTAAAATAAATGTTCATTTTATTTAATTGATTATAAAAAGTTGCCTTTTAATAAGTTTTAACAACAAGAGATGAATTTCTTTGAATGCTTGATAAGTCAAATTTTACAATTTGTGATATTTATGGTTTGATCTCCCACCTTGGCTCCTGAGTCATAAAAAGAAAAAACAACAAAAGGTGAGTAAATATCATCGTTATTCACTTTAAAACTTTTAATTTTGTAAGTATATAAAGTATTATAATTAAGAGGCTAGTATATCATCTGGGGATAAAAAAAATTTATAAAAGAGTTAAGTATCATTATGGGGACTTTCTTTTGTGTGTGAAATTGTACAGAAGGGGATACATTTGTACCAAAATGAATAATCAAATTTGATCAATTTTTTTTGTTTTGTTTTAAAGTAAGGCTCCTCCTTTAGTTTCACATACTTATTGATATTTCATCCGTCACATAACAAAGTAACATGATTTTTGACTTTTTTTAGTTAAAACAAGTTAACTTTGAACAATCATTAATGTTAATCTAGTTATACTAGTAAATTTTAAAGTTGTTATTGATAAATCACTTAATAATTTATTAATAGTAATTTTTACAATTTTATTAGAATGATTAGATTGACATTAATATTTAGTCAAAGTTAACTTGTGTTGATTAAAAAAATCAATCAAGGTACTTTGTTATGGGACGGATGGAGTATGTAAAAAAATGGTTAACAAGATTATCCTCTTTGAAAAAGCAAGTCGATGGCTTAAGTCAGAAAGGAAGTGTTATCAAAGGTGTTGCCACTATAACGATAACACTTCGGGCAACACTTAACACACACGAACAGAAAACAAATTCTGAAAAGAGTTTGCAGCGAAAAAATCACAAAAGAATTATTTTTCTCAACGTATATAAATTATATATCTTGAAGGATGCCTCAAAATGCGAGACCTTTACTAATAATAAGAATTAAAGTACAAGGCCGAGAGTTCCATAATGCTATTACAATGAAAGCTTTGTGGAACGACTAAGACTATACACGAGACACTATCCTAGCCAAGACAAACTTATAATACTCGATTACAAGAATGGAAAGGTTTGGAAAGACGGGGTTTATCGGAACCAAGGAGTGTATAGCCTTTCTTGTGTGAGAATGTGTGTTGTATTTGCTTCAAGTGTTGTATCTTCAATCAACATTCTCCTTGCTATTTATAGGCTTGAGAATACTTGGGGAATACACAAATATGGCTGGATTGTTGTTGAAAAACATGGTGGAGTGGAGAGGAGGAGTAGCCGAGCCTTGGGCATAAATTTCTCCACATGTCCATATTTGTATGAGCTAATTCTTGGTGTCCAAGTCCATGCATACCCGACTTGTACCTTCGAGCTATGGAAGCCTTGTACATTCTTGATCAACAATCAACCCTTTGAATGGGTCAATTCCCATGTGTTTGTTGTTGAGTAAATCCCACATGTTTATGGATAAAATCCTCTTTTATCCATAATTTTTTATTTAACTTCCTTACAATATTCTAGCATAATATATACCTGGAAATTGGACCAACATAAACACTAAACTTGCATAAATATTAGACATTAGTACATCAATTATTTATGAAGCAAATATCCAAATAAAATCCCAGACAGTCCGTCGGGTATCACTGGGACAGTGTTGGCAGCACTTGTGGTATCACCACGTTCTGCACTTACACTCTTTTTCCTTGCTCCGATCCAAAATAAATGTCGCTTTTAGACTAAAATTTTAGTTCAAAATAAGTGTCACTTTTAATCTAGATGTCCCTCTTATATTTACATTAAAACTTGTCTTGATTAATTAATTATATTAGTGTGAGGCATTAATGTAAAAAAGTTGTAAATCTATATTCCCTCCGTCCCACCTCACTTGACACCCAAGAGGTGGGCACAATAACTAAGGAAAAATAATAAAATAAAGAAAAAGTGTGGTAGAAAATGAAGAGAGAGAATGAGTGGGGTAAATAGTAGTGTTGGTTGAATAAATTGAGTGGTGAAAAATGAAGAGAGAGAATGAGTGGTAGGGTAGAGTTAATATAAAATTATAAAAAGTAGGCTATTTTGGGAAATGTCAAGTGAGCTGAGCCGGACCAAAATAGAAATAAGTGTCAAGTGAGCTGGGGCGGATGGAGTATATATTAAAAGTCAAGGTAGAGTCTTTTGGTGGTGTCATGTGGACAAATTTTGGATAACTCTTGATTTTGCTGGTGCCACATCATCCATAGCATTTTAATGAGGTGACTTTTCATTTTTCTCTTATTAGCTAATAGTATTAATTAATTGTAATAGTTACTATATTAGTTAACTATTCTATTAATAGTATTAGTTTATTATAATAGTTAACTACATAAGATAACTATTACTATTAATAGTATAAGTAAATTATAATAGTTACTATAAATGGTAATTTTTACTATTAATAGTATTAGTTAACTATATAAGATAACTATTACTATTAATAGTATTAGTTAAATGTGAAAGTTATTATATATAATAACTATTACTATTAATAATATTAGTTAATTGTAATAGTTGATTATATAACATAATTATAACTATTAGTAATATTAGTTAAGTGTAATAGTTACTATATAAAGTAACTATTATTAACAATGATATTAACTAATTAGAATAGTTACAATATATTGTAACTATTACTATTATTAGTAATTTTTTTGAAAAAAAAAATACTATTATTAGTATTAGTTACTATATATAGTAACTATTACTTTTAACTTATTATTCACGGTAAAAGTTATTAGTATTAGTTACTATATATAGTAACTATTATTTTTAACTTATTATTTACGGTAAAAGTTTCAGGGTAAAAGTCATATTTTCTATTTTGGTAGATCCTAGAGTAAGAGTTTATTTCCTAAAATGATAAAGAATCTCTACTATATTCATCCCACTCATTCTCTCTCATACTTTACTTTTATACTCACAACACTAATCAATTTACTATTCGTTCCCATTCATTCTCTCTCTTACTTTAGTTTTACACTCACAACTCTTAAATCACTTCCACTATTTCTTATTCTCCGTGCATTTGAGAGGTAGGACTCTTACTCTGGGACGGAGGAAGTACTACTTAGGTAACCATTTTCTTTTAATTTACTATTTAAAATCATAATTACTATAATGTTAACTATAATTAAAACATTATTTTCTCAATCGATCAAGAGTAAAAATTGACATCATTATGGGACAAGCGAAGTAATTTTTTAAAAAATTACTCCTTCCGTCTCACTATGTTTGGCCACTTTTGACTGTTGGTGGTCAACACAAATGAACTTTGACTAAATATTAATGTCAAATTAATTATTCTAATGAAATTCTAAAAAAATTTATTGATAGATATATAAATGATTTGTCAATAACATTTTTTGGAAATTGATTACGATGATTGGATTGACATTAATGTTTAGTCAAAGTTCACTAATGTTGATCATCAAAAGTCAAAAGTGGCAAAACATAGTGAGACGGAGGGAGTATAAAGTTATTCTTAACCAATATTATTAACCAATCGTAATATCTATTTTATACTATAGTAATTAAAACTATTTCCATTATTATTAAAAAATCACAAGTAGATTTATATTTATCTTTAAATTTATTTATATTTATTTAAAATATTTACTAATTATATAATGTAATTATAAATATCCACACACAAAAGACAACACCCGTGCGAAGCACGGGTTAATCCCTAATAGAGACAAATAATTAAGTATTCTTGAAAATTCTTTTAAAAGTTTTGACAATCACTATCCAAATAAATCTACACACCTTTCAAATAAATGTAATACAATTTTCTCTTATGAAAAGTTATTAATTACGAAGAAAATATATACACTCACCTTGTCTTATTTAAATTAAAAGATGCACTTTTGTTTTAAGCATAAAAATTAAGAAAATATTAAAGTGATGTAAGTGTTGTAAATATAAAAAAAAAAATATTTAGAGAGAAAATGTTGAGTATAGAATAGTAAGTGAATAGTTATATAAGTATGCAAGTCAATCTCATTTAATAAAAAATATTCTAAAATTTTTATTTTGGGAAAGTGTATTTTTTTAGTGGGACCCTATTTTGAATAAAGACTACTCCCTCCATCCCAAAACACCTTGCACTTATTTCCTTTTTGGGTGTCCCATTGGTAAGTCCTCTTTCCTAAAATGTTTAAGATTTATTGTTTTTCTATTCTCTCTACCCCACTTATCATATTCACACACTTACTTTTGGGTTCACTTGTAAATCTCACTCAATTTATCATACTCACAACCTCTTTCCCACTCACAATACTTTTGATTATATATACTCACTCCTTAATTCATGTACATCCTCCAAAGTGTGCAAAGTGTTTTGGGACAGAGGGAGCACATCTTTTAGTGGACTAGAGGAAGTATATCTTGTTGGAAAAGGGTTTGGAAAATATAGTTTGACCCAATTTTCAAATATGTTTCATATAATGATTAATGAAATAAGTTGCAAAATTAAAATTTAGATTTAATGTAGTTAAAGATATGCATTTATTTATTCAAAATCATTTCCGGGTGAATAAGAAATTAATACCTAAAAATTGTAACTTGACATGAGTTTATGAAGAGTTTGGGAATATAGAAAGTCATATATCCTACATTGGCTAGAAAAGAAAAATGATGAGTGTATTTAAGATAACTCATACAAAGAGGTATCAATCTAGTGTGAGCTTCCTACCATGCAAGCTAGAGATCATAAGCTTCCTACCATGCAAGCTAGAGATCCATTAAGCCTACCATGCAAGCTAGTTTAATAGGGATAATTTAACACTCTTCACACTAAAACATACTATTAATAATCAATTTTTTAATATATATCTTTTTTTTTTGATAATTTAACACTCTTCACACTAAAACATGTTAATAATCAATTTTTTAAAAAATAAATTATAAATGTCAAAAGAAACCGTTATTTAAAAGACAAATTCTCATATACAACCGTTGCACCATGGTGCAACTGGCCAAACCCATGGGCTACACCCGCCGACCCGTCTGACCCGCCCAGCCCAGCCTCTCCCACCCTCCCAGATCGCGACACGTGGCAAGCCTAAAAAAAAGGGTTAATTGCAATTTGGTTCCTAACATTTTTCAAAATTTGCAATGTTGATGCTATCTTTTCAATTTCGCCAATTAGTATATCCAATTTGTCTTTTTGTTGCAATCTGACTACAAAAATAACTGTTCGTTAATTTTTTTAACAGATTTTTTGTGATGTGACTAGCACATGACCTTATAAGATGTTTTTAGAGCTACACATATCCGATAGGTATGATTCTTTTTTAAAATTGAAGCTAATATTTAAATCTACAACATATATTTTTTTGGTAATTTTTTGGTGAATTAATTATATAATATTAATTTGTAATTTAAATAAATAAAAATAGCTAAAAAAGAGAGAACATGGGAAAAAAAAATTTGAAAATTACTACTTTCCACCATGCTATACCTTCTTTCCTTCCACCACTCCGCCACCTTCCCATAGCACCCCTTCCACATACACCCTTTCCCCAATTCATCCTTCTCGCCCTCTCCCTTTTTTCCTTATTAGATATTTTCATGAACTGATAATCCAAAAATAGCAATTACTTCATATGAAACATATTTAGGGTTAATAACTTGTTTAGATTTCATTTTCACATTTTTTGCTAATTTTTATTATTTAATAATTAAATTTAATAAAAAAATCCAGCAGCCAAAAAATTGCCAAAAAAAATATATGTTGTAGATTTAAATATTAGCTTCAATTTAAAAAAAGAATCATATTAATCGGATTTTTGTAGTTCTATAAAACATCTTAGAACGTCCCTTAAAACGTCATATGTTAGTCACATGACATAAAATTTGTTAGAATTCTAACACCCAGTTAGTTTTGTAGTCGAATTGCAACAAAAAGATAAAGTGGATATACCAAATGGCGAAAATAAAAAGACAGCATCAACATTGCAAATTTTGAGAAATGTTAGGGACCAAACTGCAATTAACCCAAAAAAAACCCCATTAACTTTAAAATGCTATATCTTGATATTTATAACTCAGAAAAAAAATTAAAAATATGGTTGTGTTCGTCTCGACGAGACGAATAAAACTACATAGGTCACGATATGGTTTGATTATTTTTTAAAAAAAAAATATTTTTTTACACACAAAAAGTTTGAGTTGCTTGTCAGCTGAGATGTAACACTTTGTTCTAATAAAAGTAACAGTTTCATATTCAAAAAGTAACACTTTTACACTCAAATGTAACAGCAATTTTACAAGAAAATTTAAATTGTTTTGATAGTTTTTGTCGTTAGAAAAAGTAATATTTGAAGTGTAACAAAGTGAATATATAATTATAAATTTTTATATAGATGAATATATCATTTTTATTTAGTAAATGTTACTTTTCTTCTTTTAAAAAAGAGTAGAAATTCATATATATAATCGAGTTGCATTTCAATTGTTACTTTCTAAATAAAAAAATTGTTACATTTAAGAATATAAACTGTTACAATTGAGATAAAAAATGTTACATTTATTTTTTATAAAATGTAACATTAGTTTAGTTTGTTAATCTTATGTTAATTTTGAAAAAAAAAAGTGTTACATTTGAAAAACAGAGTGTTACATTCCTTTATAAAAAGTGTGACATTGGGTTAGTTGTCAATCTTTATGTTATCTTTAATCTATTGCAGCAAAATTGTGGTACATTTTGAAAAAAAAAGTGTTATATTTGAAAAGAAAAAAGTGTTACATTTCGTTATATTAAGTGTTACTTTTTTGGGAGGAAAAAAATTTGGGGTGGCAAAAAAAAATAAAAATGGAAGGTTGGCTCCGTGCGCCGTCGCACCATGCGGCGGCCGCAGGAGACCCCTCTATTTAAAATAGGAAGGAGTATTATAAACCTTAGGTTCAAGAAAACAATGTTATTGAGACAGTAACTTGTATATAAAAGCCAAATTGTAATAAACAATTGGTTTGGCTATGACTCAACAATTGGATTCAAATATGTTGTACTCATCCGTCATTGGGTGCCAAGAATTTTTCGGAAAAGAATCATGATTGTTTTGAATATGATGTGTTATGATTTAATTTAAAGAGAATAAATTCATTTTGATACAAATGGAGGGAGATTTAATTTTTAAAGGTAAAAGCATTTTTTTCAAAATTTACTATTCCCACCGTCCCAAAATGCTTGTAATTTAAAGCTTGTCCCAAAATGTTAGTTGTTTCTCTATTATTTAAGCATTTTTTGCATTGTTTGCCAATTATACCCTTATTTATGGTGAGGTAGTTGTCGTTATAAAAGTATTTAGTTATCTAATTAATTAATTTAAGACAGGCAACAAGCTCCGACCACCTTTTTTCTTGTGTCAAATGGGCCGTCTACGATGGAGGAGCCACCGTTATGGGAGCGCGAATGGCTGACCGCGGCCAACGGAGGCGGCATTGAGTGGAGGTTGGTGGTGGGGCTATGCTCGAGGAGCTACGTATTTGTCTTAAATTTTGGTAGGGTTTCTTATAAGACTATAAGCAATGGTTTCAACTCCCCTTCCCATTTCATACAACCACTTTAACACTTTATCCCATCCACCTCATCTTTCATACACCCCTTTCATACAACCCCCCTATAATGGTTAGTTGGGAAAAAAAATTCATCTCCCTCCCACTCATCATTCTATACCCCACTACTTTTATATTATTTTTATTTTTTATATATTCTTTATTTTTATGATTAGTAAAAAATAATTATTATTATTATTATTTATAATTAAAATAATATTTTACACTAAATTATTTTTTTTTGGCAATTAAATAATTAGATAAATGACGATAATTATTATTCAAAATAAGAAAAGTTACAATACACTTAGCTTGCGACATAATTAATGAAAGATAATAAAATTATTAAATCACACATGGTTTCCGAATTTTTCCCATATGTGCTTGACTAGATCCTTCTGCAATTGTTGATGAACTCTTGAATCACGCATTTCGGATCTAGTACGCACATGCTCTGCAAATGCAGGTAGTACCTCAGTCGAGAATGGTTGTTGTGTACTAGACCCACTTGCCTCGGGTTGTTGTGAAGTAGACCCTCTTGCCTCGGGTTGAAAGTCTTTCCAATTTTGAGAATAAGTATGCCGTTCATCCTCAACAATCATATTATGTAATATGATACATGACCTCATGATGATAGCCAAGTCGTCTATCTCCCACATTCGAGCTGGTTCTCGAATGATTTTAAATCGAGCTTGGAGCACTCCGAATGCACGTTCTATATCCTTTCGACATCCCTCTTGAAAATTCGCAAAAAGGTTATCTTCCTCACTTTGAGGAAGTCTAACTGATTTGACGAAAGTCGGATAAGAAGGGTATATACCGTCAGCAAGATAATACGCCATATTATATTGACGTTGATTCACATAGAAATTAACCCGTGGAGATTTTCCTTGTTCAACATCATCGAACAATGGCGATCAATCGAGCACATTTATATCGTTCAATGTGCCCGAACATCCGAAAAAAGAATGCCAGATCCACAAATCATGAGTGGCAACTGCTTCAAGTATAACACTCGTGGTTCCCTTATCACCTCTAGTAAACTGACCTTCCCAAGCAGTTGGACAATTTTTCCATTCCCAGTGCATGCAATCAACGCTCCCGATCATCCTTGGAAATCCCCGTTGCTCACTAACTTCAAGTATACTTCGCAGGTCATCTTCAGTTGGGGCTCGCAAGTACTCTTGCTCATACAATTGAATGACCCCTTTGCAAAATCGACGTAACGTCTCCAACGCTGTAGTGCCTCCTATCTTTATGTATTCATCGATAGCATCGGCGGACATACCATATGCTAACATTCTCATCGCCGTGGTACATTTTGCTAATGGAGATAGGCCTTCTTTGCCAGTAGCATCGTATCTTTGTGTGAAGTAGTTGTCATGGTTTGATAGATCCGTGACGATTCGAAGGAATACATGTTTCCGCATCCGATATCGTCGGCGGAAGAAATCTTCATAGGTAGCATTTTCAGCAAAGTAGTCGTCAATCAGACTCTTATTGTGAAAAGCATGGTCTCTTTTGAAATGTTTTCTTTTTTTTTTTTGGTTCCTCTTGTTGCAAAAGTGGTTTGACGATAAACTCCTCCTCCCATTCAGTTGGGACAGCTGAAGGCATAAAATTGGGTGGAAAAAAAGGATTTGAAACATTTTGGGGACGGGGTTGGTTGGAAGATTGGTTCTCCAAGTTAAAATCATTAGGATTGTAGTTGAATGGTGAAAATTTTTGGGAATTTGGAGTGTTGAAAGGATTATTATTGGGATCCATTTCACTCAAAAGATGATGAATTTTTTTAAATGTAGGCTAAAATGGAAAAGGAAAATTGAGAAAAGATAGTTTTTTTTTTTGGTGTCCAAATCTAATGAAACTTGCATCATTTTATAGCGAAAAAAAAATGCTGAATTTTGGCGAAAAAAAAAATAATAAAAAAAATTACTAGGTGATAATTCAGCTCAAATAATTGAGTTAAAAAATTAAATCCGAAAATCCATGGGACCAATCATGTGCTTACACGTGTCAAAAAAGGAAAAAACAAAAAAAAAAAAAGCCGCCGGGCGCGCCCACACGCGCCCTGTCGGGCCGTGTGGCGCACGCGCCTTTTGCGGTCCAATTATCAAGCGCCACGTGGACTCCGACACATGGCTTCACCAAAATTCAACCGGTATGAATTTTTTCATACACACATTTCAAACACCAAGTTTCATACACCCCCCCCCAACAATAGTTTCATATCCCTCCCCCAACTTTCATACACCTATTCATAGACCCATTGTGGGTAGTCTAAGTGTATCTCAAATCCTTACCCCAATTACATTACAGATTAAAAGTGGATTTAGGTTTTTAGTTAAATTCAGTTGATGACAGCGAAAAGGGAGTGAGTGGGTGAGAGAGAGAAAGAGACTTTCTATTTAAAATTTAACGAAATTGTCCTTTGGGCCCTAAATTGATACAGTCCTCAAATTTTAAAAAGGGTTAATGACAATTTAAGGCCTGAACTCAAGGGGGCACAAAAGGGGCCTCGACTTTTTTTTTTTTTTGCGTTAAATCAGGGCTCAAAATCAATTTTTTTGGCAATAAGAAACCACCGTTAAGTGGACATGTGCGCTGCACGTGACTTTTCGCTGAGGGCAAATTGGGCAATCCCGTTTGTGTTAATGACAATTTAGGGCCTGAACTCAAGAGGGGGTGTCTAAAAGGGGCCTTGACTTTTTTTTTCCGCTAAATCAGGACTCAAAATCAATTTTTTTTTGCAATTAGGGGCTTTCTGACGATTTCTGTCAAAAACCACCGTTAAGTGGACATGTGCGCTGCACGTTGTTGGGTTTCGTAGTAGCACGCGCAGCGGAATTAAGCATTTAAAATTTTCATGAAACCCAAAGATATAGATCCGTTCATATGATTATATCAAATACAAACAATATGAATACTAGAATACTAACCCTTGATGACTTTGAATTTTAGCCTTTGATCTTGGTGGAGAATTTAAAGCTTGATCACGAGCAAGTAAGAACACGAACTTTGAAGAAGATGAGCTTCACCCTCTAGCGGTATCCACACCTCGAACGAATATCAAGAGCACTTGATCTTGGTTGCTAGACCAAATCGAGAAACACATTTTCTCAATTGTATTTTGACTATATGGAATATTATTGTGTTTGTTCTTGTTCATCAATCTAGGGATTTCTTAGAACAAGAAATAACTATCAAAACTCTTTGGAGGCTTGCAAAAACACACGTACTGATTTTGGGCGAATTAGGGCTGTTTAAATACTTTTTAGACCTATTCAAAATAGGTAACAATTCTCTAAACCCGCAAGAAAACGGATTAAGGAAAGTTCCTGCCGAAACCGACTGGTACGGCCGGGTACAGAACAAGGTCCGCCCGGACCCAGCATGATCCGACCGGGTCTTGAACCTGGTCCGCCCGGACCTACCTTTTTCCACTTTTCTCCTTCTAATTTCCTTAAATCCCCGAATGGTCCTTCGACCCAATATTCCATTATAGTCCTTTATGATTCGTTCTATTTGTGTGTGACCCTCTAGGATTACACTAAGTTGGCAATGGGTTCAAACATGAAACCATAAGATATGATTAGGTTCTAGCAAACCGTCATACCTACCCAAATAGTATAACTAGATACAAGTTCGCATTCCATTTAGAATATGTCATAATCCTTTTGTCCACGATGTCAAGAACACAAGTCATGGTCAACAAGTCAACTTGTCTTTGTTCAATACTTTCTCGATTCCGAATATGTTGATAATACAAATGACATTGATCCAATCAATTCATTTGAGTCCGGCCGAACATTTCATCAACATCATTCCTACGAGAGGCCCAAGCTTGACATCTCTCCGAAGAGGGACAAATCCATTCAGCTTATTATTCTTCCCTACGTGAATCCGATTATGCCAATCATACACTTTATAACTACCCGGTTAAAGGTAGCGTTTGAATATATCAAACATAATGTTCATCAAGTGGAAGACTATAATAACTTCATTTCTAAGGTTTCAAATGACATAACTAATATGATATATATATATATATATATATATATATATATATATATATATATATATATATATATATATGACACTGACCATGATATAGATCTCATAAAGCGGGTCATGTCCAGTACCAAACAAGTGCCTATAAATCTAACATGATCATCCCATGATCATTTAGCCTTTACACTAGTGCTTAACAAGTACTAGGGACGGAAATTATTATAAGTAAACATGAACAACAATAATAATCAAAACATCTCTTTATTAATATGAATAAATGATAACAATTACAACGTTTATTAAACGTGCCTAGGTCACCAACACCAATAATCTCCCACTTGCCCTAGGCCCAATCTCCCATGTATCTAATACCCATGGACCTAACATGACCATCATGTTTAGCTTGTGGAAGTCCATTTTTTAGCTGGTCCGCGACATTGTCATCAGTTGGTACTCTGCATATATTTACGTCTCCCCTATCAATGATTTCTCGAATGATATGAAAACGCCTAAGTATGTGTTTGGATTTCTGATGTGCCCTTGGTTCCTTTGCTTGAGCAATAGCACCATTATTATCACAATAAAGGTCTATTGGATTAGCAATACTAGGAACCACTTCAAGTTCAGTAATGAATTTCTTAATCCAAACAGCTTCCTTTGCAGCATCCGATGCAGCAATATACTCAGCTTCAATTGTAGAATCAGCGGTTGTACTCTGCTTGGAACTCTTCAAGCTTACAGCTCCACCATTTAACATAAACACAAAACCCGATTGCGATTGACTATCACCTCTGTCAGTTTGGAAGCTTGCATCCATGTAACCATTTACAACGAGATCATCTTCCATTCCTCCATAGATCAAAAACGAATCTTTAGTCCTTCGCAAGTACTTAAGAATCGCTTTTACAGCCATCCAGTGATTTTCACCGTATCTACTTGTCATGCTCAAAGCATAAGATACATCCGGCCTAGTACATATCATGGCATACATGATGGACCCAATTGCTGAAGCATATGGAACATCATTCATTTTCTCACGCTCATCTTTTGTCCTAGGACATTCAGTCTTGCTTAGAGAAACTCCATGTAGCACTGGCAAGGTACCTCTCTTAGAATTTTTCATGCGGAATCTTCTAATGACCTTGTCAATGTATGTACTTTGGCTTAAACAAATTAGCTTCTTTGATCTATCTTTGTAGATCTTAATGCCAAGGATATACGCGGCTTCACCCATATCTTTCATTGCGAAACACTTTCCTAACCAAGTCTTTACAGATTAAAGTGTAGGAATGTCGTTTCCAATGAGCAATATGTCATCCACATATAAAATAAGGAATAGCACTATGCTCCCACTAATATTCTTGTATACACAAGGTTCATCTTCATTCTTGATGAAGCCAAACTTTTTGACCGATTCATCAAAACGGAGATTCCAACTCCTAGAAACTTGCTTCAATCCATAGATGGATTTCTGCAATTTGCATACTTTAGAACTTTGTTCAAAACCCTCGGGTTATGTCATATAGACATCCTCTTGCAAATTCCCGTTAAGAAAGGCGGTTTTGACATCCATTTGCCATATTTCATAGTCATGATATGCGGCAATGGCAAGCAAAATTCTTATAGACTTGATCATTGCTACAGGTGAAAAGGTTTCATCATAGTCAATACCATGAACTTGCCTATAACCTTTTGCTACAAGTCTAGCTTTGTAAGTCTGCACCTTCCCATCCATGTCAGTCTTCTTCTTGAAGACCCATTTGCATCCTATGGTTTTTACACCTTCGGGCGCATCAATCAAGTTCCAAACTTGATTATCTTGCATGGATTGTAATTCGGATTCCATGGCTCCAAGCCATTTCTTTGAATCAGGAGAAGACATTGCCTCTTGGTAAGTGGTCGGTTCATCATTATCAATGATCTCCACCTCATTACTATCCGTTACGAAAAAACCATATCTCTCGGGCTCGGACCGTAACCTACCAGATCTGCGAGTTACTTGTGTATTTTGAACAGGTTCCACAGTTCCTTGTAGTTCTTGTTCTTGTTCCACTATCGGTTCAATGTCATTTTCTGGGTCTCGAATTTCTTCAAGATTTATTTTACTCCCACTGATTTCTTTGGAGAGAAACTGTTTCTCTAGAAAGACACCAGGACGGGCAACAAACACCTTGTTGTCCTCTCGGTTGTAAAAGTAATATCCTCTAGTTTCCTTAGGATATCCCACGAAAATACATTTATCTGATTTGTGTGCTAGCTTGTCGGAGACAAGTCTTTTGACAAAAGCTTCGCAACCCCAAATCCTCATGAAAGACAAACAAGGTTTCTTTCCGCTCCACATTTCATATGGAGTCTTTTGAACCGATTTAGTTGGAACTTGATTTAGTGTGAGAGCAGCGGTTTCTAGAGCGTAACCCCAAAAGGATAAAGGAAGATCAACTCGACTCATCATTGATCGAACCATGTCCAACAAAGTCCGATTCCTCCTCTCAGACACACCATTTCATTGTGGTGTTCCGGGTTGAGTCAATTGTGAAACTATTCCACAATTCTTTAGATGATCATCGAATTCATGACTCAAGTATTCTCCACTTCGATCCGATCGAAGTTCTTTAATACTTTTCCCAAGTTGTTTTTCTACTTCATTTTGAAATATTCTAAATATTTCAAATGCTTCACTTTTATGTTTCATTAGGTAAACATACCCAAATCTACTATAATCATCAGTGAAGGTTATGAAGTATTGAAACCCTCCCCTAGCATTTCTACTTAATGGTCCGCATACATCGGAATGTATCAACCCCAATAAGTCACTCGCCCTTTCACATAGCTTGATAAAAGGTGTCTTAGTCATTTTTCCAAGAAAACACGACTCGCAAGTATCATATGACTCAAGATCACATGAACCTAAAAGACCGTCCCCATGAATTTTTGAGATACGCTTCTCATTAATATGACCATACGCTTCTCATTAATATGACCAAGACGGAAATGCCACAAATAAGTTTGATTTACATCATTAGGTTTAGATTTTTTATTTACATGATAGACATTATCATTATTTTCATTCTTGACATTCAAGACATAAAGGCCATTAAATGAATTTGCAATACCATAAAGCACACTATTTAAATAAATAAAAAATCTCTTATTTTCAATAAGAAACTTAAAACCTTCATTATCCAAACAAGAAATTGAAATAATATTTATACTTAAATCCGGTACATAATAGCAATTGTTTAAAACAAGTATTAAACCGGAAGGTAAAGTGACTTCATAAGTCCCTACGGCTAATGCAGCAACTCTTGCTCCATTCCCCACTCGTAGGTCCACTTCACCCTCTTTAAGCAGTCTCCTATTCTTTAGTCCCTACACATTTAAACAAATGTGAGAACCACATCCGGTATCCAATACCCAAGAGTCAGTGGTAAAAAGGAGAATATCTATCATATAGATACCTGAATTCGACGCAGTCCCACTTCTCTTCTTCTTCTTTTGCTCTTCCTTAAAAGCCTTGCAATTACGTTTCCAATGACCAATTTCTTGACAATGGAAACAGATTGCATCCTTTTGTGAATCGGGTTTTGCTTCAGAAGCCTTTGAAACCTTTGCCTTGCTTATCTTGGGTTTGACAACTTTCTTACCCTTTCCTTTGACACTAGCCTTCTTCCCATCATGAACCATGAGTACAAGAGAACATTTCTCCACAATCTTCGTCTCCATAGTTTTAAGCATACCATGCAACTCGGAGAGATTCTTATCCATTCCATGCATGTTATAATTCATCATTAACTGATTATAACATTTAGGCAATGAATTAAAAATGAGATCTGTGGCTAGCTCCAATGGGATTGGATAGCCAAGTTTCTCAAGATGCTCTTCATAGCCTTTCATTTTAAGCATGTGAGGACTCACTTGTTGCCCTTCACTCATTTTGCAAGAAGTGAATGCAACAATGGTCTTGTACCTCTCTTGCCTAGCTTGCTCTTGAAACATGGATCTTAACTCCACGCCTATCTCATAGGCTTCCAAATATTCCAAACTTTGTTGGAGTTTTGAGCACATAGTAGCAAGCATGAGACAACTTACATCTCTAGAATCATTACGATGTTTCTTGTAACTGTCTCTTTCTGCCCTAGGGGCATTGGCTTCTGGTTCAACAGGAAGAGGCCCATCGAGAATATACAACTTATCTTCTTGCCTAAGAACTATTCTTAGGCTACGGATCAAATCCATAAAGTTTGTACCATTCTCTTGGAGTTTATCCTTTTCAAGGATTGATCGCAAAGAAATTTATTGAGTGTTGGTAGTCATTATCTACAATTATGCAAAAAAATAAAAAATACAAAAATAATAAGTACCAGTTTCATTAAAGAAATAAACTATGTATTTTTCCAAAAAATACTCCAACTAAATTATACAACCTTCTTATACATCCAATGTATAATATAATTTAAATGGATAAGATCCAACTTTAATTTAATTTCAAGTCCACTAAGGCGGATTACACAAAATCAAATTAATTAGGTAGACAATCATGTCAATCATATCCCATATGATTCTTAGATCATTTTCTGAGATTCTTTAAGAAATCCAATTTCAAAAAGCATGTTTAATTTCATCTTTGCCTAGGCCCAAAACTGTTTTGACGCCATTTTAAATGTATAGTTAATTTGCCTTGGTAGAGCGTGCCCATATTATCTATCTTGCTCATACATAAATAAAATTAATGCATCTCGCTAGGGCGAATCTACATTAAAATCACACATGTACTAACAAGTGTTTTAATCATGGCATGACAATCAAGGACTTAAAACTTTCATCGAAGGTTTAATCACATATAGCATTCAACACATTTATGAGCACATAATATAAACATGTTACGCATCAAGTTTAGCGACTAAATTAATCATCATTAATTTAAGCATGATATTTATGTGTCATTAGTTTCTCTATAATTATGAGGATGAGACTCTTTGAACTTTGGTTATCATCTCCAAATCAAGACAACAAGAAGTGCGGCCGAACTAAGCCATAAAGCAACCACAATTCCGCACTAATTCAAGAAACTAAGAAAGTAGTCCATGTGGCCGAAACTAAGCAATAGATGGTCTCGATGAACGTAGGTCAATTGCATCCACAATTCCACATGGATCTCCAATCTTTGAATCAAGAACTTTGTTTCTCAATTTTAGCAATTATGAACTCTTCATAATTCTAACTTCGTTTTATCTTTGAAACTTTGAATGCGATCAAGTTTAAGAAACACAATCTCGATGAACGTAGATTAGCCATCCAAACTCTGATCCAATCTCAGAATCACAAGATCAAAACAAATAGGAAAATTAAACCCCGAGATCCACACCCAAACCAACTGCCCAATCCCAGCTCCAGACCAAAAGGTTCGGCCGGGTACTGTCACTGGTCCGGTCGGAACTACCTCTGAAGAACCCAGAATTTTTCAAGTCCAAAACCAAACGCCTGACCCCCACTCCAGACCAGATGGTCCGGCCGGGTGCTTGCTTTGGTCCGGTAGGACCTACGTCGAAAAATCCAGAATTTTTAAAGTTCCAAATTTTGTCTTAAAATTGTTTTTCCCGATTCAATTAGGATTTGGTGTTCTTGATGATCCAATCACCAGGAACATCAGAACCTTGAATGAACAATTCATGAATCCCTTGATTATCAAAACTATAATCCAATAAAAAATTGATAATCCAAACAATTTTAAATCCAACATAATTTTTATTGCGATTGAATAGTGCGATTAAAATTTATAAAACAGTAAACCACATAAACGCATATAACACATAAACATCATAATCCAATATTCATATCATGCTAGGCACATAAACAATCAATTTATATACACACAACATGATCTAGTAATTAAATAATCAACATGAACGGGGCTCTGATACCACTGTTGGGTTTCGTAGTAACATGCGCAGCGGAATTAAGCATTTAAAATTTTCATGAAACCCAAAGACATAGATCCGTTCATATGATTATATCAAATACAAACAATATGAATACTAGAATACTAACCTTTGATGACTTTGAATTTTAGCCTTTGATCTTGGTGGAGAATTTAAAGCTTGATCACGAACAAGTAAGAACACGAACTTTGAAGATGATGAGTTTCACCCTCTAGCGGTATCCACACCTCGAACGAATATCAAGAGCAATTGATCTTGGTTGCTAGACCAAATCGAGAAACACGTTTTCTCAATTGTATTTTGAATATATGGAATATTATTATGTTTGTTCTTGTTCTTCAATCTAGGGATTTCTTAGAACAAAAAATAACTCTCAAAACTCTTTGGAGGCTTGCAAAAACACACGTACTGATTTTGGGCGAATTAGGGTTGTTTAAATACTTGTTAGACATATTCCAAATAGGTAACAATTCTTTAAACCCGCAAGAAAACGGATTAAGGAAAGTTCCTGCCGAAACCGACTGGTCCGGCCGGGTACAGAATAAGGTCCGCCCGGACCCAGCATGGTCCGACCGGGTCTTGAACCTGGTCCGCCCGGACCTACCTTTTTCCACTTTTCTCCTTCTAATTTCCTTAAATCCCCGAATGGTCTTTCGACCCAGTATTCCATTATAGTCCTTTATGATTCGTTCTATTTGTGTGTGACCCTCTAGGATTACACTAAGTTGGCAATGGGTTCAAACATGAAATCATAAGATATGATTAGGTTCTAGCAAACCGTCATACCTACCCAAATAGTATAACTAGATACAAGTTCGCATTCCATTTAGAATATGTCATAATCCTTTTGTCCACGATGTCATTGAACACAAGTCATAGTCAACAAGTCAACTTGTATTTGTTCAATACTTTCTCGATTCCGAATATGTTGATAACCCAAATGACATTGATCCAATCAATTCATTTGAGTCCGGCCGAACATTTTCATCAACATCATTCCTACGAGAGGCCCAAGATTGACATCTCTCCGAAGAGGGACAAATCCATTTAGCTTATTATTCTTCCCTACGTGAATCCGATTATGCCAATCATACCCTTTGTAACTACCCGGTTAAAGGTAGCGTTTGAATATGTCAAACATAATGTTTATCAAGTGGAAGACTATAATAACTTCATGTCTAAGGATTCAAATGACATAACTAATATGAGATATATATATATATATATGACATTGACTATAATATAGATCTCATAAAGCGGGTCATGTCCAGTACCAAACAAGTGCCCATAAATCTAACATGATCATCCCATGATCATTTAGCCTTTACACTAGTGCTTAACAAGTACTAGGGACGGAGATTATTATCAGTAAACATGAACAATAATAATAATCAAAACATCTCTTTATTAATATGAATAAATGATAACAATTACAACGTTTATTAAACGTGCCTAGGGCACCAACACCAACACACGTGACTATTCACTGGGGGCAAATTGGGCAAACCAAATTCATTGAATGGTACACAAACTATTCAATTCTCACATGACTTTATTTCGTCTTCATCTTGTGGTGTAGACATGCTCCAAACGGTTCCAGATTCGGTTTCCGGGGAGGCACTCGAGCTCGACCTTTTCTCGTGGCCGTGGGTTGTGTATCATGCACGTCACCTCTATTTCATTTTGTTGTTGTTGTACGTTGAATGCCATCACTTCTTCATTTCCTTCATGTCCTCCCATATCTTCACCACCAAGACCCCCATCATAAGAGGGATAGTAGGCATTATCATCTTGCACCGGTGGTGGTGTTGGTGGGTGAGATGAAGTTGATTTTGTGCTCTTTCCTCTTCTAATAATGGCTAGGAGGTCAGAAAAAGGCGCTGGAACTCTGGAAGGCTTGAAATTGAGGTAAGTGACCGTTGGAACCGTTCGGTTCCACAGTTCTGGTTTCCGGTTTCGTGACCGGCAGTTCCACAGTTCTAATATCTTTGGACCCGTATTCGAACCGGATCTGCACGGTTCCTGGTTCGATTCCCAGTTCCGATGGTTTCCAAGTATAGCCAGTTCTTGGTTCCGGTTCTGCCGGTTCCCGATTTTTTTGGGTGTATCTATATTGTGAAGTATATTAGTTTCATATCAGAAGAAATGAGAAGATATTTATTTTTAACAGAAAATGTTACAAAAATATTAGGTATATGTTCAATTACAAGTGCCTAAAATTCAATCGCTATTTAACTAAATCTGAAAGATAAACCAAAACTAGTTAATTAATCTGCGAATGAGTGTCAATTGTCAAATTCTACATGTAAAATAAAGCACCAAAAATACAATTACATAAATTCCATAATAATTAGGTAAATGAATTAGCTTTCGTCACATATATTCCCTAACTCGACTTCTTTACCTTATAGCGTGGGTTGTGTCTTGCGTTTCTTCTAATCTAAACGGGATTGCACAATTTTTCTCTCAGTGAAAAGTCACGTGCAGCGCATGTGTCCACTTAACGGTGGTTTTTGACAGAAACCGTCAGAAAGCCCCTAATTGCCAAAAAAAAAAAATTGATTTTGAGTCCTGATTTAGCGAGAAAAAAAAAAAGTCAAGGCCCCTTTTAGACGCCCCCTTGAGTTCAGGCCCTAAATTGTCATTAACCCAAACGGGATTGCCCAATTTGCCCTCAGCGAAAAGTCATGTGCAACGCACATGTCCACTTAACGGTGGTTTTTTACGGAAACCGTCAAAAAGCTCCTAATTGCCAAAAAAATTGATTTTGAGCCCTGATTTAACGAGAAAAAAATCGAGGCCCATTTAGACGCCCCCTTGAGTTCAGGCCCTAAATTGTCATTAACCATTTAAAAAATGAAACCAGCATGTAAATTTGGAATAGTAAAATGAAATTAATCCTATAAATAAGACGAGTGAGCACTTATAGAATCTTGTAGTGTGTGTGGGGAGTATTAATTAATTGTAGTTCATTGAGAAAATAGATTCCAAGTTTCAAGGTGATAACTGGGTTATGGCTGTCAATTCCATTTTCCAAAAGGACTGTGAGGAGATACTCACTCCGGTGACCCGAGTCCGGTCCAAAATATCTGTTACTTTTTGACCAAAATTTTAGTCCAAAATAATTATCATTTTTGAGCTAAATGTCTCTCTTATCTTTGCATTGAAACTTATTCTCTTTTATTAATTATTTTAGTGTGAGACATTAATGTAAGAAACTTGCACAATTAATAGGGGTAAAGTTGGAACTTTTGTCACTAAATCATGATAATTTTTACATTTTTTAAGAGTTGTGCAAATGCAAAAAAAGACAGTTATTTTGGACCGGAGGGATATATTGTAGTACTCCGTAGTACTCCCTCCGTTTCATAATACATATCGTTTTATTAGACTTCTTCACACATATTAAGAAATTCAATTAATGCATATTAAAAAGACATGTGCCCCTAAAAGTATCCAATTACCTAGGCATTTAAATGCTTATACAAGAAATAGTTCACAATTAATGAATAAGGGTATAATAGGTAATCAAGAGTAATTCTTTCTTGGTAATAGTAAAACGTCAAATATTTTGGAACAAAAAATTACTACTAAAACGTCATGTATTATGAAACGGAGGGAGTAGCAAGTTGCGAGTACTAGTAAGTACTCCCTCCGTCCCGTCCCAAAATGATCTTCACGCTTTTTTTTTTTTTTGACGTTTCTACTACTCCCTCTGTTCCGATATATCTGACGTTTTAAGCCATATCACAATAACCAAGGAGTGATTTAATACCCCTCAAATTTACTTACATACCCTTTCTCTATCCCTTTTAAATGCCCAACTGCCACCTACACATACTCAGGCCCACTTTACTCTTCTACTCTTCTACAGCTCATTCTTCTTCTCCGTAAGAAATTAAGAGCATGTTTAATATTCGTTCACCGCATGAATGAAACTGGCCTGTGAACGAAATTTCGTTCACACTAGCTCACATTGTGTAGCATTCGTTCACAAATATATTTTTTAAATAGTAATTCGATGATATAAAATTAATAATATAAATAACTAAATGTATTTTTTTCAGTAATGTCATTAAAAATAAGAATAATTATTTATTTATTTTATTTTTTTACTTAATTGTCCAATTTTAAAAATTAACATTCATAAATAAACATCAGATTGCAACATTTAAAGGATTACACACATGAAAAAAACTAAAATACAAAAAAGAGAGTGAACGTTTTGGTATTTTGACATAACCGATGTCGTTTGGCGCAAGAGAAAAGTTAAATATATAAAATACTCCCTCCGTCTCAAAATAGGTGTCGTTTTGAGAGTTAAATTTTGTCTCAAAATACTTGTCGTTTCGCTATTTTCAAAGCTTTTTTATTGCTCTATACCAATAATACCCTTAATAATGATAATGAACTGTCTCTTACCTAACCATTTAATTACTAGGTAGTTGAATTACTTTAAGGGTATTTGGGACTTTTTCACATGCATTAATGACATTTCTTAATATGTGTGAAACACTCCAAAACGACATCTATTTTGAGACGGAGGGAGTATTAAAATTGTGTCAAATATATACAATATTTTTTTAATTTATTTTAAATAGTGAAATATTAAAATTATGTCAAATAATATAAAATTAGACTCTATTTATAGAGAAAAATAAATTATAATATTTTTTAATATTTTTATTCAAATAATATAATTTAAAAATGTCAAAATTATAAAATACACATAAAGCTCGAACCAATTTTCGTTCACACCACTGATTGCCATGAACCAAATTTGGTTCATAAAATTGCACTTAGTGAACCAAAATTGGTTCACCATTAAACATGGTCTAAGAAGCAAAGTTCACTTGCGAGAAGATGAGGCATCACTTCGACATTTTCATCTTTGTACCCATCTTTTTTTTTTTCTACTGTACATGTATCTTGATTTCTTTCTTTTGGTAAATTAAATTCAAATCTGGGTTTAAATCATTTTTGTCATTTTCATCTTCTTTTTTCCCATCCTTTTTTCTCTGTTTTGTTTTAAGACTCAAATGGCACCTTTCTGTATCACAATCGACGACAAGAAAACCAAAAAATAAAACCCTAGAAAATTTAAATAAAACTAGAGAGTGGCAGAGGGTGAGTATAACGATGAGTTCAGAAACCCGCAAAGAATCGACATAGATGGAGCGGCCGAGATTCAGGAAAGCAATGATGACTCTTGCACTGGGTACAAAAAACGCATCATCATCGCTTTTCTTTCGACTTTAAAACCACAAGAACACACAATTGTTGGTAAGCTGAAGTTTTGACTGCAATTCTTAACCGTCTTTGGCTCTGATATTGAGTAAAATCTGGACTAATGAAGAGATTTGTTCTTGAGAAAGGTTATGAAGAAAGAGAGAGAAGTGTAGCGGAGTAATCGACAAGTTCATATTAATGGGCACTTTCGTCACTAAAGGCTAAAAAGAAGCCAAACGACAGATAAACTGCAACTTTTGTCAAAGTCTAAAACATCACCTAAAACGAAACGGAGGGAGTATGTATGAAATAACTTTGAGATATGATTTAATTATCTTAATGAAAATCTAAAACTTGTTATTGATAGCATTGTTGATAGTGTGTCAATAACAAGTTAGATTTTTATTATGATAATTAAATCAACCTAAAATCATTGTTCAAAGGTCCTTCGTAGTAACGTCGAATAAAAATAAAGTGAAGATATTTTGGGACGGAGGAGTAGCAAGTAGCAAGTGTACTGACTTTCTGTTAACCAACCCCAGGCACATAATAATAATCCAAAGGTAGTGATGAAACAAACCAACAAAAGAATTGTTTTTTTATTAACGCCAAATTCATCCCACCCCACAAACTGATACTGCTGACCTCCTGCTTTCTTCTAATGTAACCTAAATTTAATACCTTTGATTCTACCCCCTCTAAATTTAGAATAATACTAGGGGCACAAAAAAGTCACAAAAACTTGCTCACAAAATCCTAGGTGTAAAGATTTTATTGGTGTTTTTAATTAAAGTGTGGCGGATCCATTATCGATTCAACCAATAAAATATCGTCACCTCATGTTGTGAGCAAAATTTTGTGACTTTATTTTGTGCCCCTGGCATTGCTCCTAAATTTAATACCTTTGACTCTACCCTCGGTCCTAAAATAATCTTTCCAAAATTCAAAACTTGTTATTGATCCAACATTATAAATAATATCGATAACAATGGTTAGATGTTTATTTGAATAATTAAATTAAAGTAGGAAGATTATTTTGGGACGGGAGAGTACATTAAAAAATGGTCTGCAAATCCCTTTCCCCAACACCCTCAATGCCTAGCAAGATGTAGATGTTTAACTAATCGATCAAAAACCATACGAACCGAAAGTACCAATGACCAAGACATCAATTCACACCTAAACAGGCACTGGTTTAAGCCCTATGTAAACATCATCATCACATTCTTCTTTTCTCCAAAATAGCGATACTAAAAGACCACATACACGGAGGATTAGCTGTACAAGAATATAGAAAATTCAATCTTTATGTGCTATACTAAGAATAAGCAATTGCAAAGGTACATAGCATGATAACAATCTATTCTTGGCCAATTCTTCACATATGTTTGTTGTCTACTGGGGTAGTGATTATCTACGTTTCCTTCCGCTCCTAAAATATGATGATCTTAACTTGTGATGCAGGAAGCAAATAACAAAGATTTCAAAACAATTTCAAAATGTATTGGACCTAACTTCCGCGATGCAACACTAAAAGAGAGACATATCTGGGGGTGGCCCATACACACTCTGCCAGGAAAAAGGAACAACCCATTGACCACCTTCATTGCCTGCACAAGTTACATACGAAGCAAATCAGTCAGTCCCATATGATATCAGATCACCAAACTTACATATTGAATAGTATGTGTTTTAGTGAAGTAATTACCATATCGTGATGAAGTAACTTGGCCCCTTATAATTAGAACAACCATACAACCTTCATTCTTATACAAATCATCATTTTCATGGTTCACCTTGCCCCCAAATGGGCATCACTTTTGTGTTTTGTTTATAAACCTCCCTTCATAATTATTACTACATACGTCCCAAAATGGAAGTCCAAAAAAAATCAAATTTGCTCTTGAACAAAGTAAATTTGAACAATTTTTTAACATTCATTTTTGGATAATGATATGTATAGTGAAAACTCAAAGGGAAAGCTCATAGTGAAACACTGTAAACCGTTGGATTGTAATAAATGTTTGTGAGCCACACTAATAAAAACTCATCCAACGGTTTAAAGTGTTTCACTATGAGTTTTCCCTTTGAGTTTTCCCTATGTGTATCATTGTCCTTCATTTTTGGGCCTAAGGGAGTAGCATTTCAAGCAAACTAAGCAAGGTGATTTTGATGCACTTTTAATAGCATATGTACATACAACCTTTAATGATCGCACACCATATTATGATTGCAAGTGCAGCTTAGAACATGATGGTTGATAAAGGTGGTTATAGTAACTTCCGTAGCAAATGGACAATCACTCGGACGCAAAATCTTATGAAAAATGGACACTCGTTTGGGGCATAAGTTTTTTTTTTCATAACAAAAACTCTCATATTTTTGCAATAGTACCACATTCTTTAGCCAAAATCTCACAAAACGCGTTTTTCTGAGTTTAGTAAAAAACGAGTTTTTACATGCCAGTGTTAGTGTAAAAAGAGCGCCAGTAGTGCATGAAAGTGCCCATGTTAAAAGTGTCAGTGTCAGTGTAAAAAGTGTTAGTGTAAAAAGTGTCAATGTCAGTGTAAAAAAGTGTCAGTGTCGAAGAATGCCAGTTTTAAAGTAAAAAAAAAAAAGTGCCAGTGTTGCGTAAAAAGTGTCAGGGTAAGAGCGCCAGCGCATGTATTATAAAGTGCCAGTGTAAAAAGAGTGTCAGTGCTAGTGATAGTGTAGGGAAAGGCAGCGAGTGAGGGAAGTCAGTGCATGTGTGTTTAAGTGCCAGCGGCGATAAAATGAAAAAACGCGTTTTTTATAAGACCAACTCCGTTCTTTACAAAGGTGATACACAAATTACGTCCCTTGCTTGTTGTGCCACAATACAGAAGTAAATGCCTTGCTTGGATTCATGGTTTATTTATTGGTTTTGTAATAATTGAAAAAAAAAAGGAGATACAAGAAAAAAGAAACAAAAAGGTGGGCCCAAAGAGAAAAAAGAAAACCCCCCAAAATGACAACAAACTAAAAATAACTACCAATCCATGCCAAAGATTTACATACAACCTCTGCGGCAGGCCAGGCCTATTCCAAGTTAGAATGATGTGGCGGAGTGACATTCTTCAGCTAAAGCCTATGACAAAATACAACTCTACTTCACAATGGACGTCTCATCTGAAGGCCAAATACTTCACCAAATTATTTGCAACGGTTATAATATGTGTGTGTGTGTGTGTAGGCCCGTTTGTTGCAACTGATTGCTGATAACTTATAGCTGATTGCTTATGGCTGATAGCTGATTGACTTATAGCTGATAAACTGAATACTGTTTGTTTTGACTGTTTTGAAGTAACTTATGGTGATTATAAGTTAATTGTATTTGTTTGTTAAAAAAGCTAAAAAATTACTGAATTGTGATAAGAATACCGAAATGCCCCTACTAAACCCATACGCATGTCGATCGACAAAATGATTAAAGCGTGTAAATTATTTTTCAAAAAATATAATATAGTCGTAAAAAATAATTCATTCAAATCGAATGTTAATTTATTTTCCATTTTTTGTTTCCAGTAAAATATATTCATAATATTCTTTAATGAAAGAATACATACACCTACTAAAACATAAGACAAGTTAAAATAAGGACATTATATTTCAAAATTATAGAAATTTTCATTTACAAATTCAAAATACAACAATCTTGCAAAAAAAAAAAAAAAAAAAAAAACCTATGTTCCAAAATAATTGATTTTTATTAAAATTTCATGACTTTTTTTTTATCCCACAATGTGTCTTTAACATAGAAATAAAATATAAAAATGAATAATCTTTAAAAGAAACAAAATTAAATAAATTAATTAAATCAACATAATATTCTTCACAATACATGCCAAAAAAGTAGACTAAACTTTTAATTAGCGAGCATTTATCATTTTTTTTAATTCCTTGTGAGATTTTTGATATAGTTAATACAATCTCATATATAGAAATTTTAAAACTGCCATAATAATATATGGAAAGGGTGGGTAGTTTGGGGATGTAAACTTTTTGTTAAGAGTGAATATAAATGTGTTTCCATATATGACAAAAAAAGCAACATTTTTGGGGGTTTTTGGCTTTTACTTATTTATGCAATAGATAGGTTGTACTTTACTTATTGGCTTTTGGCTTTTAAGTGAAAACAAACACTACAATTATTACTTATTTTAAGCCATAAGCCACTGTAATTAAGTGAAAACAAACGAGCACTGTGTATCAAGCACTGCAGAGCTCCAAGACACATTTCAGACACTCAAGGTACGAAGTTAAATTGAAAGCTAATGGCTAAGATATATCCCTCAAAACAAAAACAAAAAAAGAATGCGCACTTTTTGTTTTCTTTTGTGCCATAATTGAAGCTTCACGTCTCTTCAAAAAAAAATCATGTTTTTTCTTTCATTTGACAATTTGATGATTTGTTAAAGCAGAATATAGATAAAAAAAAATATGACATCAGTGCTAGTAAATGTAAGATTATAAAAGGTTTGATTCATAAATGTCGCTTTTTTTTTTTCTTTTTTCTGGGGGATGGGGGGTGGATGGAGTTATGAATTAGAACAATGAGTAAATCCCAATTTACACTTGAAAACTACAGTAGACCTTTCATGGCACAGAGGAAGAAGAATACCCAAATTCAAAACTATCTTGGAAAATTAGGAAGTACTTAGAGGAGTCGAGATCTCATGTACCAATTTTGTGTGCCACTCCATGTACCACTTGCAATCCAACCGTTCATATGTTTGCATAATATTACGATAATACACATTCAATAACTTTGAGCCATTAGATTACCTGTGGCACATGAAGTGGTACACAAAGTGGCACAGAGGATTTGAACTCACTTAGAGCATAAAAAGTGAGAATTAACAGAAACTTAAACAAATGAGTAATGTTCAAAACTAAGAATGTATAACTAAATGAAAATTAGGAGGGAAGAGAAGGAAGCAGCCATGTCAAACAATCATCAAACTCACCTTGAAACTTATCAGGGCTCAGCCCTACGAGATTGCATGCTGCCTCTGCCAAACGAAAAGCTTCAGGAATGTTGTCTCCTTCAGAGCAATAGCATAATAAGCAAGTAACTTTCAAACCTTTGGCCTGTTCACAAAAAGTTTCGGTTATCGAACTCCATAGATTTCTCATAAAATGAAATGCAAGTTAGCATGAAATTAACTTTGGAGTTCAAAATTTTAATTCATGTGTATTGTTAATAAGTTATTTTACTTGAATTTTAGGGCAAATTGCATTTTAGTTACCTGAGTTTGTCGTCAAGTTTCAATTAGTTACTCAGTTTGTGTTTCGGTCAATTTAGTTATTGACTTTGTCTTTTTGTTACAATTAGGTGAAAAATTGGTTAGCCCATTAGAAACCTAATGAAAATGGATGAAAAATATAACAAAGTTCTTTCAAAATTGCAATGATCAACCCTAAAGTTTAAATTATTCTATTACACCCCCAAACTAACGAATGTTAAGAGCTATCTTCTTTCTAATCAACAATAACAATGTTAATGAGGCACCTAAATCCAAACCCAAACAACCAGACAGAGAATCAAACCCTAGAATTCATCAATTAAAACGAAACACAAATCTTCAGTTTCATTTCATCAACCAATCCCAACCCATATTCCTTTCTTTGTCTCCAATAACAAAAATGATCATCTAGAAGCCAAACGCTGAAAGCTTCAAGTTCCAGCAAAGGGATTGCCAAATGTTGCTTACAGACTAGAAAAGTATCGTACTTTGCCCACCGGCACCGTCGCCTATCCCAGACCTCGACGGACGGCACAAATCTCGCCGCTGCAACGCACGAGGTCGGCTCGGCTTAACCGTTCTGCAGAAAAAGTCGGACCTGCGCCGGATAAGAAGGGAGGGGTCGCCGGAGGGGTCGCCGGAGAAGAAGCTCTCCAGCGGAGACTTCATTGGAGTAGGAACTAGAGAGAGACGGATCTGAGCACTCTGGGTGAGGTTTCCGGGCAGATCTGGGCGGAAGGAGCTTCGCCGGCGATGGAGCTTCGTCGGAGAAGACAGGGAGCCGGCGACAGAGAAGATGGGGCACGGGATAAAGGTGAAAACGGTCGGAGTTGGATTGGAGAGAGAGTTCGCCGGAGAAAGGAGGTCGGAGCGGGGGAAGAGAGTTCGCCGGGAACTGGAAAATTCGCCGACCGGAGGAGGGGGGAGGCGATGGGCTGGAGAGATGTTAGAGATAGAGAGAGAAAGTGGTTTGTGTGTGAGAGATAATGAGTGTGCGCGTAAATGAGGGAGGGGAGGGGAGGCTAGGGGTTTATGGGGTGATCATTTAAACTGTAGGGATGATCAATGCAATTCTAAAAGAAGTTCGTTGGTTTTTTCATCCATTTACGTTAGGTTTTTGACGAACTAACCAATTTTACACCTAATTGTAACAAAAAGACAAATTCAATAACTAAATTGACCGAAACACAAACTGGGTAACTAATTGAAACTTGACGACAAACTCAGGTAACTAAAATGCAATTTGCCCTGAATTTTTATTCTCAAAGAGACTACCCAAGTGTTATGGCAATAGTTGTATAAGATAGCCATGCAGGACTCAGTACCTTGTCAGTATACGAGGTTGCGTAGAGGGAACAAATTCAGTCAAAACGGTTCACAACAGTTGAACAGACAATAAATCACTTTGCTAGCATAAATCATTTCATCAATAATTCGTACACATCATGACATAGGGGTATTAAAAGCAAAACCGTGACGATATAGCTTGTAGCACATGAACAACAAGAAATAGCAGTGACTGAATGATAGTACTATTTCAGCAAGGGACAAAATACAGACTCAAAATTGATATGATTTAATTTAGCGGCAAAGGTAGCAAGCAAACATGAAAAAGAAGACTGAACTTATATAGAAGCCTTGGAATCAAAATCCAATTAAATTTGAAAAGGTGATGGAAATTTTGCATCAGATAAATCAAATCATATGACCAAGAATTCTTCAAGTGAATTACCTTAAAACAGGAAAACATTGCAGCAAAAGGCAAACTAGGATAATAATCTTCTTCTCCCAGTTCGTCTTCAAGAGGCACACTGTCTTCTTCTACAGTTTCACCGTCAGCCAAGGCACTAAGATGTTTCCATAGTCTCTGTGTAGGATCATAGTCCTGCAGCCTTTTCCATCCTAGTTTTTCACAGTCATCATCTACTCCATCAGTATTGGTACTCGATAGGTAATATATCTGCAAACCACTGAGACAAATCATCTAATATTCAATTAATGGTGTTGGATGGCTCGGTAAAAGAGTCAAGAAAAGAATATATCATCATTCATCAAGGCACACCCAGAAGGTGCATACGATAAACATTAGGGTTAAAAAAGATTACAAATTGGGAAGTCAGTGTTATACTGCAACGTTCTTTTCTTGTTAACATTTTTGTTTTAACATTTACTACTCCCTGTTTCTCCAAACAGATGATCACTATCTACAAAGTAAACTTATTTACCCCAAATTTCCAACACTGCTGGAAACACCAACAAAGTGCAATGGCTCTAACCACTAGATGCGGGTAAACATTTTAGCACAGTTGATGCAAATGGCTAGTTTCAAAAGAATTCATGTCAGTTAGGATGACAATTTTATGGGACAGAAGGATGTTAACAATGCTCCTGCCTGTAATTTTTTGGTAAACACAGCAAAAAGAAACTGATTCCAGAAGACAGTAAGAAATCATAATCTATCAGGTTAATCTCCGAAGAAACAGGACCAGAGTAACAAATCAATTACCACTAGTTGTTTCAGAGAAGCCAATATTGATTTGGCAGTAAAACGTCATAACCTCAAGAGGGGTGGCAATACAATCTTAAATGAATGAGCTAAGCTATTTTTCTTCACACTATCCTGCTGAAGTCCCATTTATGCACGATTAAGAGGGACAACAACAAATTTCAAGCTATCCATCTGTTTCCATAATAATAACGAAGCCTAAGCGTTTGTTCTTCGCGCTGGATGCTAAACTTAGCCGCCATATCTTGTTAAGAGAAGATTGAGCAAGAAAAAGAAAAAAAAAAAAAGCCAGTAAGGCCATATTAATTTATTTATTTTTTAAAAAAGGTAGAACATATAGCCAAAAGAAAAAGGCTGAAGTTTTCAATACCTTGACATATCAACTGTTTGCCACCGGCCAAAGTCTAAGCTAGAGAGAATCACAATATGCTTTTTCCCACATTCAGCAGCAAAGTCAGCCAGATTCTTAGCAAACTCAACCATCATCCCCTGATAGAGAAACCATTCAGGATGACAGTCGCTTTAACATAACTTTTAAAACTTTCTTCAATCAAAAGATGTAAAGCATCTAACAAGAAACATAAAGAGTTATCACACATCCCACCATATATAGAGACCCACTGATATATACCTACGTCACTGAAAAATAGTCTCAGTTATTTAGTAGTTAATTTGATTGTATCTTGACCAAAGATTAAGGATAAATATCCCAATGAAATTCCAAAACTTGTTATTGATACACAATTATATATGCTACCAATAACAATTTTTAGACCTTCATTAAGATAATTAAAGTTCAATAAAATTAATCACTAAAATAGTGGGAAAATGTTTTTGGGATGGAGGGAGTATATCTTTACAAGCATGAGAAAAGCTAAAGTAGTTTGGTAAATTACAATTCAAACTTAGGACCTCATGCAAGGAAATACGCCTTGACCATCAAATTCAAATAACTATAGCTATATTTTCCATGCCACTAATAAATGCCACAACTATTCAAAACTGTCTATAACTGGACATCTCAATACCACCGAGTTTTGAGTGCTCTTGATAAGTATATTCAATACTGAAGCCCCAGACGGAACATTTTGTTACTCCTAACAACCAGGTCTGTCTCCTCTGGCAAGCTATGAAGCAAGGGAAATTCTCCAAAGAAAGGTTTATTGAAGAAACTAAAAACAAAAACCGTTTACGTCAAATAACATCTTTAGAATTATCTTTTCAGCAAGGCGCTTCTGAATCACAACAGCTCATCATTCAGTAGTCAAGTGGAAAAGGAAAAGTCTCCTAAAATATCAAATTAATGATTACAGGCATGCATTTGTAAGGATTGTGAAATACAAAGATAGATAGGAAGTGACATAAAGCACACAGCTTAATGCCTTATAAGGAGTAAGAAAGATCTGATGTGTGAGAATAAAGTTTATGACCAGTAATTTAGGAAAACATAATTATCCTCATGAAATTCTAAATTCTAAACATTGCTATGGTAGTATTCTAAATAGTGCATTAAAGACCATTAATAGATTCCACGAGGATAATTAATTATTTGTAGATTTTAGGTCAAAGTTCAATCAAGTTGACCAAGAAATTCAAAATGTACAACTTTAAGCGAGGGAGGGGGAGTAGTTATAAGTGCCACAATTTGTATGTAGTGAAAACAAGTAATCTATTGCGACAAAGCTTTTGGTTGCTATGGCACTAAAGTTTTACAAGATTATATAAGTAGTTTCAATAAACCTGTCAATACTGCAAAGAGACAAAGATGATAAGCTTACTTTGACAACTGGGGATCGTTGTTGGACAAAAGTTAATGCAGTAGACGGTGAATCATAAGCTGCAAAACAAAAATAAACATGAATGTCGTCAAAAATTCACTCACAGCAAGCGGAATTTAAGTCTTTTATGCTCAAAAAACCAGCTGTAACAATTCTTCCAAAAATTCATTTCAGGCCAATCAAATTGCAGCTGCTGTAACAATCCAAATTGGTCCACAAATATTCAGACATGGAAAATGGAAAATGGAAAATGGCAACTCAACTAAGAACTAAAGCGAAGTGAACACTGCAACAGACCTTCAAGCGGGAGAGCAAGTTCTCCCTGAGGCGTAGGCCTATAAGCATCATTTCCAACGCAAGGAAGGACGTTTGGATCGTCAAGGTAACCGATTCTATCGGCTCTCGAGGATGATACCAACAAATCCACCGCCAGTTGCCCCACATTTCCAATCGATAGTGCCGGCTAATTTAACCACAAACAAAATTAGCAAACCCTAACTGATAAAATCAAACTGGTGTAGGTGAAAATTTATCCAAAAATCAAACAAATTCTACAATCGAACCCTAGAAAAAAAGAATTGAAATGAACAAACCAGGATTAGAGTGGAGCATTCGGTGTGGAGGTGCTTGCCTTGTTCTATGTTGAACTCCATTTTGAGATTGATGATTGTCGATGCAAAGTGGTTAATCTGTTCAAAATATTTGTTTGTATGAATGGGGAACAAGTAGCTTTACAATTTTCTGTTGTTTACAGAGAGGAGAGTTTCGACTTGGGGAAGAAGAGAGAAGGGTTCGTGTTGAGTAACGAGGCCCATTTATGATCCATAACTGAAAAATCAATAGGCCCATCGTGGAAAGAGGAGTAGTGTTCAGTTGTTTTTTGAGGAGAGTACTTTTTTTAGTGTATGGGCCTATGAGTACCTTACAAAATCCATGTACACTTAGCATGAATCCAAGTTCAATGTTCAAAATACACATGAATTCAGTTTATAAGTATCTATTGAATCGAAATGAAATATTCAAAATACACATGGATTCAGTATCGAATCCACATGAATTCAGTACTGAATCCAAGAAGACTTACTAATGAATCCAAGGCGCTCACTTATTGTAATACCACAAAAATTTAGGTATTATTTTGAGATTTAGTTATTTTATTTGGGTTATAATTAAGTTTAGACTATAGTTTTTTTTTTTTTTTTTGAAGAAAGTTTAGACTATAGTTAGTGATGATAATTTATTTAAGTTGGGCTCTTAAAGTAGAATGTTAATTGGGCTTTAAGATAATAAGTTAATTTGGGTTAGTTAAGAATAAAAATTGAAATGTAAATATTGATGATAAATATTTGGGCTTAATCCATTTAGTAGGCTGAGTTAACAAAATTCTTTAAATATGTATATAGAGTTACTAGTCAACCCTAAACTTAAATTAGTTTGTTAATTAGAAATCAAAAGAAAAGAAGTTTTGACGGCAAATGACTGCCGCAGTTGAAATCAGAGATAGCAGGTGGACGGCGGTGGCGGAATGAGCAAGGTATACATACATACTTTAATATTTTTACCTGTTTGTATTTCTTTGAAGGAAAATTCATTGGGTTATTAAATTGTATTGTGAATTTAGAATTCATGAAAACAGAGAAAGAGAAGTAAATGGGATAGTGGTATAAAGTTGAATATAATGGAATAAAGAAAGGAGATAGTGGAATCAGGAAGGGCAAATTGCAACTTGGTTACCCATGTTTTGTCAATAGTTGCAATTTGGTTTCCAACAGTGTAAAAGTTGCAACCTCATAGCCATGTTTGTCATTTTGTTGCAAGTTAATATAAATTTCATTAAAAATGTAACATTCGTTAAAAACTTAACACATGTGCCTCGCAAATGGTTTTATAGGGGCAAAATGGACATTTTGCATAGCAAATGGCTGATAAACATCAATTTTGGGATACTTGCACCTACTCTTCTCTTCTTCTTCTAAAACGTCAACCACCACTATGCCCCCATAGTCGATTCACACTAACCGGAGTCTCAATGATCCCAACATCGGCGGCCTCTTCATCATTCGTCCACTTTAGAGGAGTAAAATGGACATTTTGCAATGGGGACATTGCTAAGTCCATGTTTGGGGTGGAGCACCTTTATGTGCTATAACAACACTATTTAGATCAAGATTTGAGCTTTATTTGAATATTTATTTCCACCATGGTCTGCGTAGTGTGCAAGGGATGAGGAGGAGGAAAGCAGTACACTAATAGGAGTGGAGAAAGTGGGGTTTTTATATGGGGAAACGATGAACGACGTTTACGTTTTTTAAATCCCGGTTCTTCAATTTCTCACTCTAGATTAATTCCAAAAAAAAAAAATCACCCCAGATTTCTCAATTTATTAAACAGACATTTGCTATTCTAATGGAAAATGTCAATTTTGCCCCTCTAAAATCATGTGCGAGGCACATGTGTTACGTTTTTAACGGCAGTTACGTTTTTAATGGAATTTATATTAACTTGCAACAAAATGACAAACATGGTTATGAGGTTGCAACTTTTACACTGTTGGGAACCAAATTGTAACTATTGACAAAACATAGGTAACCAAGTTGTAATTTGCCCAATCAGGAATGATATGGATTATACAATTTTTAAAAGAGCATGTATTTTATTTGTCTTGTCCAGATTTTTGGAAAGTTATGGAATTGAAGTGAATTTACCCGAAGTTTTTTGATATTGGAGTCCAGATCTCCAGTGCTCCTCCCTGTGCCCCTCTAATATCAACCGTTTATATTGATATTATCCAAGCATGTAAACGGTCTAGATTAAAGGGCACATGGAGGGGCACAGGAGATCTGGCCTCTTGATATTGTGGGTTAGGCAGTGAATTTGTTTCTTGGGAATTTTTGGTGCGGCCACTAATTGATTAGTGGTATAGCTAATCTCTTAAATTAGCTATGGAATTGATATGTACTCCCTCCGTTCCAAAATGATCTTCATGTTTGACTATTCAATTTTTTTAAGGATATGAATACTTGCTTTACAAGCCATGTTTTGTTTGTGCACTTTTAAAACCTAGATTGTAGAAATGAGAAGAACTTTTTGGGATAATGAAACATGACAAATGAGAAGATCATTTTGGGACGGGGGGAGTATTATTGTTATTATGTTAGATTTTGGAAAGTGGTGCATACTTGAGATTACTCAGCAGTTATCAATTGAGGTAACAGAGACTATGAAGTGTCGATTATGTATCAGTTTAAGCACGTGATTATTTATTTGATATACATCCTATCGTTGTGTTTTGTTTTATTGATACGTTTTTTATTGTTCGGTCCAATTTGATATTTGATTTGTTATTGATATTGCTTCGAAAAGTATTGATTTTATTGAAAGTATGCTATATGTGTTTTGCTTCTCAAAGAAATGAGATTTGTTATATGGAATGGTTCTGATGTAGATAATTATGTGACGGTCAGAGTGGACTTTGTTATTGTGATTGCGTTGGTTCGGCTCCGAGTGTGGACGCCAACAATTGAGATTGAGTTTGTATTTGATTGTTAGACCACTAGACTCGAACATAATTAGTATCAATGACAATAATCAAAATTTGATGTTGATAATTACATATTCCCATAGTTATTTTTTTCTTTACTGACAAAGGGAGTATAAAATTATATTTTAAAAAGAAGGAAAAAGAAATGAAATTTATTTGGAGGAGGAAATGCAAGACTTGAATCGATTTCAAGAAGGCTGAAGAGGCGTAATGAAAGTCTCGTTCACCACAAAGTCACAAACATCAATTCGGGATGTCTACTCTCATTAAAGGGCCCAAGAAAGAGTGGAATTATGCACACCCAACCAGACAGTTTTGTTTTAAAGTCAGACACCTGATTAATTTAGGTAAGCCGTTGCTTTTCATCATGTTACAATCAATTAAAACGTTGAGCAAACACTAAACTCAAACAAAGATGATATTGTTGAAATCTGAAGCAAATATTTGGATAAGGGATTATAGTTGTATTGTGTCCGTTTTATTTCAAATTGCAAAATTTGTCATTTTGGTTGTCCTGTAAAAATTACAAAATCAAAAAATAGAAAGTTTTTACCCACTTGCATACTCACATCAACAACGAGCCCACTAACTATTCCATAACCCACTTGCTCTATTCTATCAAACTATCTACACTCACAACACATTACGTTTTCGACTTTTTACTTAATTTTTGTAAATATGGCTTTTTACAATTTAAAATGGGACGGATGGAATATTTGATTTTGAAGGAGAGGCCCTTTGATTTAACGTCCCATTATAGGCTGTCTTAAGACCATTTGTACAGCACAAGTATGTACTTTGTCCACTTCAAGACTCAAGTTCCACTTAAACTTTAGGCTTAATCTCATCGGCTCCTTCCGTCTCAAAAGAAAATAAAAAAAATGTGGTCTCTTGTGAGAACATTTAGATCCGTCTCATAGAAGAGACGGGTCGACCCATGACCCGTGTAGAACATTCTCCGCGAAGCGTAGGATCCCAACCCATGTTCCACTCAAAATCTGCCACGTGGCAGCGACCCATTGGCCCAATTTTTTTATTTTATTTTTTTTTCCCAGGAAAAAAAAAACCATTTTTTATTTTTCATTTTTTTAAAGTTTTTTTTTCGTTTGCCAAAAGTAATACTTAGTACAACTAAATGTAACAACTGTGTTACTTATAAAGTAACATTGTTTATAAGTAAACGTAACACCAGTTTTACAAAACAAAAAATAGCTCATTTTACTCATCTTTCAACTGTAATACTAACTATAAATACGTGTAACACTAACAATAACTAAATGTAATTCTCGTTATATTGAAATGTAATAGTGTTTTTCCAGAATATATTTTATTTTTGAGTATTTTGATTTTATTTTTTAAAAGAAAGTAACATTTGAAAAATAACAACTTATATACATGAATGTAATTATTTGTACAAGTAAATGTAACACTTTAGTAGATGCAATTGTAACAGATTTCTATAGATAATGTAATACTTTTACATGTATCATGATAAATTGAACCCATCGTAAATTATTATTTGAAAACAAATAGATATACTATTATACAAGTAAACGTAACTGTTTTACAATGTTATTATACAAGTAAAATGTAACATTCGTTTATAAAAATTGTTACTTTCTTATTTTTGCAATGTTACTAACACAAGTGTTTGTTGGTGATTTTAGTGTCATCAACGATTTTATGTAATTGGATTTACTAGAGACCAATGTGATCTCATATTAAGCTCGGATATGAGTAAGGGAAAGTGTGGAGTACACACTCATTTTGAGTCAAATATGTTTTCGACCACGATAAAGAAGCAGGGGTCAAGGGGGATGCGCCCCCTTGCGGGGTCAAGGGGCAGCGCCCCTTGTTGATACTCCAAATAATTTACCGCCAGTTTTATCCGCCAAAAGGAACAGACACAGTCTGTTAATAAACATGATTGTTGGCTAACAATTGAGACTGTTAGAAACCAACAGTCATGACTGCTACTAAATGTAATCTGTTTATAAACAGATCATTGGCCTCAGTTAAACTTACGAAAAACCCTAACAATTCTCTGAGTTTTAATCTGCTTTCTTTGCCTAGAATCAGATTGTTTTGATTGTCTTATCCCATATAAAGATTTCGTGTAACCCATGCTTTGAGGGGCGAAATACTTTATTCGGAAAGTGATTTAATCACAATTCGATCAATTATCCAGGATTATCAATTACCCTAACCTAAATTCTCTAACAGTGTTTTTATTTCTAAAGTGTAAATAGTTGAATTATTACTTTTCAATACATAATGTATGTGTTACAATTATGTATAAACACTGTTACATATAAGTAACACGTTCGTTATATTTTAGTTGTAATAAGTATTACTTTTGGTAAACGAAGAAAATATATATAAAAAAAAACACTGTTAATTTTCTGTATATATGTATTACTTTTATGTATACAAACGGTTACATATAAGTAACACGTTTGTTACATTTAGTTATAGTAACTATTACTTTTGACAAACCGAAAAAAAAAACAAAAAAAATAATATATATAAAAAAAATTGCCTATGGATCATGGATCCGGGTCATGGTGTTCTCATACAAGTTTTTATCGAATTAAAAATTCGTTCTTTCTATTTTGATTGTCCCCTATTATACTATTATAGTAGAGGCTAAATGCAATTTTATCATTGTGTATATATGTAATGTACAACTAAATAAAGAACACTTTTGTAATCAACTAAATAAAGCACACTTTTTTAAAATGTTAGATTAGTTAAAGTCAAGTATGATAGGGGTGTCAGTGGTTCGGTCCAAACCGCGGTTTGGGACCGAACCAAACTAAACCATACGGTTCAGTTCGGTTTTTAAGCACAACTAGTTCGGTTCGGTCTCAAAAATTGGTAAACCGCGTGGTTAGGTTTGGTTTGTGGTCTGACCCCTCCAGACCAAACCAGACCGAACCAAACCAAACCAAACCGTCAGACCGAACAATCACACCGAACCACCAGACCAAATCGCCAGACCACATATATTAGTCATATATTTGTATGTTAAGTAACATTCACTTTTAAATTATTAGAATAATTTATATTACATTACATCATTCTTAACTCTCGTTTTGCATCTTATTCAATATTTATTTCATCGAATGTTATATTCTTTGAGGCACATAGTTAACAAAGTTCTGTAGTGTATTCACTTCCTTCGGTTTCTTTATTTGTTTGATATTTTAATTCTTCCAAATTTTCTCATTTAAACAGAGTGTAAACCATAATATGAATCGTGATATGAACATCGGTGTGAATGGTGGTTTAAACCACGATCTAAACCATATTCTAGACCACGGTCTGAACCAAACCGAACCAAACCATGGCGGTTTGGTTTTGTTCGGTTTGAAATTTTTCGTGGTTTGGTTCGGTTTGGAATTTTCCCAAACCGATAACTAGTGGTTTGGTCTCTAAAACGGCCGAGACCGAACCAAACCGAACCATTTACACCCCTAAAGTGCGATATTTATTTCGAGACGGATGACATAAGCAACGGATATTTATTTTCAGAAAATAAATGTATTATTCCCTTCATCCCGACATAAGCAACGGATATTTATTTTCAGAAAATAAATGTATTATTCCCTTCATCCCGCAACCTTGTGTTTTAGTTTATCTCAAAATAATTAAATGTCATCTATAAATATGATATAAAGTATGGTGAAGTTCCTTAATTATCCATTTTAATTTTTGTAGACACAAACAATATAATGTTACGGGAAGTACAAAGAGCCGTTTTGTGAGTAAAATTTTTCTAAACATATGAACAGATCACGACAAATAACATATACTCCTTCCGTTTCATGTCACTTGAAACCAAAAATTTTGACACACAAATTAAGGAAAAGTAAGAGAGAGAAATAGTGGGAGGATGTGTTTGTGAGTATGAAAAATTAAATAAGAGGGAATGAGTGGGAAGAATAGTAAGTTGATTGGTGTTGTGAGTGTAAAAGTAAAGTAAGAGAGAGAATGAGTGGAAGGAATAGTTAAGATCAATTACCATTTTAGACAGTCTCAAATCACATGAAATGGACGAAAATGAAAATAAGTCTCAAGTTACATGAAAAATCCTAAACAATGAATAAATTGCTTACAACATTGAAACATCCTTTGTAAGTTGTTATCGTACGCACTGCATATTTGCATGTAAAGTGACCTTATAGATATTATTAATGATAATAACAAACGTTTAGAAGTCGACTGTCCACAGAAGTCGGAAGTTTGACCCAAACGGTGGGGCTCGCAATTACAAACGCTGCCGTAGATATTACATTTGCCAACATATTGGCATTTTGAGTGATCAATTGCAAAGAAAAATGAATATGCCGACTAAGCCCATCCTTGCAACAGATAATCTTAACAAAATCTGACTTTGAAAAATTTCACCATTCGAAACGCTGGACTTCATGAACAACATCTTGATGAAGTATTGCGACTCTATCCTTTTTTGCTTCGCTACGTCATATTCAGACTTTTCCATAATCCTAAAAACAAAAACAAATGTTATATTGGATTGTTTTGGTAGAAACAAAAAATCATTGGCTTTAAAATATTTGATCCGCGTGTCCTTAATGCAATATAAAATAGGAAAATATAATTGAAATTATTACTTAATTAGGTTAAGGATGTGACCTTTACGAGGCTAATAACGAGACATGTATTTCTAAGTTCATGCTGAGATCGCCCTACTTTAGCTGTCTCAATACCTATGACAACATCTAAAATCATAATTCATCCAACCAAAACGTGATTTTTTTCAGGTTCTCTTAATGGTATTTTCAAAAGATTTGTATGAATAGGCTTGCATACGTGTTTATTATTTATCATTCCGTGCTTTATTTAAAAAATTATGGTAATGAAATTGATTGTTAATTTATTTGTCCTTTCAAACTATAGGGTTACATGTGGTGTCGCCCAAGAAGATGACAAACTTGATAAAAATGGATCAACAATGTGTTGGAAATTTGGCTTGAAAAGGGTCAACTTTGAGTGGGTCCCATTGGTGGGTCCCATAGACTTTGATCTTGGTCAATATTTATACTTGTAGTATGTTATACCATGAAGAATATTGGTGTTTTGGTGAAAGGCAAATGATAGATTAAATCCATAGTTCTAAGACTTCAAAGATGAGCTTTTAAAAGACTTTTGCTTCCAATGATGAAATGAGTTGGTTACCATCCCACATGAGAAAGAAAAGGTAAATCTTCCCTTTGCTTGGGAATACAAAAGGCATTTGGGCTATCCTACATGGAATTGGAATGGGTAGTTGAAGTGCAATAAATTACTTGGCATTTTATAGTCTCATGTTCAAGTTACATGTGAGGTGGGCTTGAACCTTTCCCCACACGCTCGGCTCGGTCGGGCTTGGGCGAATGGTTCGAGGGCGTATCTTTTTGGACAAAGTTTATTTGAAGTTTCTAATATTTGCAGAATGGTCCTTAACGAAAT
The DNA here is from genome assembly GCA_026119855.1 of Campanula takesimana. Lineage (NCBI taxonomy): Eukaryota > Viridiplantae > Streptophyta > Magnoliopsida > Asterales > Campanulaceae > Campanula > Campanula takesimana. The sequence continues at coordinate 710,527 of JAOWBW010000009.1, forward strand.
TGTTAGATCAGTTAGTTTCCTAACTGGACTCTAATTGTGCAGTTTCTTTTCCTTCAAGAAAAGGTAACTGTAAGTCGGATAGGTTTAAGAGTCATTCTCAAAAAAACCTAAATCGACTTAATACTAGTATAAATATATGATCCCTATATCAGTTTATACACACGCAATTAATTGCAATAAACTGTTCTCTCTATAAATTCGAAAATATGTGGTTCATCTGAGAAGTGTGATTCCGGCGAAGTGGGACAGAAGTCCCAAGTGGATCGGTACCTGTTCGTGCGAAGTTTCCTGGTATGTTCCTGGTACGTTCCTGAGATCGTTTCATCCTCGGAGGAATTTGCCACAACCCTCAGCCGCACAAGTAGGGGGCAATAGTTTCTCTTAGGAGAGTCTATTACAGGCGACTCGATCTAAACTGATAAGTCTTTCTAACGCTCTTATTGTTTCTGTTTTTCCTGGATCCTGTTTTTGTGGGTACGTTTCTGCTTTTGGTTTAATCTGATATTATTATATGCTTACGTGATTGCCCTGATTAATCTGATCGTTGCATATTAAATTCCAACACAGTGATGATTGTATATAGTAACTGAAATAATGTAAGTTTCATCATCACTTAATTAATTTATTTATTTTTTCAAAAGAAGGAAAACAGAGGAAAAAACCACACACAGAGCAGAAAATTTTGGGAAAAACTAGTTTCTCTATAAGTTATAAAAAGTACTGTTTTTATAGGGTTTAAAATTTAGGGTTTATGGTTTAAATTTTAGATCCTAAAATTTAGGGTTTAAAGGTAACTAACACTAATATTAAAAAGTAGAATTTTTATAACTTAAAAGAGATAAACTAATTTCCCCCAAAACTTACTCTATACACTAGACAGAGTTGGGAGTTGGCAAAGGTGTACTAATATTATGTTTATCTATTTCATTAAACTGATACTTTGCCATGGCCCGTTCATGTGCTTAGTTAATACCACCTCCATCACATAACGAATTGCGCTATTGATTTTTACTCCCTCTGGCCTTCAGTATTAGCAACAAAATAAATCTTATAGCCTTCAGTATTAGCAAGAAAATAAATCTTATATATAAGCAGAATATACCAATTTAATGTAAAAGCAAATTTGTGTGAGACGGTCTCAGATATAAGATCGTTGAGATAGTAAATGGTTTGTCTCTTTATGGGTGGGGCGGGCTGGGCCGGGGCAAGCATATTTCCTCTCTCATCTCATTGAAACCAGTTTCATACATGAGACGGTCTCATATAAAAGACTTCATCTGAATGCAATTATATTACTTTCTTACTAATAATATACTTACTTGATGACGCCAAAATCTGGTTGGATCAGCCTTCGTCTAACGGGTCGGATAATCCCAGCAACAGTTCTTGATGATGGAATCTGCACACACGAAACAAACGTAAACTACACCGGGGCTTCACCGGCGAAGGCCCTCCGGTGTAAGAATAAGGATATGGGTGATTAGAAATAGAGAATCAATTGACTAGATTAGAGCCAAAAGTTTATTACCCGTTTCCTGTGTAGAGGACCTGTTTATATAGGCGTGGGTGTATGAGTTCTGACTTGATAGGAAAGCCATGAAGCCCGTGGTGATGTAGGACTCATATTCCTTGGAGATAGGCTCCTGATAAGGATGGATGATATCCTGTTATCTGATAGGAGAGTTATCTTGGTTCATATAAGGACTCTTGATTTTAGAGTTGTAATATAACTTTGTATGAGGTTTCCCAATGATAATGGGAGGTTTACGATGCAAGTCGGCCCGTCATCTAACTCGGCTCGTCATAGAGGCCGGCTAGGGATTAGGCTTCTCGAACTCGGCCTAGGCAAGGACTGCCTGCTCGGCCTCACTGATGTCGACCTATAAACATGGGCTTGTGAGTGGGCCTCTCGGTATAGGTCCATTAGGTACGCTGGGCATCTCGTCCGGGTTCCCATCTACTAGGTCGGTTTATGTCGTTCAGTGGCCCCCGAGTTTCTATCTCGGCAAGCCGAATAGAAATTGTTGGGTATTTAATTTCTGGTTGATTGATGTGACAGTTGTAGCCGCCAAAATCTTTGCTTCGATTTGCTGATGCCAGTAGGATTTAATGCTAATTGAATCATTATTCTTCTTGGAATGGGAAAACTCCAGTTGGACTCCACATATGAATAATATTAATTACCCTTCAACTAACTCCATCTTAAGTACTATAAATAGAGGATCTGTGTTTCAATTTTCCACATTATTCATGCCTTCTTTCCTTCTCCCAAACTTTATCCATGGCCAAGAGAGAGTATGATAATGCTTTTCCAGAAGAATGTGATTCCTCAGATGACGCGAAGGACTCACCTGTCCTGAATGACGAAAAATCTGCTGATGGCTCCTTACTTTCGCCTGAGGATTACTGTCAGGATGGTGAAGACTCGGATGATAGCAATCATGAATGGGAGGAGTCCATCGCCGAAGGTAGTGATGAAGACTCAAGTGATGATGAGGACAACAGCTCCAGCGAGGTTGATGAAGAGGACGAAGAAGAAGAAAAAGACTTCAAAGCTTTCCAGGAAGAGATGAAGTCATACCGAGAGAACCAAAAATAAATAACTTCATGTTGTCCTACTGATAGTAGTAACCCTTTTTTTTTTTTTTTTTTTTTTTTTGTACAGGCTAAGCCCCCGGCCTTGCTGTGGGGGCCTTTTGTTGAATATATATATATATATTGGGGCTCTCTCCTTTGCCCTCCTTGCTCCGTCTTTGAATTCTCTATGATTTGTATGACCTTGAATCTTTCCATTATCATCACCTTTCATATGATGCTGCTACAAAGTAGTGCCGATCGTCCAATCTTAGTCATTATGCCGGCACGGAACGCATTTATACCTGTCGTTCAACCATAACTTCAATCTCCGCCTGACATCGACTTGACCTTTCCTCATCTCGGCTTCGTCCCGTTCCTGGATACCACTAAAGATGTCGGTCCGTCGTAGAGGTGTCGGCTACCTCTATGTGCTGAACCCTTCAATGTCGATACAGGCATCCAAAAGCGTGATTTTTGAAGCCGACTGGCATTCCTGCTGTAGGTCTCGGCTTGACACGTGTCGATCTAGCATTTGGCGGTCCGTGTTTCTCAAACGACGGTTGGTTCAATCGCTTACTCTTCTCTTCGTACGGCGCGCGTCAGTGATGGGACATTTACTTTGAAAAACGTGGCCCATTAATTAGGAATAATGATGGGGTTTAATGGGAAACGTGCCAACCCGCGGGTACAAGGATATGGTCGGGTCAAATTCGGATCCGACCCGCTCCACCCGGGATATAACTTCAAATTTTCACTCCTTGTTTCACTTTTCGAATTTCAAAAGGGGAAACCCAAAGCTTTGCATTTCACTGGCCTGCATTTCCAACTGGTGCTGAGCTTTTCCGTCGATCTATTCCGTCTAAAGCGTTCAGAACGACTTCCCGACTAATTTCGTCCGATCCTTTTTCCATTTCCAAGGTATTTTCTCGCTTTCCTTCCTTTTGTCCATTTCTAGGGTTCCGACTAATTCCTCGAACAGTACATCATTCTCCGTCGGATTTAGTTGTTTTTGCTGACCAAGAAACAGACCCTCATTTTCCCCCAATGTCGGACCTATCAATTCCTGATGCCAAACCTGTGTATGGTTTTTACCGAAGAAACAATAGGATTTATGTTAAATCGAACGGGCATTGGGGGCTGTTGTCTTTGCTCGCCGTAGGAGAAATATTGTACTTAAATGGGTCGCCGAGAGAAGACCTTAGATATCCTTCCGGTCTTTACGTGACGAGTGTTAGGACTGACGAGGATGCCAACATGGTCGTCCTTGATAGCTTAAGCGAGGTCCTTGATCATATTTATCTATTTTATGTAAAGGATAAATCCTTGTTTCGGTCTCGTCATATGAGTGCAACCTCCTCGGCCCCAGTAGTCGATTCGGGGGGGAAATGGCCTTTTCAAGGCTTCTCGATGAGTCTAAACCCTCTGTTTCTTCTACAGGTATGGCCGGGGAAAGTACCTCCGAGAGAATCGTGGATCGTTTTGACTCAAGCGTCGTCAGGCAGGGACGAGGGGCCAAAACTAAGGGTAAAGGGAAATTAGGGCCAGCCGCGAGCAAACATCCCAAGCCGGGCAAAGAAATGCTTGAGGTGCTATATTCTCGGTATGGGATAGACCGTGATGAGTATTGCTTGCATTATAGCAAGGTCGTTCCCTTAGATTCGGAGGAAAAAATCCAGAACTTCTACTATAATAAAGCCGTCGTTTCTTTCTTTTATAAACAGTTTCAACTAGGGCTAAGACTTCCTCTTGACCCCTTTATGAATGAGTTCTTGGAGACGTGGGGGATTGTTCCAGCCCATATTGGCGCCAATGCTGTCAGATATTTGATCAGCTTCATAGTGTTGTGCCGTAGTCTCAATTTCGAACCCTGTATGTCCGCTTTTGATCATTTCTTCAATGTGAGCTATAATAGGACTTCTAGGACTGTAAGCATCAAGTTTGACCCTGCTAAACCCAAAATTATCTCCCCCATCTCTACCACTGTCAGCAAGGTGTCGGGGTGGAACAAACATGTAATTGGGGTTGAATCTCGTAGTGGTTGGGAGTTCGCGCTTCCCGAGCTTGGTCCTAGTCGTCCCGAAGAGGTTCACAGACCGACATGGAGTGATAGCCTGATTGCAAAGCTAGAAGAGTTTGCCAGTCTCGGTACCCTTGACTGGAGTGAATTGGAGAGGGATCCTCGCTATTACTTTCAGGCCGGGTTGATGGCGGGCCCCCTTGACGGCGTTATCCCTAAAGTCATCGTTAAGAAGGGGAATAGATTTCCGAACTGGATCGGTCATCCCAACTTTCTTTTTCATCATGAATGTACCCGTTGCCAGGAGCAGAACGACATATGTCTTAAGGCCGTCGACACGATAGGCTGTAATTCCTAGATCTTTCAACGTGAATTTATCCTTTTATCTTGTCCCATTTTGACGCTTATCTGTTTCGTGCAGATCTGACTATGGAGCAAACTGATGAGATCGAATCCACTTATGTTGATCCCGTTGCGGCAGCGAGGGCCAAGAAACAAAGATCTCGGTTGGCCGCCTTGGAGCAACGTCATCAAGATATGGATGATAGGCAACTCTTGTTGCAAAACAAAGATGCTTCTGCAGTGCCCATGGCAGATCGGGTCGTCGAGGTGCCGAGTGTGAACACCGATCAACTAGCTCCTGAAGCCGAAACGAATGTTCCTGACGACCAGATATCAAGCCAAGGCCAAGACCAAAGTGCCGATGTGGATGTTGAGGTGTACCAGGACGATACTCTTCGTCGTTCGAAGAGAGCAAGGGTGGAACCTGGGGAAACACCGGATCATCCTTTGAAAGGAACCCCTCGGCCTACTCAAGCATCAGCCTCCGCCTCAGTTTCACCAGATGAGGAGGTTAGGAATTGGTTGGAACAACACGGCGGAGCCCCTGTCCTATCCGGACTAGATGTCTCGGTTCGTGCCGGTCCAAGTTTGAAGAAGGGGGCGTGGTCGTCAGACGGGCCATGAATGTCGAAACTCTTGAGCAGCTAGTCTTCGAGAAACCTACCTCCCTCCAGCTCCTGACCGCAAGGGTTTAATCCTTAGTGAGGTAACGCTCCCATTATTTCGGTCCGGTTTTGTTTTCCTTTTCACCGTTTGTCTAATCTTTTCTTCTGTTTGCAGCTTGCCTCCCTTGTCCAACAGGACTATGCTATGTACCGACAGGCCTATGAACTTTTGAGGAGCACCGAAGCCGAGGTCGCGAAGCTCAGAGATGCCAACAGTGACCTGATTGAAAAGGAGACCGCCTTAGAGAAAGACAAGGCTTCCCTTGACGAGCTGTACCGTGCTTCCCAAGCCGAGGTGGAAAGATTGAAGGATTCCTTGCTAACTTCTCAAACCGATGTTGAAGGGGAGAAGAGGAAGGCCGAGATGATTGCTGGGGAGAAGGCCACAGTTGAAGAAAAGCTTGCTTTATTGGAGGACAAGTATGCACGTTTAGAAGAGAGCGTGGCGGAGAAAGAGAAGGCTGCTGTAGAAGCATATAAGAGGGGGGCCCAGTTTAGGGAAGATTTGAGCGATCGTGTCGGCACGGTGTACAACGACGCATGGTCCAACCTGACTCGCCTCCTCTATATCGATCCGGAGGTTGACGTCCCGTTGGAGAAGTGCGCCCGTCTCTTTCAACAAGATGCTTATAGCGTGGAGGTGAGGGCGACTCACTCTATGGTTCCGTTTTCAGAGGGTGCTCTTAGGATAATCAAGGCTAAAGACAGGAGCGCCAACAGACCTGTTTGGGACCCACCGGCATTGGACCCCAACAACTTTGAGAAGCTTTTAGAAAAGGCTGAGGCAGATCGTGAAGCCGGGCTGGATTGATTTTCTTTTGTAGTATCGGCGAAGGTCCTTTTTTGTAATACTTGTATTTATTCGACTCGGCCCAGAGTTTTCTGGGGGAGTTTAAACACTGTCTTGAGTATTCCCACGACTTGGCCCGTAGTATTTGGGGGAGTCAAAACACTTGGTTATTTGTAGGGATTTGCTTGCCTCGTTTGAGGCGTATGTTATCCCCGGTCTTCTTCACTGTTGCGTAGTTAAGCATTACCTCGTCATTTGTTAGCGTTCTATCTTGGTTTGCAGGCCGTGGTCGTTCACCGATATAGATAGCCGTAAGTCGTCTTGTGTGCTAGTTGTTGGAACTAGACGAGGTCGTCATGCTTTAAGTATGCTCATCGACTTCGTTAGGTTGCTAGTTATTGAAACCAGGCTTTAGAAGTCATGCTTTAAGTGTGCTCATCGACTTCGTTAGGTTGCTAGTTATTGAAACCAGGCTTTAGAAGTCATGCTTTAAGTGTGCTCATCGACTTCGTGAGTTTGCTAGTCATTGAGACTAGGCTTTAGAAGTTATGCATAAGTGTGCTCGTCAACTTCGTCAGGGTGCTAGAGGTTGACACTAGGCTTTAGAAGTCATGCTTTAAGTGTGCTCATCGACTTCGTGAGTTTTCTAGTCATTGAGACTAGGCTTTAGAAGTTATGCATAAGTGTGCTCGTCAACCTCGTTAGATGATCTCGTCGTTGTAAACAACGCTGAGACCGTGTCATGTGCTATAATCAAATCTTGATGTAAATGAAATAAAGGAAATTTTATTGATAAAACCAAACTAACACAACTAGATATCGACTATAGAAATCTAAACTGAAAATTTGATAAAAAGAATAAATAGCTAACCGAGATGCTACTGATAGTACTTTCTTAAGTGCTCGGAATGCCATGGGTGCTTAAGCTCTTTTCCTTCTGGAGTTTTGAGCATGTAGGTCCCTTCCCGTATAATGTGGGTGATGACGTAAGGGCCTTCCCAGTTTGGCGAGAGCTTATTCTGTTGTGACTTCAGGTGTGTCGACTCAATTTTTCTGAGTACCCAGTCACCTACTTCAAAGGTTCTCTTTTTTACCTTGCTGTCATGGTAGGCCTTGGTTCTTTGCTTGTAATTGATCATTCTCAGTTGGGCGGTTACCCTTTTCTTGTCGACTAGGTCTAGGTCTAGTAGTCGGTTGTACTCATTGACGACCTCGTCATAGTTGGTTACTCTGAAAGTCGGCAAGGCCATCTCGGCTGGTGCCATCGCTTCTGAACCATAAGTCATAGCAAAGGGTGTCTCCCCAGTTGGCCCCCGAGTGGTTGTACGGACGGCCCATAGAGCTAGGGGGAGTTCGTTCAGCCACTTTCCTTGACTGCCTTCCAAATTCTTGGTGAGTGCTTTTAAGACAAGTTTGTTGGCGGCCTCGGCCTGTCCATTGCCTTGAGGATGGCTGACCGATGACTTCTTGTGTTTGACTCCCAATCTATTCAACTCCTCGGTGAAGGCATCAGAGAATTGTAGGCCATTATCTGTCACTATAGTGTGCGGCACGCCAAAACGGCACCATATATAGTCATGGATGAAGTTGATGGCGTTTTCTTCAGTGATCTTTGCTAGTGGTTTTGCCTCTACCCACTTTGTGAAGTAATCGACCGCCACGATTACATATTTGTTGCTCCCTTTGGCTAATGGAAATGGTCCAATGATGTCGACTCCCCACATGTCGAATGGCCATGTCGGTATGACCAAGCTTTGCTCTACGGCAGGTACTTTGGGCAGGTCGGAGTAGCGTTGACATTTGTCGCACCTTTTTACGTAGGCTTGGGCATCCTCCCTCATGTTTGGCCAATAGTAGCCAAGTGTGATGATTTTGTCGGCAAGGGTTCTGGCTCCCGGGTGTCCCCCACAGATTTCCCCATGTACCTCGGCGAGGAGTTTCTCGGTGTTTTTTGGCGCAACACATCTTAGGAGAGGTCTAGAGAATGACCTTCTGTACAGGATGCCATTCCAGACCATGTATCTTGCCGTCTTCTTTTTGATCGATTTAGCCTCTAACTCGTCCTCGGAAAGTTTTCCCTTCTCCAAATAGTCCCTGTAATCGTAAATCCATGTCCTTTCTTCGTCATCTAGGAGCAAAATCTCCAGTCTCTCATAGGCAGGCTGGTCGGTGTAAATGATCAGGGGGTCCGAGTCTTCAGCTGTTGCCATCTTTGAAAGTAGATCGGCTTCCAGGTTGTATTCTCTACCGACTTGTCGTATATCCCAGAACTCAAAGTTCTTGGTCAGGTTTAGGACGAGGTCTTTGTATTTGGTCAGCATGTGGTTTTCGGTGTTGTATTCCCCTTTAACTTGGTTCACTACCAGTTGGGAGTCGCTGTATGCTACCAGTCTTGTTGCGCCAAAGAACTTGGCTCTTTCAAGTCCCAGGATTAGGGCTTCATATTCAGCCTGATTATTTGAGGCAGGGAACTTGAACCTGATAAAATCACGTGCAACATGCTCACCGGCAGGACTAGTCAAGTAGACCCCGGCGCCGCTTCTTCCTTGGGTAGTTGACCCATCGGTGTATAGGACCCAACAGTTGGGCGGTAGTTCTTCCAAGGGCTCTCTATCCATAGGGAACTTCCTTTTTCGGGTGGTCGCCGTGTGTTCACTTGTAAAGGCGGTCTCGACTAAGAAGTCAGCAAGAGGTTGGGCCAAAAGAGTCTTCCTTGGCTTGTAGGTTATATCGAACTCGGTCAGTTCGATTGACCAGTTAAGTAGGCGTCCTGAGCTGTCCATCTTGTGAAGTATTTTTCTAAGAGGAGCGTTGGTATAGACTGTGATGGGATGGGCCGAGAAGTAAGCTCGTAGTTTTCTGGCTGCAATTACCAAGGCATAAGCAATTTTCTCGGCATTGAAGTACCTGCTCTCGGTATCCGACAGTGCTTTGCTGACGTAGTAGACCGGCTTCTGGATACCGCCTTCTTCCCTGACTAGCACGGCTGCCACGGCTCGGTCGGTTGCAGCTAAGAAAACGTACAGTGTCTCACCCATGACCGGGCTACTAAGTAGGGGTGGAGAGCCGAGGTAGTCTTTCAGTTGTTGGAACGAGGTCGAACACTCTGGCGTCCAAGCAAAATCCTTGGTTCCCTTCAAGGCTTTGAAGAAGGGGAGGGATTTTTCTGCTGATTTAGCAATAAACCTACCGAGTGCTGCTACTCTCCCATTCAACCTCTGAATCTCTTTAATACAAGTCGGCTCCCTCATATCGATCAAGGTTTGGATCTTTTCTGGATTAGCCTCGATGCCTCGCTGAGAAACCATAAAACCTAGAAACTTGCCTGCTGTAACCCCGAAGACGCACTTGCTAGGGTTGAGCTTCATATCGTTAGCTTTTAAGTTGTTAATGGTTTCCTACAGATCTGGTATATGGCTGCCGATCTTGGTCTTGATCACCATATCATCAATGTAGGCCTCCATATTCCGGCCTATCTGAGATTTGAAGACCTTGTTCACCATCCTCTGATACGTGGCTCCTACATTCTTTAAGCCGAAAGGCATCATGACGTAGCAGTATACGCCGCCTGCAGCTTGGAAAGCCGTCTTTTCTATGTCGTCCTCTGCCATTTTGACTTGATGATAGCCAGAGTAGGCGTCCAAGAAACTGAGGGTTTGATGGCCGGCAATGGAGTCTACGAGCTTGTCGATCCTGGGGAGGGGATAGCTATCCTTGGGACAGGCCTTGTTCAGGTCCGTAAAGTCAACGCACATCCTCCATTTGCCATTGTGCTTTTTTACCATGACTACGTTTGCAAGCCACTCAGGGTAAGTTGCCTCTCTTATGATGCCGGCTTTGAGGAGTTTATCGACCTCGGTCTCAATTGCTTTTTCCTTGTCGGTAGAGAAAACTCGTCTTGTCTGTTTGACCGGTTTGAAGAACTTGTCGACTTCCAGTTTGTGGAGAGCAACAGCTTCCTTCACTCCCACCATGTCATCTACTTTCCACGCAAATACGTCCAAATTGTTTTGGAGCAAGGAAATGAGCTCTTCTTGTTATTGTTGGGAGAGCTGCTTCCCAATCTTCACTTTTTGATCTGGATGGTCTGGGTTGATGACGACCTCGTCTAACTGATCCACTGGTTTAAGTTCGGGGCCGTCTCTGAACTCTAGGGTCTCGACAATGATCTGCTTGACCTTTTCCTTGTCTTCCCCTTCCAAACTTAGGTTTTCCATGTCCAACAGTTTCTCGATCTCGGTTTCCATATTAGTTGGCTGTGTGGCCCCCGAGCTAGGGACAACGGCGAGAGCCCAGTTATTCGTAGCTGTATTCATCGAGATGCAGCCAAAGCCGTCTAAACCGTAGGTAACCTCGTCCCTAATTGGGATGTCGTTGTTAGGAATAACCCACTCGTCAGATTCATCTTCAATGCACGCCAATATAACACCGATATGTGGCGTTGAGGTTGTGACCGTGGTTGATTTTGAAATCGTGATTCTTTTATCAGGAGTATCAATTTCCATTTTGGCCTTTGCTTTCCTGGACTTCATCACGTGCTCCAAAAAATCTTTCGGTGACCCTGGGACGCACCCGATTCCAGCCGGGGTGGGGAACTTCACCCTTTGGTGAGGGAGGGAAGCGACCAGACCCAACTTTCCTTGACTGGGTGCACCTAGGATTGCATGGTAATCACTGTCTAGATCCATGACTATGAGGTGACCGTGGCCGAGGTTTTGTAGGGGTGAGTGTCGACTTCCAGGAGTAAGTCAACGGTTCCTTTGGCATCGGCCTTATGATTAGTGAACCCTTCTAGCCTTCCATTATACGGGGTCAGCATTGTATTAGGAAGTTCCATCTCTTTAAAGGTGCGATAATATAGCACATCCTTGGCCGCTCCGGAGTCTATGAGGAGTCTGTCCGACTCGCAGTTATCAATGCGGCCTGTGATGACTAATGGTTGTTCTCTCATTGCACGGTTTCCCGCCAATTCATTCGGAGAAAAACTGATCACTTCCTCCCTCTCATGGATCCAGGGAGGGATGTGGAAGACTTTACTTAGCTCGTAAATCTGCTCCTTGAGTTTCTTGTTGGATGGAATTTCCTATCGGATCACACCTATCAACCTAGCCCGAGGTGGCCTGTCGGCCTGATCATCGTTTTTGTCTTCTTCTCTTGGGCGTTTATTGTCCTTGGTCATGAACTGATTGAGCTTGCCTTGGTCCGCCCATTTCTGCAGAATCTTCTTCAGGGCAAAACAGTTCTCGGTGTCGTGACCGTTATCTCTGTGATAGGAGCAATACTTTGTGGTATCCCTTGGGTATTTCGGGTTTGTCTTTTAGAGGCTTGGGGTTGGGAAGATCCACCAGATTCATGATCTCAGAGATCGGTTTATTGAATGTGGTGAATGTCTCGGTCCCCCTGGTCCTGTTTCTGCCCTTGCTGTTTCCCCCGTTTGTCCCCTGGGAAGAGTTCCCGTTATGTGACTTGTCATGATCTCGGTCTCGTTCCTTATGACCATATAACGTCTTTTTCTTCTCCTCGGCGATGGCCGTGGCATAAGAAACGTGGTACAACTCGGCTTTGGTGAGGGGCTCTCTGACCGACAATTCATAAGTTAGCTGCTCTGATCTATGACCATTCGTGAAGCATACAATTATCTCCCTGTCGGTCAGGCGTTCCTCTATTGAGTCTGCAAGATCCCTAAACCGGTTGTAGAAACTTAAGGTGGACTCATTCTTGCTCTGGACCATGTTGGCTAGGTCAGACAACCTTTTCTTTCTAGCACCAGCAGTAGCAAAATATTCCAGAAATTGTGATTTCAACCTGGCGAAGGAATTGATGCTACTTTTCTCAAGGTCCATGAACCAGGACCGAGCTGCCTTTGTTAAGGTGCTTGCAAAGGCCTTGCACAGCACGTCATCCTGATTAGACACTAGGGCCATGGTGGCTTCAATGGTTTGGATGTGATCCAGAGCGTCGGCGTTGCCGGAGTATTTGTCTAGATGTGGGAGCTTTAACTGCGGATTAGGTGGTGCATCCTTAATCCTCTGCGCGAAAGGGCGCATGGCATCGTAATCATTATTGGGTTTCCTGTGCCCCTGATTCATCATCTCAATGTTGTTGAGTCTCTCTCTAAGGTCAACAATGTCCCTTGTGCTGAATACCGAGGTATGACTGGAACTTACTGTGCTTCGATCACGGCGTCCTCTTGCACCTTGGATCGGTTCAAGGCGATGCCTTGAAGGAGTACGGCGGGGTGGAGTGTGCCGGGGCGGATCCTGCCGGGGTGGGGTGCGCCTTGGTGGATCTAGTCTGAGAGGCGAATGACGTCGGGCGTCCCCACGACGTCTTTCCCCTACAATTCTCACTCCAGGGGATTCATCTTCTTGTTATTCCCGACGGCGATTAATGCGGTCCCTCAGATCTTCATCTAGATTGGGTCTTCCTAACCGTTCGTCTGGGCGACTTACTCGGCTCCGGGGAGGCATACTCCGTCTACAATTTTGTAGGGGCTCCCTTCTGCTCACTCTGTCGTCCAGATTTGTCCCCCTCGTTCCAGATGGCTGAAGTAGGTTAGCCATGGAATTTTCGGGGTCAAGATCTAACAGGGCCCGCTGGGCTTCGGCCAGCTGTTGGAGTGTGTGAACGTTCTGTTGAAGCAATGCTCTTTTGTCCAGTGGCGGCGGTTGTGATGGTCCTGCCCCATTATTGCGGGATCCTGTCCGTCGGCGACGCCCGTATTGGTTAACAACATTGGGGGCCGGACCTTTTGAGCGGGTATGCATCCCTCCCCCTTGTGCGGGTGCCGTAGGTGGGAGCCTCTGGTTCTGTGCAGCAGTGTTTATGTTGTCGGGGGGCGGTGCATCCCTTGTGGTTTCTTTAGAAGGGGTGGCCTCTCGCCCGTCAACTAATTCTCCGGCCATGATCTTGGAATTGTCTGACTAAAGAACTGATCAATCGACTTCTCGGCAATGGAACCAAACTGATGACGCCAAAATCTGGTTGGATCAGCCTTCGTCTAACGGGTCGGATAATCCCAGCAACAGTTCTTGATGATGGAATCTGCACACACGAAACAAACGTAAACTACACCGGGGCTTCACCGGCGAAGGCCCTCCGGTGTAAGAATAAGGACATGGGTGATTAGAAATAGAGAATCAATTGACTAGATTAGAGCCAAAAGTTTATTACCCGTTTCCTGTGTAGAGGACCTGTTTATATAGGCGTGGGTGTATGAGTTCTGACTTGATAGGAAAGCCATGAAGCCCGTGGTGATGTAGGACTCATATTCCTTGGAGATAGGCTCCTGATAAGGATGGATGATATCCTGTTATCTGATAGGAGAGTTATCTTGGTTCAGATAAGGACTCTTGATTTTAGAGTTGTAATATAACTTTGTATGAGGTTTCCCAATGATAATGGGAGGTTTACGATGCAAGTCGGCCCGTCATCTAACTCGGCTCGTCATAGAGGCCGGCTAGGGATTAGGCTTCTCGAACTCGGCCTAGGCAAGGACTGCCTGCTCGGCCTCACTGATGTCGACCTATAAACATGGGCTTGTGAGTGGGCCTCTCGGTATAGGTCCATTAGGTACGCTGGGCATCTCGTCCGGGTTCCCATCTACTAGGTCGGTTTATGTCGTTCATTACTTAATTAGAGAAAATCTGGGAAAAAACGTGTTTTTCCTTAAGGATGCGTAAAACGTGTTTTTAAGTTGGCGCGGTGGCATTTTTATAATTAACGGGAAGTTGTTTTAGCGCTGATCGGAAGTGCCAGTCGTAGTGTAAAAAAGTGCCAGCACATGTACACTGGCACTTATTGACACTACCACTTAGGGGTGAGCTCGGCTCGGTTTGGCTCGGTTTTAAGCCAACACCGAAACCGAGCCAATAGCTATCGGTGTGAGGTTTTTGAAACCGTGAAAGATCGGTTTCTTAGTGGTTCGGTGGCTTTCGGTGTCGGTTTGGTTCGGTGTCTACAGGGGCTAGCTAGGGCACTTATCAATATATTCAGGCGAAAGTAAGGTATTCAGAAGCTCCTTCAAATTAGCCAGCACGTGTCGTGGCCCTAGACTCTCAACGCCAATGAAGTTCAGAAGCTGCTCCAAATCCTACAATAGTGAAAAAGGAAAAATAAAATAAAATAGGTCACCTACAGATGGAAATTAAACCTCAAATTAGGAAATATCAAAAAGAGCCAATCACAAAATGTTCACATATCTAACCAGCACCCCATCCATAACAAACGTTCAGAACCCGATTGTTTCCCCATTCAACAATTAACAAACAATGAGTTCTCTTGATGTTCAGAGTTGAAGTGTACATATGTTTGATTGAAAATGAATGTTTAAAATGAGTCGTGGTGCGTGAATGTGTGGAAAAAAAAGGAAGATAAATAATATATATAGTATTGGCAAAACGACGTAGTTTAGCACTATCGGTTCGGTTCGGTGCCTTACCGGGTTTTTTAATCTAAAAACCTAAACCGGACCGAAATTATCGGTTCTAAAATTTATGTGAACCGGACCGGCATAAAAGGCTCGGTTTCGGTTTTTTCGGTTTCGGTTTTTCGGTTTTTAATGGTGTTATCGGTTTTTCCGGTTTTTTTGCTCACCCCTACTACCACTGGCAGTTTTTAATAAGTGCCAGTATAAATGTTAAAAAGTGTCAGTGTAATGGCTGACACTTATTGACACTACCAGGACACTTTTAATAAGTGTCAGTATCAATGTAAAAAAGTGTCAGTGTACTTACTAGCAATTTTTAACATTACCACTGGCACTTAAGAAAAGTACTAGTTTCATGTTTATAAAACGCCAGTATGAAATCACTGGCTTTTTGTAATATTAACACTAGGCATTTACTATGGTTGCCAGTATTTATGAAAATGCCACCCCTTGTTTCGAATAATAATGCCCAGCGTCTTTGAAAAACACGTTTTTCCTTTATTTAAGAGAAAACATGTTTTTCACAAGACTCACTCACTTAATTATCCCTTTTTAGAATTAAAGTCATATTTACAAAACATTTAATATGACGATAGGATAGTAACTAAAACACATTGTTGTTATTTTTTGTCAACCCATTTTTATAATTAAATTAATACAAGTAAACTATTTCAATTAATTGAAATGTGTTAAAGTGATTATTTTTTCTTATAAATGAGGCTAGAGGGAGTATAACTTTATAAATAATGAATTGTCATGCATGTGTTTCTTTGTTTGGGTTTCAAAAAAGAATAATACTATGGTACAAAAAAGTCACAAAATTTTGCTTACAAAATTTTAGGAGCATGATTTTATTGGTGTTTTTAAGTAGAGTGTGGTGGGGCCATTATCGATGCAGCAAATAAAATATCGTCACCTCATTTTGTGAGCAAGATTTTGTGAGCTTATTTTGTGCCCCTGGCATTGCTCTAACAAAAAAATAAAAATCATAACATTTATTTCAATACGGCACATCATTACTAAACGTTAGGGGTGTATTATGTTTAACCGAATATAGCAGTCCCCTAACCTATACATGAGCAAACAAATTCTTTTTTATGCTAATAAAAAAAATCCAACAAAATTATCTCCATACTTTAGTACTGATAAATCCGATACCGTACGTTTTGGCATTTAAAAAAAAATAAAAATAAAATCAACTTTATAAGGTAAGTGAATAAAATTCTAAGATTCCTTTTAAAAAAAGGGTTAATTGCAATTTGGTTCCTGACTTTTTCCAAAATTTTACAATGTTGATGTTGTCTTTTCAATTTCGCCAATTGGTATACTTACTTTGTCATTTTGTTGAAATCCGACTACAAAAGTAACTAGGTTTTAGTTTTCTAACAGATGTTATATGACTAGCACATGACGTTTTAAGGGACATTTTAAGATATTTTTGAAACTACACATATCCGATTGATATAATTCTTTTTTTAAATTGATACTAATATTTAAATTTATAACATATACTCCCTTCGTCCCACCTCACTTGACACCCAAGAGGTGGTCACAATAACTAAGAAAAAAATAATAAAATAAAGAAAATGTGTGGTAGAAAATGAAGAGAGAGAATGAGTGTGGTAAATAGTAGTGTAGGTTGAATAAATTGAGCGGTGGAAAATAAAGAAAGAGAATTAGTGGTGAAGTAGAGTGAATATAAAATTATAAAAAATAAGCTATTTTGGGAAGTGTCAAGTGAGTTGGGACGGACCAAAATAGAAATAAGTATCAAGTGAGCTGGGACGGAGGGAGTATTTTTTTGACAATTTTTCGGGTGAATAAATTATTTTATATTAAATATTAATTTTAAATATTAAGAAAAAAAGAAAACACTTGAAATAATAATTAAAAAATATATTACCCCCAAATATGTTTCATATGAAGTAAATGCTATATGTGGATTATCAATTCATTAAAATATTTGATAGGAAAAAAAAGAAGAGGAAGAGGAGGATGAATCGGGCGGAAGAGTGTATGTGGAAGGGGTGATGCGGGAACGTGGAGTAGGGGTGGAGGAAAGTAAACGCTAGGAAAGAAGGTATATCATGGTGGAAAATAGTTTTTTTTTTCAGATTATTTTTTCCATGTCCTCTATTTTTTAAATATTTTTATTTATTAAAATTACAAATTAATATAATATAACTAGTTCACCAAAAAAATTGCAAAAAAATATATGCTGTAAATTTAAATATTAACTTCTGTTTAAAAAAAATCATACCAATCGGATATGTGTAGATTCACAAACATCTTAAAACGTTATGTACTATTCACATGACACAAAATCTGTTAGAAAACTAACATCCAGATATTTTGTAGTCGGATTGCAACAAAATGACAAAGTGAGTATACCAATTGGCGAAATTGAAAAGACAACATCAACATTGCAAATTTTTTTTTAAAAAAAAGTCAGGAACCAAATTGCAATTAACCCTTAAAAAAAACATCTCAGGTAGCCCATACACCGTAGTCGCGTGTCATAAAGTTATTTTTAGAGATATTAAATAATTAAACCATTCTATATATCATACTCCCTCTGTCCAGAATGATAGTCCCTTATTTTTATGGGTTTTACGAAGGAACTTTGAGTAATAATTAAGGCTACTTTTAATTATTCTAATGAAATTTCTGAAATTGTTCTTGATACACCATTATAAATACTATTAATATCATTTTTTTAATTCACATTAACATAATTATAAGTAGCATTTATAACTGTTCAAAGTTCCCTCATGTCGCAACATCTAATAAATCTTACTTCGTCAAAACAAATATGATTATTAGACTTTTAAGCTTTTTTTTTATTTAATTTTCTTTCCCAAACAAGTTATGTCATGGACGCAAATTTTGTTTTCAATGTTCTAATAAAGCAAGTAATTTTATTTTCTTTAACTAATTTTAGTGCTTACTCACCTTAATTTTATAATTAGGGTTGCACGAGCTGTGCCCTATGAAGCGTTTAGAGGTATTGTCACCCAACAAGAAGACAAATTATTTAAAATGAATTAAGGATGATTAAGCATAATAGTAAACGTAAAAATTAATTAATAGTGATTACTTGGCATTAGATTAACCAAAAAATTGTCTCTTTGGGATATTTGACAGTTGGGAGTTGGAAATGGGGGTACAATTCATATATCTTTAACATTTAGAATAATAATAAGTTAATTTTTAATTGGAAATTAAAATATTTCACCAAATCTGAGTACGTGGTATGGTTATGTGTATGGAAAGCGTACTAATTAATGTCTAATAATGCAACCCTAAAGTCAATGACTTTGTCAAGTTATGTTGAAATACTTATTCGAGTTGTCAAGTAAGAGATCCTTTTTTTTTTTTTGTTCTTTTTTTTTTCTTTGATGCAAATAAGAGATCTTTTTCAAGAAGATATTGCCAATACTTAACTATTTTCCTCACCTACTAGCAGCTATTTTGGACATACAGAGAAAAATGTACATGTATCTGGACAATGTTACCTCCATCTTAATCACTCTAGAGTAAATAATTTGCGATCGAAGATAATTAGTCAATATTGATACTATGATCACACGCGTTAATGACGTCGGGCATACACATAATTATCAGGATGAAGCATGAACTTGAACACAAATTATTAAGTGTACATGTTGGATTATTTGAGGCAGAAGAAGATCTTAAAACAACATCAATTTCTAACAAAATTGATTGAGTATAAGCTTCTAGATCAATGTTCAGTTGTAGAATAATTAATACCACTCCAATTATCCGGCTGGCTGACAATCCCCTATGTATTTAAAGACACTTATTTTATTTGATTCAAATGCATTTAAGAATCGTGTAATTACCCAAATTTTAAAATTTCCAGATTGATACATATTTACATCAATTAAAAAGATATAATAAATCATTTTATTTATAAAACTAATTAAGAGTATGTATTAACGAGCAAAAGATCAATTTGGATAATAAAGTAACTTGACTTTCAAATGTGAATATTTTGAATGGAAAATATACTACTCCCTCCGTCCCAGACTAAGGTTTTTACTTTTCTTTTTGGCTTGTCCCAGACTAAGGTTCTTAGTTGCTTTATTACCTAAAATGGACCATAGGACTAAGGTTTTTAGTTTGACTTTACACGGAAATTAAGAAAAAGTAAATGTTGTGAGTATAAAAATTGAAGTAGGAGAAAGTAGGAGATAGCAAGTGGGTAAAAAGTTTTTGTTGTGAGAATGATAAGTGGTTCTCATTGTCTATTTTAAGTAATAAAGCAACTAAACTTTAGTATGGGATTAATCAAAAAGAAAGTAAGAACGGGGACGGAGGGAGTATAAAATTGGTTTAGTAAATTTCCGTAACGTTACCGGTCGTAGTAAATCATTTTGCCTTTTTTAAAAAAGAAAAAAAAAAAAAAAAAAAACAACAAAAAAAGGGAACGGAGCTTTGTAAAGAGTGTTGGAAAAATATGTTGTGTGTGAAGGAAATTGTGTGTATTTCCTAGCAAGAATCGTTTGTTGTTGGACAAAGATTATTGTGGGTTCAAGTTTCACTCCGTGTGAACATTGAAATAGTATATCTATATATCCAATTTAAAATTGGATGAGAAAGATATGATAACTCAAAGTTGGTGGGCTGAAATTGTAACTTTAGAATTTAACCCTACCATTTATGTGCCATGATAGCCAAATTAATAGATGGATTAATTGGGATCATTACCTTGGAGTTGTGGTTACAAAAATGTGGAATAAAATCACATGAATACAAGAGTAATGACTCTCATATTAATAGAGGTTGATTGGGCATTCATTTGGTTATATATGATTGAGCTATATATTGAGAAACCTACAACAACATGAAAAAAGAGAGTTTTTCCATCAATCTTCTTCTTCCCTCTTGCAATTTGTTCATCTTCTTCCTTTGGCCTCCTAGCATAATACGAAAAGGTGATACTGTCTAAGCACAGTTCTGCTCGCCGGGAAACTTAAGTGCAAAGTGCCCCCGGTCCGCACGTTCTATCCTGGGAGACTAGCGTTCCGAGCAAACTCAAGCACACGTGGTGAGGGGACGAATAAGTCTTAAGGAGACAGTGACTAGCATTGGGCTCGTGCAAACAACGATCAATTTTATGGTTCTATCTTTCCTTTTATGTTTTTCATAATTGTTGTATAATTATATTATATTGTAATTGTTTTCCTTTCAATATTTACAAGATTTTATCCAACAATCTTAAGACTTATTTCTTGTTGAGAAACGATTGCAGATTACATGGATCTTGTGGCGTGGTGGCTACGAGAGAAAGGATGAAAGACGATGAGAAACAATGAGAAAGAAAGCAAGAAAATTTCTGCACAGATTTTTCTTGGCCAGCTATATTAAAACAGCATTTCCCGCTTCGTTAACCGTTGGATTGGGCTGAAACTTTTTGTGCATGTTCACGACCCTTAATAGAAGATTATGAACGGTGACGATTGGAATCTATAATGTGAAGATGGAGATAAAATTTTCGGAACAGAGCAGTTTCGTGAAATAAAAATATTTTCTTTCCACTTATTTAATGAAATTAACAAAGATGGAAATATTGATGCTTCGTGACATCAACTATGTTTCAATGGTTGTATTTACTTGTTAAGGCTATGCCTCTTCTAAGTGGAAACACATCATGTGATATGTCTCTTATGGTTCATTTCGTATGAATCATAGTGAAGAGATTGAAAAGTTTATTGGAACTAAGAACGTTGGAAGATTAAGTCTTTAACGTTGTGTTGACAAATATAAGAGGTCTTCTTGAGAGAGGTTGTTAAAACTTATTATTGTTAATGGTGACAAAGGTCATAAAGATTAACATAATAAGGCTTCTTGATAAGAAGTTGTTGAAATCTATTATTGTTAATAGTGACAAAAGTCACAAAGATAAAACAATAGAGCTTCTTGAAAGAAGTTGTTGAATTCTATTGTTGTGAAGTCACAAATACTAAAACTATAGGGCTTCTTGGAAGAAGTTGTTAAAACCTAATAGTTGATGAGTGACTAATGTCATGAAAAAATAATAATAATAATAGGACTTCTTGAAGAAAGTTGTTAAATCCTATTGTTGATGATGATGAAAAATGACACAATATTTAGAAGGAGGACTTCTAAAAAGAAATTGTGGATTATGAGGATGAGAATGTAAGTTTCTTGAATTTGGAGGTACTCCAAGATGAAACTTCTAAACTTTGGAATAATGAACCTCAATTTATTATGAGTTGTTACAAGAAATAAATTTGTGTTAATTCTCCCATTGAATTAGCAATTTATTCTTGGATTGAATTCTCTAATTAAGTTAGAGAATTAAATTTGTAACAACAAAGTTATAATTTGGTTTTAATTGTTGAAAATTAAAGCCAATGTTTTGGAAAAGGCTCCTTGTGTGGAAATAATTTCCAAATAAATATGGGTGTTCCAAGTATTTTGGTCACCAGTTAGAAAATTTTGTTGGCCTCAACTTTAAGTGATGGCAACAAAAGATGTTCTACTTAACCACCTTGAACTTAGTGAGTTTTCTTAAGAAAAATCCTACAAAGTTGGTGGAAATGAGACGGATGTGTAAGCCGTGAGTGCGGTTAAAGCATGCGAAATTCTTTTATCGGAACTATATATTTAACGGATTTTTGGTTTCGTTATATAACATATGTAGTATCAAGAAAAAGGAAAAGAATAGTTGGAGTTTTGGACTATAAAATAAAATCGAGAATGTTGGTACAATGAAATTCATTGCATGCCGTTTCTTGATTTAAAATAGTAGACTCCATAAACCGTAAAAAGTCAAATGAAAGAATTGAAATAGTCTTTCATGAAATCCATGTCGAATGGATGGTGATAAGTGAAATTTTCAAGGGACGGAAATAATTGAAAAATTAATTTTCACTTGAAAAGATTTCAAGAAGCAACTCAAACATAAATGAATTGAAATGAATGTTGAGATGCTTGCTATTCATCTTTGTGTTGGAAAAGAGAATATAGCTTCAGATAAGAAGTTGTGTAACACTTCTTGTGATGAAAGTAAATGCGGTGGAGCATATTGAAATGCTTAAGTCAAATACAAAGTTTGTCAAACTTGGTCAAAAGTAAAACTTGTTTGAAAAGTCAAACTTGTATGAAAAGCTAAACTTGTTTGAAAAAGTTAAATGTATTCCTTGTGTCTTGAGAGACAAAGGTAGATGTCATCAAGGATGATATCCATGATGTTTGAATATATGAAATGGAAATTATATCAACCGCGAGTTGAGTTGGTGGCTAATAATGAGATTACGTTTCTTTACTTGGATCACAATTTTCATTCAAAAAGAAATTCGAACAAGACATGAAATGTGTGTTGAATTATATCATCACAAGTTAAGCATTGCGATGCTTTGTGATATGTAGAGATTTCAAACACATAGTAATTGTTATATATTATAAGCATTGTCTCGTTGAATGGAGAAGTTGGAAAACAACTTAGAAATGAGATAATGAAGATGAAACACTATTGAGTATAGTGTGTGTGCATAACATGTGTTTGTACACAAAATATCCATCTTGTAAATCACTATCAAAATGGTGTTGATGAAAGAAATGATAGCATTATTGCTAAAATTTGGACTAACCCAAAATGTGAGGGTGAGTCTACTTTGGAAAAATAAATACCTATTGGTTAGGTTACCCCAAGAAAAATGTAAATTCCATATGATGTATGGAAACGTAGGCCTACGTACACATGTGAATGTGGGGGTAGTCACAAAGTAGAAAGTCCAACATCAACAAAATTGATATATCGATACAAGATGGTGGAATGTGTAAATAATGATTTTTCATGGTTGTCATATATTATTCAATGACTTTGAATATATATAACACCAAGAAAATTGAAAAAAAAAAAAAATGGAAATCAAGTATTGATATCAAGTTCATGAAAATGAACAAATAATACTTTGAGTGAAATAGATCAAAGTTACACTTTGAGTGAAATAGATCAAAGTGATGCTTTGAATGAAATAGATCAAAGTAAAACCAAGAATGAAGTGTGCAAGTTAGTAAAGTCACTAGATGACTTGAAACAAGCACAAAGATAATGAAATCAAAAACTTGATTTTGCCATGAAAGAATGTGGATTAATCAAATATGACATGAGTGGTTATGTCATAATGTTGATTAAATCTATTAAAGATATGTTAAACTTGAGAGAAGTTTAGAAAATGGGAAATTTGGATTTAAAATTTCAAGAACTAATGAATTTGCATTAAGCAAATTAAGATATAGTTCTTGGAAATTTTGAAAAAGGTCACGAGATATGGGTTTAGTGGATGTAATCCTTGAAGTGAAAATTTCTAAGAAATCTAATGGATAATTCTTGAGAAATTAGCAAGGATAATTTAGAAATGACTAAAACCCAATTGGCATGAGTCAACATCTATTGAAGAATAGAAGTGACATTAATTCTCAAGTTGAATACTCAAGAAATATTGAAAATCTAGTGAGTTGGAACACGAGTAATCCTAAATATATTGTAAAAGTACTAAGGTACTTGAGATACAATTGAGATCACAGATTACACTACACTAGACATCTGTCGATAATTGAAGGATATAGTGATGCTATTTGGATATATGAGTGGTTTCGTATTCCTATTAGCGGAAGCGACTATATCAGGGAAGTCTTCTAAATAAATAAGTTATAAATAGATTCATAGCGGAATCTAAGTCTATAGCTTAAGATAAATGTGGTGAGAAAACCTAGAGGCTACGCCAATTTTCTAGAAGATATTCCAAAATGGGATAAACCTGTGCCAGCAATTTGTATACATTGCGATAGCCAATCTGCGATTGGTAGGGCACAAAATCATATGTATAATGGTAAGTCTAGACATATACGTCGACGACATAATACCATTAAGCAACTAATTGCAACTGGTAGCATATCTATTGACTATGTAAAGTCAAAAGATAATTTGACGGATCCGCTAACCAAAGGGTTAAGTAAAGAAGTGGTTGCAAAGTTGACATTGGGAATGGGATTAAAGCCTCTTGAGAAGTTAAACACAGCGGAAAACCCAACCTAGTTGACTGGAGATCCCAAGATCTAGGTTCAAAAGGGACAACCTAACTGTTAAAAGACTTGTAACGTCACTGTGGGGGTTACCCCATACCCATTCCTTAAAAGTGACATCCCGAGAAGAATGAGGTTAAGCCGGTGGCTTTTAATGATTCTTATGTGAAGTAAAATGGGTTACTTAAAAGAATCACCTATGTGAGAAAGAAGTGTGGGCCGCTTTGAGAAGAATTATGTGAGGCTTAATTCTTAAACCTTCTCACAGAACCAGGCATTGTGCTCCAGGGCCATAATGGACACAGCTATGAGAGCTGAATTGTGTTAGGGCGATACCTGTGCAAAGTATATGATCGGCTACACAAAAAGCTAGCAGTTCAAGGACATCGTGTCTACAGATTAGCGAGTAGAGTAAATATATCTTGCAATGGAAGGTTCAAAGGGCAGACCCTACCTATCCTATGCAGGTTTTCGACTGCCGGACTTTATCACCTATCCTCATCAATTTCCTTCATGTGGGGGATTGTTGGAAAAATATGTTGTGTGTGAAGGAAATTGTGTGTATTTCCTAGCAAGAATCGTTTGTTGTTGGACAAAGATTATTGTGGGTTCAAGTTTCACTCCGTGTGAACATTGAAATAGTATATCTATATATCCAATTTAAAATTGGATGAGAAAGATATGATAACTCAAAGTTGGTGGGCTGAAATTGTAACTTTAGAATTTAACCCTACCATTTATGTGCCATGATAGCCAAATTAATAGATGGATTAATTGGGATCATTACCTTGGAGTTGTGGTTACAAAAATGTGGAATAAAATCACATGAATACAAGAGTAATGACTCTCATATTAATAGAGGTTGATTGGGCATTCATTTGGTTATATATGATTGAGCTATATATTGAGAAACCTACAACAACATGAAAAAAGAGAGTTTTTCCATCAATCTTCTTCTTCCCTCTTGCAATTTGTTCATCTTCTTCCTTTGGCCTCCTAGCATAATACGAAAAGGTGATACTGTCTAAGCACAGTTCTGCTCGCCGGGAAACTTAAGTGCAAAGTGCCCCCGGTCCGCACGTTCTATCCTGGGAGACTAGCGTTCCGAGCAAACTCAAGCACACGTGGTGAGGGGACGAATAAGTCTTAAGGAGACAGTGACTAGCATTGGGCTCGTGCAAACAACGATCAATTTTATGGTTCTATCTTTCCTTTTATGTTTTTCATAATTGTTGTATAATTATATTATATTGTAATTGTTTTCCTTTCAATATTTACAAGATTTTATCCAACAAAGAGAAAGTCAAAGTAGCAGCCATAGTATCCAAGGGTTTCTGTTCTTACACGTCTTAATCTTTCTTTCATCTGAGACGTGACAACAAATCACTGTGGTCCCAAAACGCATGCCATTTGTCAGATTGCTAAGTTAAATTATTGGGCAAAAGTCTTCGTCTTTAATCTTTATTAACCTGACACTGGCTAACGTGGCGGCTTCGGCGTGGGACTGCGCTTTTTCTAAACGTCGACGCTCTCGGTGATGATGTGGCAAAACCGTTGGTAATTTTAGGCGCGTAAAAGTATGAACAAGCGAAGCAAATTGCTCCATGCACTACATTACTACTACTATTATTGAGTACGTACGTGCCCTACATTAAGCAAACATAAACTTCCAAATTTACCTAATAATTTTCACATGCTTTTTTTTTGTTCTAGCGATTATTTTCACATGTGGGGAATAATAGAATACTCCCCGTCCCATAATTATATGAACAAAATGAGTTGTGCACAGTAATTAAGAAATACTCTCTTCGACTCAGCACTAGTGAGACTAATTTCCTTTTCGGTACGTCCCACCACAAGTGAGACTGCCCAAAATAGAAATATTTTAATATATTTATATTCAACCAACTCACTATTTAACCCCACTAATTTTCTCTCTTCATTTTTCACCACTCATTTTATTCAACAAACATTACTATTCCCAACTCATTCTCTCTCTTCATTTTCTACCACACATATACTATTTTTTTCTTAATTATTGTGCCCCACAAATTGGTCTCACTTGTGGTGGGACGGAGTGATCGAGTAAATAGTAGTGGGTATTTGTTGTGAGTGTGAAAAGTGAATAAATAGAGAAAGTTGGGTAGGGAATAGTATGTTGATTACTGTTGTGAGTATAACAGTAAAGTATGAAAGATAATAAGTGAGAGAAATAATAAAGATTTTTTTCCATTATAAGAAAGTATAACTTATCAATGGAACGCCTTAAATGAAATTTGTCCAAATGAAAATTTGTCCATAGTTATGGAACGGAGGGAATATGTAAGTGATGAATGTGCATTTGAAACAAGCTAGGTGAGGTGAGCTCTAACCGCAACGGACATGCTGATTGTTTTTTCTGGTATGAGTATATATATTCAAGTTTTAATTTTCATCATCTAAAACTGGAAAATGATTCGTGTTTCGAGCACCGTCCTTTTAACAACCTATTAGGCTATATCTGAATTGGACACGTTTGTGGCACGGCGTGATACGTAACTTGCTCTAACAACATAAGACAGCTGCTGCTATCTTAACATACGTGTTTCAAATGACCTCCAACTATAGGGCAGTACTATTCCTACCTTAATGTCACACCACAGTTCAACCCCTCTCTTTTCCTCCTCACAACAACTTAATGGTGAAATTCACTATTAAGTTGCTCTTTACACCCTCATCATATTTTACTACATGTATAGTATAGATGTTAATTTACTGGTTACACAATATTGGTTGAATTTATTTGTGTTCTTGGAGTTGAGCCCGTTACATATTGCCTCCCTTAAAAAAAAATCTTGGGTCCGCCACTGATGGAACAACCAAAATATAACGAGACTCCTATGGGATCAGAAGGCATATATTTTAAATTTCTGTCACGAACATTTTAAAATTAATATCAATCATTGATATTGAAATAAAAGAATTATGACTTCATAAGAACTTGAACCCCTGTTGCAATGCAATATTAGTTGTTACTACCTAAACTAGGTGTTTAGATTTCACTAATCTCAATAGTGGGAATATTTCCCTTGAATTTGACTCGATAAATCAATGACAAAGCTGATGACGCCCTGAAATTTGGGGTCATGGAGAGGGATCTCCAGCTAGCTATTTCCAGTTCCTGAATCACAACACACAGGGGCGGATCCAGTATAGCGCCAGGAAGTGCCAGTGCACACCCTGACTTTTTCCAAAATTTTTACCGAGTAGTTATAAAAAAAAAACTATAAAGGTGCAAAGTGTTATTTATGAAAGATAGAGGTGCAAAGTGTTAATATGAGTTATGTTAAATTTTGTAAAATTATGACTTTCAAAATAGACCTTCCCTTTTTCCTTTAGTTTGCCGTTGGATGGTTTCTTTCACATTCAGAGAGCGACGGCGAGTTGAGAGAGCGACGACGAGATTCACGAAGCAGCGGCGGACCAGCGGCGCAAGCACGAAGCCACCATCGTTACTGCTGAACAGGTTAATCTTAAATTAAAATCCTACCCAATTCTTGGTAATTTTTTTAAATTGGGGATTTTGGGTAATTTGTTTGGGGAAAGAAAAAATGAGGTGGGAGAGGTTGCAGGTACATGGGGAAGGAGGGCAAGGAACTTGTAGTGGATTTCTTTGATGGGTGAATTCCGATTTTAATTGATTTTGCACAAATTTTGTTTGCAATTTTGTTTGAACTATTTTAGGGTTTTATTTGATTGAATGCATTTGATTTCTTCCTAGGCAATACTGCTTGTGTTCACACGAATTTTATGTAGCCTTTTGAATGGCTGAATATTTGTTGTTGTTATCATAGGGCATCCCAAGAAGAAGGGTGACAAGAAAGTGACTCGTGTTGTTGAGATTAAGGAAGAAGAAGATGAAGAAGACGAGTCTCCTGATCATGCCGTCGTCGTTTTGAGACAGGTAATTACCATGATGATCATTCATTTCAGCGATTTAATATGTTGATTTAGCTTGGAATTGTTCGAAAACTGAAATGAAATGCTAGAAAATACTATTATGTCTCATAACAACTTGCATCATTTTCTATGTACACTGGAATTGGAGGAAGTATATATATATTCAAAAGCACCATGAATGAAAAGTGAGTATGTCAACATTTGAAAGTAAGACACAATTTAAATGTTTGAGTATGACAAGTGGAGTAGAGTGAATAAAAAAGAATACAAGATTGACATTTTTAGGAAAATGAGACTTACAAATGGGATACACAAAAAGGGAATTGATGCAAGTTGTTGTGGGACGGAGGGAGTAGGGCGTAGTTTGAAATTAATTTGGAATCTTTCTTGTGATAATGGGAGTTTACAATAATGGTATAGGCATTTGGGAAGAGAGCAGGGGTGCTGGAGAAGAGCACGGGTAAGAGAAAGGAGCTTTCACCTCAACATGCTGCTGCGATGATACTATTTGTAAATCTTCCGTACACATTCTTTATGCGTTACTATTTGTAGTGGAAATTTTGCACACCCTGAGTCCAAATCCTGGATACGCCACTGACAACACAAACAAAACACCGTTAGGACGAGGGCCGGGTTTGAATCTGACTTAGGCTCTCGGGTGTGAGAATAAGATATCTGAGGAAAACCTAAGAAGAAAAGGCTTGTGAATGCCTTGTGTGTGAATTAGGGTTAGAATGCGTACCTTGCCCGGGGGCGTTAAGGGGTATTTATAGGTTATAGAGAGAGAGCAAGAAAGGATAAGATCTGGACATTAACCGACTTGGTACGGACTCGGGACGCGTGTCAGGATCTCATTGGATGATGGGTCCACCACTTGTGATCGTGGTCTGACAGGTACGGATCGCTAACGTTCCTTGGACGTATTCGCCAGCTGTAAAATGCAGGTTCCGGGCTCATTGTTAGGTTACGGGAGGCAAGGCCTTCCTCGCGCCAGGTCAGCGATCGGGCTTAATCCTCGGGCTTAAGCTTCCACAGGTTCGCCGGTTCGGGCTTCAGGCTCAGGGCCCGGTTAAGATAGGTTCGGTCGGTCCGGTTCGCCCGGGCTTGGACCCGGTCTGACAAGCTCGGGCTCATCAAGAGCCAAAACAATAAAATTCATAATTGTATTTTCCTTCTTTTTTATGTACTTATTCAAAACGCATGGAATCAAAGCCAAAATCCTTTTCTAGCATCCCCATTTATTAGACCATCACTTTTATCCACATGAAGAAAGTCAAACAATACCAACATTTTCAAACTTTCCACAGTTAATACCTAAAAAATAGTCAAAAGTCAACCATACAATCCTCTATACAATCCTCTAAAAGGAAAACACGTCATAACACCTCATCACAAAACTACTGTATAAAGTGAAAAACCAACCGTTTTCCTTTCAACCCCCGCAAGCAACAAATCTTCCAGAATCCAAAATAAAGTCAACCCCCTGATTTCATACTACCCCCGTTACATTCTCAACACGTGTCCCCTACCCTCACCTCCCGCACACCTACCTTAGCCTCCAACCCATATAAATAAATCAACCCATCCGCCCCCTCTCTCCTCCTTTCATTCAATTTTCCATCTCTCTCCTAAAAAATCTCTCAAGCTCAAAGCAGAAGCTCACTCAAAAAAAAAAATGACGAACCAGAAAATCAATGGCTACGCCGTATTATCGGAGAAAGAAATTCTCCGGAGACCCAAATTCGGCCAATTCTTACAGTCCGATCCAAATATAGTACTCATCCAAGATAATAAACCCACCATTAATTATTATAACCACCGCCATAGCAACGCCTCTTACCCAAGCCCCGATTTGTCCCCCAACAATTCCCCTTCCCCTAATTTCTTCATGTCTCCGATCACTCAAGATTCTCCATATACTAAATCTCCATGGATTTTTAATTCATTTGATGATGAAGATGATAGTAATCCCAAGGAAGGGTTGATTGGGTCTCTTGTTCGTGAGGAGGGTCATATTTATTCGCTCGCTTCTTCCGGGGGTTTGTTGTACACCGGTTCGGATTCTAAGAATATCCGGGTCTGGAATAATATGAGGGAGTTTTCCGGCTTCAAATCCAGCAGCGGGTTAGTTAAGGCGATTGTTGTCACCGGTGATAGAATATTTACCGGTCATCAAGACGGGAAAATTCGTGTTTGGAGATATTCCGGGAGGGGTTATAAACGCGTGAATAATTTACCCACCACCAAGGATTATATCAAAAGCTCGCTCAACCCGAGAAATTACGTGGAGGTACGACGTCACCGGAATGTTCCATGGATTCGGCATTACGACGCCGTATCTTGCCTGAATTTGGATGAGGAACGGGGGCTTTTGTATTCCGGTTCGTGGGACAAGACAATGAAGGTGTGGAGACTTTCCGATTCAAAGTGCTTAGAGTCCGTCACCGCTCACGACGACGCCGTTAACTCTGTCGTCGTCGGCTTCGACGGGTTGATTTTCACCGGGTCGGCTGACGGGTCGGTCAAAGTTTGGCGGAGGGAGCTGGTAGGGAAGAACACGAGGCATGTATTAGTGGAAACGCTGTTGGAGCAAGAGAACGCCGTCACAGCGGTGGCGGTAAGCACCGCCGCCGCTGTTGTTTACGCGGGTTCGTCGGACGGGTTGGTCAACTTCTGGGAACGTGAAAAGCATTTTCTGGTACACGGCGGAGTAGTGAGGGGCCACAAACTGGCGGTTCTGTGCTTGGCTACGGCGGGGAACTTGTTATTCAGTGGGTCCGCGGACAAGAGCATTTGCGTGTGGAGCAGGGGAGCAGGTGGGGTCCACACTTGCTTATCTGTGCTGACGGGGCACAGTGGGCCCGTTAAATGCCTGACCGTTGAAGAAGATCGCGAAAACGAAGATGAGGATAAAGGTGATCAACGGTGGATAGTATACAGCGGTAGCTTGGACAGATCAGTTAAGGTGTGGCGCGTGTCAGATAACGCGCCGCAGTTGCATGGGATATAGGGAAAGTCGGGGGTTGAGATAAACGCGCCGTGGACGGATTCTATGTGGCCGGTGGCGAAAGCTAGTTAAGGGGTCCCGGCCGGGGAAGGGGTGTAGATGGTCCAGGAATAGACGTGAGGAGAAGGCGGGTTCACACAAATGATGTTCCATTAATATTTTTTTTTTATTTTTTTATGGAACATGGAAATATTGAGATACCAGTGCAATTATGTACATTAGTATAATTAATTGTACATATTTTAGGTTATATGATCAATGTTGTGGCTGTGAGTGTGTGGAAAATATACTGATTGATGATTGATAGTTGAAGTGTGTTACTAATTGTAATACTCCTGATGTAAGTTTCAATTTTCCATTTTTGTTTGTTGAAAAATGTTAGAAATGTTTTTAAAATATTAAAATCTATATATATATATATATATTAAAGTTGGCCAAAAGAGCTATGGTATTGACATATGGACAAACAATGGAGAAAGCTTGCATTTGGAGAAGCCACATCAACAACATACTAATAAATAAGTGACTTTTCATTTTCTTTTCATTAGCTAACACTATTAGCTAATAATAATAGTTACTAAAAAGGGTAACTATAATAGTTAACTATAGTAACTATTACTATTATTAGTAATAGTTAACTATAATAGTTAACCATTATAGTTAACTATTACTCTTATTAGTAATAGTTACTATTATAGTTAACTATATTAGTTAACTATTACTATTAATAGTATTAGTTAACAATATTAGTTACAATACAAGTTGAATATTACTATTAATAGTATTAGTTAACTATAATAGTTACTATTATAGACTATAATAGTAACTATTATAGTTAACTAATACTAATATTAGTTAACTATTACTATTAATAGTATTAGTTAACTATAATAGTTACTATTATAGTTAACTATATTAGTTAACTATTACTATTAATAGTATTAGTTAACTATAATAATTACTATATTAGTTAACTATTACTATTAATAGTATTAGTTAACTATAATAGTTACTATATAGTTAATTATTAATATTAATAGTATTAGTTAACCATAATAGTTACTTTATAAGTTATTTTTTTTACTATTAATAGTATTGGTTAACTATAATAGGCTACATACATTAACTATTACTATTATTAGTGTTAGTTAATTATAATAGTTATTATATAAGTTAGATTATTAATTTTTAATATTAATTAATTATAATAGTTACTATATCAATTAACTATTACTATTAATAATATTATTTTATTATAATAATTATATTAATAATTATTATTAAATAGACTAATCATTGCTATTAATATATATTAACTATTACTATCAATGGTATTAATTAATTATAATAGTTATTATAATAATAGTAATCATATAGATTAATTTTTATTATTAATTGTATTAGTTAAAATGATGATTAGTATATTAGTGAACTATAGTTAAAATATTTTTTAATACATAATATTGGTTTCCCGTGCAGAGCACGGGTTACCCGTTAGTTTAAATAATCAAATGAAACTATCATTAATATTTTAGACACATAATATTTCAGCTATCACTTAGCTTATATTGGAAGCAATCTCAAACCCTGAACGTTCATGAACCCCTAAGGCAAATGGATTACTATGTGGCCCAACGTGGTTGCATTTTGCGGCCGCATAGCCTCGCTGATCGATATCCTGCGTAACAGAAAAATAACAATCCCTCTAGAAACTATGCGATTGTATCATGCAGACGCATAGCTTTTAACCCATATTCTCGGTTTTGACACATTTTCAAAATCCATCTCCTCAACATCGGATGTATTGGAGGGTATCCTACTTAGCTCGGTTATGTCAAGATTAACTCAAATGGCTCTTTCAGTTCAGACGCAAACCTCACTATGCCTTCACATAGCGCTTATGCTATGCCTTCACATAGCGCATAATAAGCGCTATGTAAGCTACCGCTATGCAAGTTTACATAGCGCTTATTTTGCGCTATCTAAACTTAGGATCTCCGATAGCGCTTTTTTATGCGCTATCTAAGGGTCATTTTTTAATTTTCAGAATTTATCTTACATAGCGCTTTTTATGCGCTATCTAAGGGCCATTTTTTAATTTCCATAATTTATCTTACACTAGTGTTACACCCGTGCGTTAAACGCACGACCAAATATAATTTGACAAACGCAAAGCTAAAAACACTCTCTCAAGCAGGGTGTAGCCGTGTAGGGGTGTGCGTGTTTGCAAACCAAAGGCTTAAAATCCCAACAATCACAATAATAAAATGTTGTTTACATACACAACAGAAATACAAAGATAATTTCTACAAAATACAAATACTCTACTACCTCAAAACTCTTTGTCCAGCTTACAAACATATAAATTTGGCATTTGCATTGTTACTTTACATATATTAGCGTTACTTTACATACATCAACGCAAGGAATCACACCAACACTAAATCATGTGAATCCACTGAGAGGATGAGACTTTGAAGTACGAAGTGTTGAACATATGCACTCTCTGAGAGCAATCTGCATACAGTACATAGGGGGCGAATAAAAAGAGCTTCATTTACCTTGTTCCCATGCACATTGCAGCAATCATATATCGTTGCTAATGATAGTCAGTGATAGATCCACTCAAAAAGAGTATGTGGAAAGACGGATAATGCTTACATGCTATTGAGATTTGAACATGAGCTGAGATTATTAGGTATAGGACCCTCAAGATTGTTCCCTGCGACATTATTGAAAGTGAATCCCATTATTATATCGATTAAACGAAGAAAAGAACTCGTAAATAAATTGTTAAAGAAACTGAATTTACAGGTCAAACAAGTCTGCCAGCTTCCCAAGTTCAGCTGGAATACGACCAGTAATCTTATTATCGTATTCAACTTCAGAAGCGTATTATCATTCAGCTTCAGCACCCTGCAAAAAAAAAAAACAAAAAAAAACAATGAAACTCAAATAACAAATGATAGCTACTCGGATAATGGAAGTAGGTGTCAAACATAAAATGGGATGTCTCCGTATAGCTCGTTGAAAGAAAAGTCCTTGATACTGACTCAAACCAATCCAAATTCAACCAATGTTTCATAGCATGCATAAAGCTAGTGTATGGAAATACATTTCAAGAATAAGATCAACAGGAGAACTACAAAAGTAATCTAACAGTAACAATAGTTTTTAACCCAAACTATTGCAACATTAACTAAAATGAGTCGTTGTAACTTACAAGCTTTTCATAGATGTGTACACACACCAACACTAAATCATGTGAATTCACTAAATTTATGAGACCATAAAGTAAGAACTCTTGAACAACAGGACTCTTTTTCTGCAATCTTCATATAGTACATAAGCTCCGATAATGTACCAAAATATAGGTCAAAATTGCCTCATTAGCAATTGTCCCCAATAAGAACAATTAACCCCAAGCTGTTCCGATGAGAGTCAAGATCATGCATGGACTACCCTTCGACAAAAAACATAAACAAATCAAAGAAAGTGTCTATAACTATGAAGATCAATTTTAATAAAGAATTTTCTTTAAAGGCAATTAATTCAAGAAAATTGCACCACCCATTTCGTCAGTTTATTGAAAACAAATCACTTGAATTGAGAAGTTCCAATAAATGAAAAGGGACCCTTATTTAGAAGTATCCCAAAAGAGAAGTGTATTTTAGGACGAGGGGAACAATAGAGAAACCAACATACTTAGTGCGGAATTTAGAAGCTTGTAGATTAGTACTTCATATTGCCTCCGTCCCAAAATGAATGACCCTAAACAATGATACATATGTAAAAACAAAAAGGAACTCCTTCCTATGTAGTTCACTCACTATGTATATGGTTCCAGACCAAAATTCCAAACAGGGCTACAAATAAAATTGGATAAGCTCACCACTTGCAACAGATGGAATTAAAACTCAAAACGCCCAAATCCATGAATTGTAGGGTTATATATTGAGAAGGTATGTAGTCACCAGCAGATGTTTCTAGATGTTTCTGCCTCACTTTTAACGGGATGGGTACATCAAAATCAATATGCCATAGTGATGTCTTTCTGATACAGTGGATAGAGCCGTGCAAACTGCAAACCAACATTAACATTGTTACTCTTTCAGCAGAGATTAAAAAAAAAAAAAGAAAATTTACTTTTGATTATCGTCACCCCATAGTGTACAGCAAGCCAAAACAAAATATTTACAGCCACTGATTTATGTATAATTTCCTTTCTCAAAATTTATAGAATAACCAATCTCATTCAATTTTACATATGCAGAAATCTTAAACGTACATGTCATCAAATAAATTTATTCACCTTGTATCTTCAATAGTTCAATTTTTTTAAAAAAAAATACTAACAAAAAGTGTAAAGATTATGGCTGTGTGGAAGTCACTACTACTGCATGCTTTTCCATCTATAGTGAAAGGGTTGGCATAAAGTAGCTTACTATATGAGGATAGCTTAGGAGTCGATGAGCAAGAATACCCCAACAATCTTGTATGGATCCTCATCAAATTTCAAGAACTCTCTAAGCAAAAAAGAGAGGAAAATGATTAACTCTATACAATTCGGACAGTAGAAATAGAGTGAAAATATGTACCGAAAATAAAGAAAAATTAGGGTTCTTGACAGAGAAAAATCAATCGCCCATAGAAATGCTACAAACACACAAAATTGTTGAGCATCGGTTGATGCAGTTAAAGAGGAAGGAAAGAAAAATCAGAGAGTTAAGCGTCGATTAAACGAAAAGAGAGATTATGTTAGGAGAGATACCGAGAGAGAAGGGGGAGAGATTATGGAGATTGATAGATCTCGTCGTTGCCGGAAAATAAGGCCCGGAACGATGGCTGTAATCAATGGCGAAAGTGGAGTGCTAGTGGTGAGACAGTCGCTGTAGAGAGAAATTTAGAGAGAGAATGTTAGAGAGAGAATAAAAGTGGGGAATGGGAAGAGGCGATTGACGGGGATTGTTTTCGATACCAGCAAGGGGTATTTTTGGGTTGATGTATAGACTTAAAGAGTGTATTCAGCAATTGACATTAAGAGGGAGAATGAACCTAGTCTCTATTCAGTCCAGGTGCTTGTTTGAGCGGGAACAAGCGGGTAACCTGAAGTGCTTTGATAGCGCTTTTTATGCGCTATCTAAGGGCATTTTTTTTTATTATTATTATTATTTTACCTGTTGCACCTACTTCAAATTATATAAATTATAACAAAAAAATCAAATAAATAAAAATTAATATGAAGTAACAAACATTCCATTGAACAATAACAATCAACATTTCACTACATACATCAGCAATAATTCTTACAATCATCCACAAGAGTTATAATCTTCGTGAGTTGCATTATTCATCTCATCTTTCAGCTTTTCGATTTGCTGGTTGTAATCTTCTAAGGACGAACAAATGGCCTATTACAGAAACAAATCAAGAGTAGAAGTTACTCAGATGCAAAAAAAAAAAAAAAAAAAAAAAGCAACCCGGTGCACAAGGCATGGTGGAATGCCATATCTCAATTCTTCCTTTCCTCTTAAATAATCAACAATAAGGGAAACTTATAGCATCACCTTGAAACAAACTGGTTTATGCCTTCACAAAAGGAAATTTCCTCTATTAATCTAACATAGCCTAATGCCTTTTCTTAATCCATGGAGTGTAGTACTCGGTAACTTTTTGTCGGTCCGTATGTACTCTATTCTGAAAGAAATTAAGATATTTGAACATAAAACTAACATCCTTCAACTCTGTGTTTTAAAAAACAGGACAAATACATAGCGCAGAAAGGATCATAAACATCAGTTAAATTCCAAGCTAAGCTAATACTAATATTTCACAGAAGTGACGATTGGATAGGAAGTTATAATGTGCTATCCTTTTCTACGTGTTTATATTTAAATACTCCATCCGTCCCAAAATGATCTTACCATTTGACTATTCAAACTTTTTAAGACAACGAACACTTGCCTCATTTGTTTATGCACTTTTAAGCCCAACTTGTAGAGGTGGGAAGAACTTTTTGGACAGTGATTTTGGGACGGGGGGAGTAATTGCTAAAACATACAAACTTTCTACAGGTCGATTCATTCATCACAAAAGACGACATCCTACCTTGAAGTCATCAATCAGTGCAAAATCCGGAAAGAATGGTAATATGTCTTCTATCTTTAGCAACCCATCAGTTTCCTTTACGAATATTCTCCCTTTCAGTACCCTTTTCCTGTTCAACAACATGCTTTGCAACCATAAGCCACAGTTGTTTTCTCAAGTCTTCATCGTCCTAACTTTGTCTGCTTCAGACATCGCAAGTTCTGGATCTACCTGGTGAGCCAAAAGAGAGACAGTCACAAGTGGGTACACAAGACATCTAGTTTTCTAGCATTTAGCCATTTATGGAGAAAGGGGAAAAAAACAAGATAAAATACTCTTCCTATCTCTTATGAATATAATTCAATAAAACAGAGATGTTTCTGATATTATCTTTATGAGTATCCGATAACATAACTAACGTTGAAATATAATGGAATTTACAGGTTAAATGAAACCTTTTGATGATTTTATTGATGTACCGGAAAAAAAATATGCATCAAGCATATGATGAGGTCTGGAGCAAATTTGTACTGCAGATAGTAAGAAAAAAATACATAAGTCTACCTACATTAAATACCAAGATAAATACTCCCTCCATCCCAATATGAATGTCCAAAAAATATTCAAATTTGTTCTTTATCAAGAGTAAGTTTAAAAGTTTTTTGAACATTCATTTTGGGACGGAGGTAGTAGAAAAAGAGTAGATGGATGATGTTGACATGGCAACCGCCGTGATTGTGAGTAATAATGAGAAGAAAAAAAATGATATTGATGGTGACAATAATGCAAGGGATAAAGAGAAGATTCAATTGATAATGAAGAATATACAAAAGAGTAAAGGAGAGCACTTAGGCATTCCAATGGCCCCATAGCACTTCAAGCGGTGAAAATGATAACTACCTAGTATGTCCTAAAATGAATGACCAAAAAAAAAAAATTAATTTTGCTATTGATCAAGAACACACTTGAAACCTTTTTGGACATTCATTTTGGGACGGATGGAGTATAATGTTATAACCCTACTTTTAATCCTCAATATCAGTCTTTACCTGCAACTCTATTGAGACAGCCGGCAACTTCCAGTGCTCTCACTGGTTCTCCTTGCTACACAAAGTAAGCAAATATAACAATAAGATTAAATATAGTTGGTGTAACTTTGAGCTAATTAATGGAGCCAGTCAATAAACTATGCAGTTGCATCATCACTCGGGCCCCAAGTTTCCTTAGTCTAATTAAACCGATACTCCCTCCCCTTACAGAGAGCAAACTCTATGTTTTTCACAAAATTGAAGGAAATTAACTTACAAACATATTTGTAGCGCCAAAGCTACGAAACCGCAATCAACAACCTCTATATCAACAAATCAACGACCAAACAATTGTACTCCAAAATAATTAGGAAAAAGAGATGAGGTAATAAGGAAATAAAAGAAAAGAAAACAACCTGAATGTAATGGTGAATAACAATCGCATGCTGCTCTTTTAGAGTAGCAAAATAAACCAATTCATCGACTCTACTGTAGCTGCAACAATTCAAACCACAAAAAGTGCATACTTAAACCAAGGGAATCGGTGGCCAGAGTCCATAATAAGTACATAGACCAATGGAAGATACAAGGGTTTTCAACCCTCTCCTTAAATTAGGGCTTCAGTTTAATAACGCAATAACACAGCATTGTGCCATAAATGAAAATCCATGATTTTTCCTCCCCCACCCCCACCCCTCTCCTTTTCATGCATTGAGTATGTTATTTAGATTCAACAAAGTGAATACCAAGCAATTCGAAAATCATTTCTACAGAATTTTCCAGAAATCAAACTCGACAGCAGAAGAGAAACCAATCATAAGCCCAAAAAATCACGGCACAGTTTAGTACTTAGCTGTGTGCACCATAACAAATCACAATAAAACAACCTAACCACAGACAAACAAAATACAAAGGATAAAAAATCATAATACAAGCACAAAACGTTCTCTTAAGCATTTTCACAAACGACTCAACATTGAAAGTACAAAGCGGAATAACACAGCATTGTAAAGGAAGTGAATCAAAAAACCTAATTTGAATTTTTCAAATTCATAATTGGAGCTTCAATTTCAATTAGAAATTTCAATTTAGGGCTTAAAGATTGAATTTCTAATCTGCGATTGAAGCCCTAAATTCGAAAACATAAAAAGTCGAGAGATGAGAGAAAACTTTTTACTTACCGTCTTCACCAATCACCAATCACGACCTTGGCAGCAATCAACGATGACGTTGATATTCTGGGTGTGGCGATGGCGAGTGGGCGATACAGAGAACAAAGCAGCGATTGACGGGATTTATGACGATTGCGAAGTGGTCGATCGGATTTGTGTCGTCGACGTCTATGGGTTTTGAGCAACGCCGCGAGCTGAGGCGGGGATGATAAAATTGAAGGCTAGGGTTATTTTGGCTTTAGCGATCAAATCTGAAACCAAAAACAATACTACCTCAGTCCGGTCCCTGAGAGTTCAAAATTCATTATTTTAAGGGATATTAAAAATCTCAACTTTGTGTACAATTTGGTACTTTCTCTGTCCCAAAATATTTGTAGTTCTAGGATTTTCACACAAATTTAGAAAAGCAATCAATGCATGTCTAATGGACTAAATTACTGTTGAAATATTACAAGTACCAAGACAATTAAATGCTTTTACAATAACAACTACCATCATAAATAAGTGTATATTTGACAAACAATGTCAAAGATGTCTAGATAAAAGCAAAACTACAAATATTTTGGGACAAATTTCAACCCCTTAAACTATATATATTTTGGGACGGAGGGTGTAGCAAAGATTCGTATACTCCCTCCGTCCTAGCAGAAGTGTCACCAATTTTTGGGACACGGGGATTAAGAAAAGATAGTAGGTGTGGTAGAAAATAAAGAGATAATGAGTGAGGATAAATAGTAGTGTTGGTTGAATAAAATGAGTGGTGGAAAATGAAGAGAGATAATGAGTGGAGTTAAATGGTAGGGTTAGTTGAATATAAATATATTAAAACATTTCCATTTTGGGTAGTGACACTTATGCTGGGACGGACCAAAAGGTAAATAAGTGACACTTCTACTGGGACGGAGGGAGTATAATCTTGTAATCTCATTTTCAAACATTTAGTTTTGCACGTATAAAGAAATCGGTGAAAAAATTTTGATAAAAAACATTTAGGGACAAAGTTAGGTTACAAAAAAAACACTCATTTTGGGATAAAGATTTTTTGAAAATGAACACTCATTTAGGGACAGAGGGAGTAATGAATAGCTTAGGAAACGTTTACTACTATAGCGCTTATTATAAGCGTTTCGGTAGTTATTTTTAAAATAAATGACAAAGAGCTTAGGAATTGTTTACTACTATAGCGCTTTATATGTGCTATAGTAGCTATTTCTAATACTCCCTCCGTTTCAGAGTAAGAGTCCTACTTTCTATTTTGGTACGTCTCAGAGTAAGAGTCATATTTTTAAAATGACAAAGAATTTTTACTATTCACGACACTCATTCTCTCTCCTATTTTACTTTTATACTCACAACACAAATCAATTCACTATTCTCTCCCACTCATTCTCTCTCTTACTTTACTTTTACACTCACAACATTTACACACTTCCAATATTTATTAATAAGCGTGCAAATGAGGGGTATGACTCTTACTTCGGGACGGAGGGAGTATTATTTCTAATTTGTTTATCCTTTTTTTTTCCTTTGGGCTGATACGCTATGATAGTGTAACTCTTGTATTGTATGGCGCTTACACAAAGCGCTATGTAAGAGGCGTTTCTTTAGTTTCAATATGTGCATTTATTGTTGCAAGAGCGTCAATGCCAAGGGTTGTTCGAGTAGCAGAAGGTGAGGCGTTAGGATTGCATGTTGCATTTGCTATGGGAGGTAGAATTGGGCTACGAAAAGGTGGGGTTTGAAGCTAATTCAAAAATGATTTATGATGGTGTTGTTTCTGCCGTAAGGGGACTAACCGTGATAGAACGTCTTTTGCAATGGTGCAGGGATATACTCATAGATGACAAAAACTTGTGTGAGACGATCTCACACGTGAGACGGATCTTGATGAGAGAGTAAATGGTTTGCCCCCTTATGGGCGGGGATGGGGGGGAACCCATTACTCTCTCAACAAAATCCGTCTCACCGTGTGAGACCGTCTCACACAAGTCTTCCTCCTCAGAGATTATAGTTTTTGTCTCGCTTCAGTTAGTTGAAAGTCAGACCAGCGCTTTATTGCTTTGGTCGGGCCCGTGCTTTGGTCAGTGGTATTTTTAGGGTTTTCTTGCATATGTAAGTTGCACTGTTTGAGTTGAAGTACCGATGTTTGTGAATAACCACTTTTTCTTTTGTGATTGTCAATTAAGTTTTTTTTTTTTTTTTTTGGGAATAAAACAAGGGTAAATGACAAATAAGGGTCCCAAGTTTGGGGGTCGTTCGTAGAA
Organism: Campanula takesimana; assembly: GCA_026119855.1. Lineage (NCBI taxonomy): Eukaryota > Viridiplantae > Streptophyta > Magnoliopsida > Asterales > Campanulaceae > Campanula > Campanula takesimana. Next base: position 751,921 of record JAOWBW010000009.1, read on the forward strand.
AGGGGTCTGATGTTTTAAAACTCGCAGATCAGGGTCTAATGTTGATAAAAACTAGCAATTAAGGGCTTTTTGACGGAAATATTAGATTTTTCAGTTAAATCAGCATTTGCCGTGCACATGTGGACCAAACTGAAATTATTTTTAGTTTAAAGGGGTAAAATCAATATTATAACGTTTAAGGGACTAAAAGTAAAATAAATCAAAAAAATGTATAAGTCACGATTTTTTTTTTAAAAAGTCAATATTTTACTAAATTATTATTTCTGCAAAATAAAAAAATTAATTTCAAAATTTTTTATTTTGCTTTTGGAAAAATATTTCACTAAATTTGTTTTTCTTTTAAAAGAAAATTTCACTAAATCGTTTTCTTTAGGAAAATATACTAAATTAATCTCTCTTAAAATAAAAATTTATCATATTTCACTAAATTAGTAAATTATATATCCCCTCTCTCTTATGTAAACCATAATCACACACCCTCTCACGCATCATAAGCATAAAGATGAGATTTTTAGTTCAAAAATATTAATTGATGTAAAAAAATTCAAAAGAAAACCAATTTAGTGAAATAATTAAATAAAAAAATTCAAAAATATAATTTACTAATTTAGTGAAATATGTTAAATTTTTATTTTATGATAGATTAATTTAGTGCAACATTTTCCCGAAAAAAAAATTAGAGAATTTTTTTTATAAGAAAAACAAATTTAGTGAAATATTTTTCCAAAAGAAAAATAAAAAAATTTGAAATTAATATTTTTTCAAAAATAATAATTTAGTGATTTTTTTTTAATGTTTTAGTGAATTATACATTTTTTTTACTTTTAGTCTATTAAACTTTAAAATATTCATTTTACCCCTTTAAAATAAAAATATTTCAGTTTAGTCCACATGTGCACGGCACATGTTGAAAAATCTAACATTTTCGTCAAAAAACCCTTAATTGCTAGTTTTTACCAACATTAGACCCTTATCTGCGAGTTTTAGAACATGAGACCCCTTTCTTCGAACGACCCCCGAACTTGAGACCCTTATTTGTCATTTACCCATAAAATGGATTTCTATTTCCACAAGTTTGTTTGTAAACCGAACAACGGATTTCGAATTACATGATTGCCTTAACAAAATTTTGGGCCTGTTGATGGCATATCCAGGCCAGCTCACAATTTAAGAAACTCACAAACATGATTTACATTTGTTAAGAACCATTAGGTGAAGCCCACTCCCGCTGACCCAAAAAAGAATCCACACGCCATTCCTAGTTTCCTACTTGCGAAAATCTATACTCCACCGGCCAGCACAAGTAGGACTAGAGGGGTTTGCACGCTAATTAAGACAAACTAGTAAATGTGTAGTAGAAAATGAAGAGAGAATGAGTGGAGTAAATAGTAGTGTTAGTTTGATAAATTTAGTGGTGGGAAATGAAGAGAGAAAATGAGTGGGATAAATACTAGTGTTGGTTGAATAAATTGAGTGGTGGAAAATGAATAGAGGGAATAAGTGGGGTTGAAAATTGAAACATTTCCATTTTGGGCAGTCTCACTTTTAGTGAGACAACCTAAAATAGAAAGAAGTCTCACTTGTGCTGGGACGGAGTGTGACGACCCGTCCCAAATGCATATCACTTTTGTGCAGGATATTCTTTTATAATTTACTCAGTATTAGTGTTAACATTTAAATGACTTATTTGACCAATTAAAATATTTAAATAAAATTATTTTTGCTGTAAAATGACTCATTAACATTATTAAAAGTTAAAATAGTTGATTTAGCATTTATTGGAATTTACTTAAAAGTATTTGTAAATAATGAGAAGGAGGTTAATTGTTAAAGTTGAAACTTTAGGGGTTTAAATGTAATTGATTAATCTTGGAGGGCTTAGGTGGAAATACCCAAAAGCTTCTTCTTATCCTCTCCTCTCTCTGCGCACTTTCACTCACACACCAGCACTTTTCCATTTTCTCTCTCTGCGAAAACTCTCCATTCTACTCCTTCTGTTCTACGAGGAGTTCACCCAATTCTCATTCAATTACTCTTTAATTATCTCTCTATTCAAAATCCGACTTCACCAAAATGTTCGGGGCATCGAGTAGATCAAATCTAGCCGATTAGAAAAATATGTCATCGGTACTATTTCCGTAGTAGGTAAGTTACTATTCCCCCTTTAATTAAAAAAATTTAAAAAATGTTCATACATATTATATATGATACTTTTTGTGGTAATTGTTGCTTTGTGAGTAGTATTTACGCTACTTGAAATTGTTTGTGTTAAATGAGTGATTTATATGTAATTGAGTTAATTAATTTAACTTCAATAAATAAGATGGAAGTTATGTTAGTATTTTTGAGATGGTAAATTAGAGTTAGAATGTTAAATAAATATTTGGGAGAAGTTGTAATAGTACTTTTGAGACGGTGAATTAGAGTTAGAATGTTAAATAAATATTTGGGAGAAGTTGTAATAGTACTTTTGAGACGGTGAATTAGAGTTAGAATGAAAAGAGTAGAAATTCGACATGTTTAAGGGAGTGGGCGGCCGCCCAAAACGGGCAGGCGACCGCTCATCTATCTGGAAGAATTGGTCTGTGGAAAACGTGGTTTGGGCGACCGCACAGGTTTATGTGGGCGGCCGCACAGTTGCCTGGAGGAACTGAACTGTTCCAATTTGATTGATTTAAGGTTCAATCTTGGTCTAGGTCTTAAGTGATATCCTAGGGTACCTAAATAGTCGTGGTGGAACACAAGGGTGTTGGAAATTGGTCCAATTATGAATATGTGAAAGGTGTGGGATTCTAGTTAAGTGCCTTAAGGATTTGTTTAACATCTTAATGATGTATTTGTTTGGAGTCCCAAATTTGGAATCATAAATGTAGAGGAGTGGTTGGGTTCATAGTCATTGTGCTAATTATGAGTAATTCGGGGTTATCATGTTTATGATGTATTGTTAGGATTCCCTACTATGGGATCCTACGTTAAAAGGAATGTTTAAGTGTTCATTGTCTTTGGGCTCTTTATGAGTGACTTCTGGTTATCATCTTTATGATGCTTTTGTGGGATTTCCTACTTTGAAATCCCTTGTGTGAGAAATGTGTTTAACGTACTTGGTTGTTGGGCTCTTTATGGGCAGCTTATCATCTTTATGATGTACTTAGTATGGTTCCCTATTTTGGAATCATACACAGATTGTGCAATAGTTAGAAGTCCAGCTGGTCTTACTTGGTTGAGTCGGGCAGTGATGAATATTATCATGGCACTCGAGCCAAGTTCATTATAATGTTTGTCATTGGTAACCCCTTTTCCCCCTTCCTGATTGTGTGGTTGGGATGAGCTAGCTCCCTTGTGTGAGTTTTATAGATATACGTTTTAGGGTTATGACTTTGTGTCATTTTCCCACCGTTGTTCTTGTTGTTGTTTGGTTCCGGAACCCCTGCTTCATCTCTTTGATGCTGCCCGGTTGATACTGCTCTTCGATGCGGCTCTGTTGATGATGTTCAGATTGTTATATCCTTTTGGGAGAACATTGGCTCAGTATCCTTTGTTGTGTGTTTATTTCAGCTTTATGTGCTGCATGATGAGCTGGTCGTTATTTCCAACCGGTATGGGACGGTTGGCGATAGGGAGCCTCTCATTTGTTGTATAATATGTGTTATTCAGTTATTCAGTTTATCTGCATAATATTATGTCATGTAGCTGCATTAATAACTTACTGAGATTTATCTGACCCCGTTCCCTTTCCATTTGTTTTCCTTAGTTCACAGGAAAGCTAGAGGTAGTACGCAGTGAGATCTGATGTTGCGAGAATTTTCATATTAGGTTATACTCCTTTAGGATAGTTGCTCTATGGAGCTTTTGTATATTCTCTTGTGGTGAGGCCGTCTTTGTACAATGTTATGTAAATACTGTTGTCTTTTGGGTATATATGATATTAGTCGTTCTTTCTTACGTACTTGTGAATAGTCTCCGGGTTATAATGATGTTGAGGTGTAGTTCCATTAGTCGTATATTAGTATGTTTTCGGCTTTTGCGTAGCCGATGTGGTTTGTCATCGACATGTTTATGGTATTAGTTTGGTTTTATAGCAGAGTTCATGCGCCTGGTTCGGTATTTAGAATTTTGAAGATGTATATTATGTTATTTTGATATTTATGGGAATTAGAAATTTTCGGGGCGTGACAGTTGGTATAAGAGCAATGGGATTAGATCTTGAAAGGGAATAAGAACTCTGATATTGAATGGGTTCGGATACTTGAATAATACGATTTTGAGCTGTTTAGAAAACTAAGTTTTCGTGAAGTCAATTAGTTTCCTTGGTCATAGAAAATTTGTGCAGTAAAAGCATAATGAATTAGTGGATGAGGTCAAGATAGAAGTTGGTTGGGTTATGGGTGTGATATTGACGTTGAGCGTTCCTTCTCTTGTGGTATATCAGGCATAGGACTGGTGTTAAAAGTGTTGGTTCCATTGGGGCTAGTTGGTTTGAGAATCGAGAGTGCGAGTCTTTGAAGATTTAGGCGTATCTATATCGTAAAGGGGACAATGTTTCGGGCTATATACGCTTGTGTGTCCTCATTCTTGGATTTATGTGGAGGTGTATTCTCGAATTCGATACTACGGGATTGCTACCGGTATATATAAGAAACCCGATAGAATTATGGGCGATAACACTTTATAAGTTATAAGTTGATTTAGTTATGTCACCTATTCGGGATATTGACGTGACAAGTGATATGGTCTAGCTTTCTATGTGTCACGAATTTCTTGTTTTCCATCGATTGGTGGTGAATATTTCTATATTAGTATGTTTGACTTTGTTTAGGAGCATACTAGATGTATATATAAAGTTCATGTTCTGTATTGAAGATCATGAAATTATTATTATAAGGTTGTGCTGGGAATTTAGCTTATTTAGTTGACAGTAGAACGTCTACACCAAAATTGGGAGATGTGTTTGAAATCTTGGGAATACTTTATAGTGGGTGCAATATGTCGATTGATCGATAAGGAACTTGAGTTATATGATGAGTTGATATAGGCTACAATACTGATAGGTGAATCAGTAAACATATAGCATCAGTTGAGATAGAAGAGTGGAAGATTCAACCGAGAGACAATTTAATAAAGGATTCATCAAGCCTAGTATATCTAAGTGGGGTGTGTTGTTATTGTTTGGTATAAAGAGAGATTCTACTTTACGATTCTATATGGAATACAGAGAGCTCAACTAGGTAACTACGATAAATTATTACTTGTTATCTTATATTGGTGAATTATTCGATCCCTGAAGTTGATCAGTGGTTTAATCGATGTTTGATTGATAAGTGGCTATTATTGACTGAAGGTCAAACATGAGGATATATCGAAGGCAATTTCTCATATTAGATATGCTCATCATGAATTCGTGGTTATGTCATTTAGATGGATAAATGGTCTAGTGGTATTGATGGATTTGAGGAATGATATTTCAAATTATATAATCTGATTTTGGTGGTGAATTGATAAAGGATATGACCAGTGTTAATGTTTTCTTGAGGACATGTCAAGTTTCATCATTATAGTAAAAATGATAAATTTATTATCTATAGTAGTATTTACAGATAGAGATTGAGGAGTATATTGATTCAAGATGATAAAGTACTTGTATATGTTTCGAGGATTAACTCCCTATGAATAGAATCATCTATGACTCAGGATTGATTGTAACTTTATTGATATTGCCTTAGCAGATTATATTTTTCATTGGAACCAAGTTTGAAATGTTATGTTAATAGACTATCAATAATTGAGGGATATATTTTCTTAGAAAACTAAATATGAGATAATGCAAGTGGGTAGAGAAATTCAAGGATCATGACTGTATTATGTTTTATCATATAAGAAAAATGAGTGTAGTAGTAGAATCACTGAACATGTAGACGTGTATATAATTGAATTCTTGGGTTGACAATATTCGGAAGGGGCACCTTAATGATTAGAGGATCACCTTAAGAGATCCCTAAAGGTATAGGAATACATGATGATGAATTTTGCGGTAGGGTTATCATATAATTGATAACGCCTCAATATTGTTATGTTATAAGTGGATTGAGTAATTTAGTCTGCTCACCTAATATGTGCTTCGATGCTATAATCGTTAGTCCTATTCATTCCCTTATTTGTTCAGACAATAGTATGATTACATGGGATGCTTGTGGAGATTATATATGACAGTAACCATTGTGGTACATCTTGATCTTAATATACTTTACGTAGGGATGATTCGGAAAAGTAAAACTTATGGGCATTGATGATTTAAGGGTTGATTGAGAGTGTAAGATAATCAGAAATAGATCATTTATGAATCAGAATTGTAAACAGGTGAAGCTGATAACCGAGAACGAGATCTTAAGATCAAATGAGGAATTAGTTGTAAAGATAGTTGATTCAAACAATCAAGTTTTGAGTAAAATTATCTCTTGTGAAAGTACTAGGAAAATCATGAAATTGAGGTGATTATAGGAGAAACGGACAAGAAGTGGGAAAATAAACACCCACAGTGGTTTGATGGATTTCATGAATACTCTTGGGTATGTTTTCTCTAGTTAAGAATGGGAATTTCTGGGTTTGTAAAAGTGAGAAACCAAATAATTAAATTTGGATTTTTTTTATATATATATATTGAGAAATTTGGTAGAAAGAAATGGAAAGAAAGTATCCGTGGTTGTTTGATCATTTTGGTAAGTAACTTTAATATTCGGGACGCATTTTGTTTTTAGGAGTAGTTTAATGATATTATTATTGTCGCGACCCCGACCCCGCGGGCCGGGAGCTCGCGAGCTGGACGTCGACTTAATAAATAAAACACCAAAATAGATAAGATAAAAATTCCTTTTTATAACAAAAGATATGATACACGGTTTTGAAATTTCATTCTTAACAATTTATAATACAACTAATATAAGCTCCACAAGCTTACACCAAAATACCAAAACATTACAACTCTAAATGACGTCAGTTTGGTAACACTATCCCATAGGTTATACATTTAATAACAATGTAAACCGAATAACAACCTGCCCAAAAGTCACAAACACTCTCGACGTCCTTCTCGTGATCAGCGAGTCCTATCACTTTCCTCCTGGGGGGGGGGGTTAAGGAAGCAAAGTTGAAAAGAAAGGGGGTGAGATAAATCTCAATAAGCCAATTATGCAACTACATGACAATATTATGCGATAAACAATAATAAGTCCCACATAGCACTTAGCACATAACAGTTAACAGATAGCAGCGGAAATAAACAAGTTACGAAGGATACTAAGCCAAGGTTTCACCAAACAGATATAGTACAGAAATCCCTGCGCAGGACCAACCGATCAACCAATCAACCATAGTAGCATAACAGCTGAAGAGAAATCCCCGGTACCGGGACCATGAAACCAATAGTAGTAACAAGGGGAAAATGACACAAAGTCATAACCCAAAACGAACTAGCTAGAATACTCACTCAAGGGAGCTAGCTCATCCCAACCAAGGCCATATGGAAGGGGAAAGAAAGACCAATGGACATTATCATACTGGACTCGGCTCGTGTGCCATTATAATATTCCCCATTGCCTGACTCGAACACAAGTACCAGCTGGACTTTCAAATAAAGGCTAAGTAATAAAATACTAGCTCGATAAACAACCAATGATTCCAAAGTAGGGAACCATGCCAAATAGTCATCATAAAGATAAGTCAAACCAAAAATACATCAAGAAGATGTTCCAAAATCCCAATTAACACTTAATCAAATTCCATCACATATTCGATGAAAACCACTACAAACGAGTCAAGATAAGGATGGAAGATTCGGTTCATCAAATCCATAAACACGGCCGGTGCATTAGTCAACCCAATCGGCATAACCAAGAATTCATAATGACCATAACGAGTGCGAGAAACAGTCTTCGGAATATCATCCGATCGAATCTTCAGTTGATGGTACCCACTCCTCAAATCAAGTTTAGAAAATACTACCGACCCTTGAAGTTGATCGAATAAATCATCAATATGCGGTAGAGGATATTTGTTCTTCAGCGTTACCTGATTCAACTTTCGGTAATCAATACACAACCTCAACGAACCGTCTTTCTTTCTCACAAACAAAACCGGTGCTCCCCACGGGGAAACACTAGGTCGAATAAACCCTCTATCAAGCAACTCCTGCAACTGAACCTTCAATTCTTTCAACTCTGCCGGGGCCATTCTTAAAGGTGCTTTCGAAATCGGAGCTGTACCTGGTAGAAGATCTATACAGAACTCTATCTCTCAATCGGGCGGCATATCGTACTCAGAAGAGAAAACATCAGGAAATTCTCTAACTACACGAACACTTTCGAAACCGGGTGATTCTTTCCTGGTATCAAGCACACTAGCCAAGTAACCCTCACAACCATGATGCAATTATTTTCTCGCTTTCACATAAGAAATTAAACGAATATTTCTACTCAAAGGACTAGCCTCAAAAACAAACTTAGGCACATTGGGAATAGAAAAAGTAACAACTTTCTTACGACAATCAACAGAAGCATGAAACTTGCTCAACCAATCCATACCCAAAATAACATCAAAGTCTTGAATCAGAAGGACTACCAAGTCCGCACACAAGACACGACCACATATAAGCACATCACAAGCACGAAATACTCTATCGGTCACCAAACATTCTCCTATAGGGGTCGACACCTCTAGCACATAAGGTAAAGACTCAAATGCAGCATTTAGCAAAGAAACAAATTGCACAGATATGTAAGAATGCGATGATCCTGGATCTACTAACGCACGAGCGCTCACATTAGACACAGAAACAATACCTCAAATAACGGAAGGATCATCGGTAGCTTGTTGTTGATTCATGGAAAATACCCTTCCTTGGACCTTGGGCTTTCCCGCAGCATCTCTTTTCTGACCCTGTGGAGCACCAGCTCTTACCCCCGATGGTTGACCTCTGTTTCTCGGGCAATCTCTAGCAAAGTGTCCCAACTGACCACAATTGGTACATTTTCCTTGCTTCTTCCAACACCGATCCTCCGAATGTCCTTCCTTCTGACAATAGGCACAGAGCCTCCTGTTTTGGTTCCCCGGAGTATTACCCGGATTCCTTGGTACGGGTTGTCCTTTAAACTGAGATGATCCTCCCGAATTACCTCGGTTATCTGAACGCTGATGTGGTTGTGATTTGTATGACTTCCTTGCTTACCCGTGTTCGCGACCTCGGTCTTCCTCTTATGTTCCCCGATGTCTTGATCGATTAGGTATGCACGATCCACGGCATCCTGGAATGTTAGAATCCTCTGAGCTATAAGCTGAGTCCGGATAGATGTCTTCAAACCTCGGATGAACCTCATTGCTTTCTGCTCCTCCGTCCTCACAAGGTAGTCACAGTACCTGGCTAATTCTGTGAACTTAGCTGAGTACTGAGCCACGGACAACAAGCCTTGATCCAAATTGAGAAACTCAATCTCCTTCTGGTTCTGATCAACTACCGGAATAAAATGCTCTTTGAATTTCCGCACAAACAATTCCCACGCATACGGTGTATTAGTCTCGTCCCAACTTGCTTTAATCCCTTTCCACCAATGTTCGGCGGTACCCACAAGCTTATAGGCCGCAAATCGGACCTTATCCTCACCAGTGCAACCAAAGACATCGTAAATTTTCTCCATTGATTCTACCCATAGATCGGTCTTCTTCACATCGGGTTCCCCATTATACTCCGCCGGTTTCAGTTTCAAGAATTGCTCCAAACCGTATCGGGGTGGTGGTGCTTGCTCTACTCTCGGCCCTTTGTCATGAATAGCCTTCATGGCCGCCTCAAACATACCCTGAAACATTGCACGGGCTTCATCTCTTGTTTCATTCTGATTTGAAGTTTCGGCGTTACCTTCACCACTTCTTCTTCTAGCCATTTTGAATAAGTGCCTGCATAAAACAACAACCGTTACTCACTCCGAACACGACTACCCTCCTAGGTCATACTAGTCCACCTATACTTAAACTTAGAGCTAAACCATAGCTCTGATACCAACTGTCGCGACCCCGACCCCGCGGGCCAAGAGCACGCGAACTGGACGTTGACTTAACACACAATTACCAAAAGATGATAGTACCGGTTTTATAAATCCAAGCTTGACAACAACAAAATACAACTAGCATAAGCTCCACAAGCTTATACCCAAAAATACAAAATACACAATTCTTAATGACGTCAAAGTTTGGTGACACTATCCCAAAGGTTATATATTTAAATAATGCAAACCGAAACAACCTTCCCAAAAGCTACTTCCACACTCGACGTCCTTCTCGTGATCAGCGAGTACTAATCCTTTCCTCCTGGGGGGGTTAAGGAAAAACAAAGATAAAAGAAAGGGGGTGAGATAAATCTCAATAAGTTACTAATGCAACTACATGACATGCTATGATGCAATAAGCAATAATAAATCACATATAGTATATAGCAATTAGCAGTTAACAGATAGCAGCGGAAATAAACAAATAACAAAGGATATTAGCCAAGGTTTCCCAACTGATAGAACCAAATAAAGGATCGCTGCGCAGCTTCAACAATCAACCAATCAACATCTTCATAGTAGCATAAAAGCTGAAGAGAAAACCCCGGTACCGGAACCATAACCAATAGTGACAAGGGAAAATGACACAAAGTCATAACCCAAAACCAACTAGCTAGAATACTCACCAAAGGGAGCTAGCTCATCTCAACCAAGGCCAATTTGGAAGAGGAAAATGAGGGCAAAACAATGGTCACATTATAATGGACTTGGCTCGGAGCCATTATAATATTCCCATCGCCCGACACAACCACATATACCAGCTGGACTTTCAAATAAATGCCAAGTAATAAATACTAGCTTAAATAAACAATTAATGATTCCAAAGTATGGAACCATATTAAATAACCACCATAAAATATGAATTAAACCAACAACACATCATACAAGTGTTCCAACATTCCCAACAATAATTGATCAAATTACACATCACATTTGTTCACAAAAGAACCAATTCCGAACAAAAAGGTTTTCCACAATGACCATCCAACCCAACTCGAAGTACTCAAAGAGATCTTTAAAACGATAGTTTACACGCCTAAAACGGAGTCCGGGTGAGAAAGTTATGAACTCCGGAAGATTTGGATAAAATAACAACACAGGGGAAGGGGGGTGCGCGCGCCTCGCGCAAAAGGATGCGCGCGCCCTGTCCAAAGGATGCGCACGCCCCCAAGAAAAATGGTGCGCGCGCCCCACTACAACAGAAGGTATCATTTTTGGAACAGAAAGGGGTGCGCACGCCTCCCTTGAAAGGGTGCGCGCGCTTCCTTTGATCAGAAGGTTTTGAGCCAAAGAAATATAAGAGGGAGCGCACGTCCCCTAAAACATGGTGCGCGCGCCTCCTAGAATCAGAAGGTCGATTTTCAAAAAGGAATAAGGGTGCGCACGCCCCCTCCCAAAGGGTGCGCGCGCCTCCTTGCCCGGAGGGACCAAATCCGGCCAAAATTCTGGGTTTCTTCAAAAAATCAACCCAAACTAAAACCAAACCAAAATCCAACACAACCAACAAGTAATATAAGGTACTAGAACAACTTATAAGTCTAAAATAACTCATATAACATCTATTAGATAACCCAAACCAAGAGATGATTCAAACACCCAAATTTCACAAAAATGGATAAATTACAAATAAATTCCAAATCAACCACAGAAGCCATATATATCAACTAGAGCATCAATGGAGTTAAAGATGAACATTTTTAGCATAAATGGGGGAAAAGAAACTTACTTGAAATTTATCAAAGATGACGGAATTCGAAATTTCTTAGCTCTACACGATCCTATCGACGATCTAAACATTTTTCATAAAATGAGCAATAAGAAATAATGAGAGGAAGATGATCAAAAGAAGGAAATGGGGAGGGGAAATTTTCTTACCTTATATCAATGGAGGAGAGAGAGGGATTGAGTGTGTACTGGGAAGAGAGTGAGGGAGAAGGTGAGGGAGATGAGGGGAAATGAGGGAGTAGTTAAAATTATTTTAAAAACTTACACTTAGGACCCCTCATGCCCTACTAACACATAACCCAAATAACCCTTCTAACCTAATAATTCCCTACTACCCACTTAACACAATATCAACCAAATAATGCTAGACACAATTTAATATTGCGAGATATAAAATGCGCACATAAATAAATAATCAAATAAATAGATAAATAATTAATTATTTAATAATAAAATAGAGACGGGTTTTCGGGTCGTGACATGCCAGGGAAGAAGAGAGGAGATAATATCTAAAATCCAAAATTACGGATTGGTCATTCCTAGTTAAAACCTTTAACAAAAATCCCCAAAGTTCCAAAAATACTTCAAAAGACTCCCAAAATAAAATTTACACTACGAACCTTAAAGTTTCAACTTAACAAAACTAACACAAATAAATCATTAAAATGATTAAATAAATAATAAACAAGGTGCCAAGGTTTCGGGTCGTGACATTCACTCCACCTTAAAAGAAAATTCATCCCGAATTTTAGAAATACTTACCCGAATAAAAAAACCACGGATATTTCCGTTCAATCTTCTCGAAGCTCCCACGTTGATTCTTCGACATTGTAATTCCTCCATAGTACTCTCACCAACGCTATGCTTTTATTCCTCAACTCTTGAACTTTTGTATCAAGTATCTGAACTGGTCGCTCCTCGTATGACATGTCAGGCTCTATATCCTCAGGTACCCTCGGTAACACGTGAGATGAATCGTGCAAATACTTCCGAAGCATAGAAACATGGAAGACGCTATGCAACCGGTCTAGAGAAGATGGCAATGCAAGTCGATAAGCAAGAAGTCCTACTTTTTCCAAAATCTCGAACGGTCCAATATACCTCGGAGCCAATTTACCTTTCTTCCTGAACCTTCTAATACCCACTTTCGGAGATACTTTCAAGAACACAAAGTCTCCGGTCTGAAAATTAAGATCCCTTCTTCGGTGATCCGCATAGCTCTTTTGTCTACTCTGGGCTGTCTTCAATCGATCCCGAATAATTCTGACTTTCTCGACTGAATCCTGAATCAAATCAATACCCCATATCTTCGCTTCCCCGATCTCATCCCAACAGATAGGTGATCTACATTTTCTTCCTTACAAAGCCTCATAAGGAGCCATCTCGATGATATCCTGATAACTGTTATTATAGGAAAATTCCACTAAAGGTAAATGCATATCCCAAGAATCAGAAAAGTCTACCGAACAGGCTCGTAACATATCTTCTAGAATCTGAATAGTCCTCTCGGATTGAGCGTCAGTTTGAGGATGAAAAGTTGTACTGAACCTCAAATCTGTACCCAAAGCTTTCTGTAACGCTTGCCAAAATTTGGAAGTAAACCTCGGATCTCGATCTGATACAATACTAACCGGAACCCCATGTAATCTTACTATCTCATTAATATAAAGGGTTGCAAGCTTTTCCATCGAGTATCTAATATCAATTGGTAAGAAATGAGCAGACTTGGTCAATCTATCCACAATTACCCAAACACTATCATATTTCCTATGGGTACGAGGTAGTCCCGTAACAAAGTCCATAGTCACATGTTCCCATTTCCACTCCGGAATCTCTAATGGCTGAAGTAATCCTGCGGGTCTCTGATGCTCAGCTTTGACCTGCTGACAAGTTAAACACTTTGATACATACTCAGCTATTTCTCTCTTCATGTTGTTCCACCAGAATTGTTGCTTTAAATCTTGATACATCTTCGTACTCCCGGGATGAATAGTGTATCTCGATTTATGGCCCTCATCTAAAACTTGTCGCTTTATCCCATCGACACCAGGTACACATAAACGTCCACGAAAAGTCAACACTCCATTCGAACTGATAGCAAAATCCTCAAAGTTCTTCTCATTCATTTTACCCATTATTTTCACTAACTCCGGATCTTCTTTCTGAGCTTCCTTTATTCTCTGAATTAGGGTTGGAGATACCCTAATGTTCGCAAAAATAGCCCCGTGTCTCGATTCCCGAGGACACCAATCCCGAACATCTTCTAACATCTTCCACTCTCAAACCATCATCGAAGCCATATATGATTTTCTACTAATAGCATCAGCTACTACATTCGCCTTTCCTGGATGATAAGAAATCGTACAATCGTAGTCCTTAAGAAGTTCCATCCATCTGCGCTGTCGGTTATTCAGTTCCTTCTGAGAGAAAAGATACTTCAAACTTTTGTGGTCCGTGAAGATCTCGAATTTTGCCCTGTAAAGATAATGCTTCCACTTCTGAAGAGCGAAAACAATAGCTGCCAATTCCATATCGTGAGTAGGATAATTCTGTTCATTCGGACTCAACTTCCTTGAAGCATATGCGATAACTTTCCCATTCTGCATTAAGACACAACCCAAGCCTTCCTTCGATGCATCACTATAAATCACTAAGTCATCGTTCCCATTAGGCAAAGCTAGTATAGGTGCAGTAGTCAACCTTTTCTTCAGCTCCTCAAAACTGTTGTTACACTTCTCGGTCCACTCAAATGGAACATTCTTTCGGGTCAACTGCGTCATCGGTGTAGGAATCCGTGAAAACCCTTCTATAAACCTCCTGTAATACCCTACTAACCCCAGAAAACTCCTGATCTCAGTCACTGTTTCTGGTCGCTTCCAATAAACTATCGCTTCAATCTTCGATGAATCTACCGAATCTCCTTTATTAGAAATAACATGTCCCAGAAAAGAAATTTTCTCGAGCCAAAATTCACACTTACTAAAATTCGCGAATAGATGTTCTTTTGCGAGTACTGTCAAAATTGTCCTCAGATGTTGCTCGTGCTCCTCTCGAGATTTAGAATAGACAAGTATATCATCAATGAATACCACTACGAACGTATCAAGATAAGGATGGAAAATCCTGTTCATCAAGTCCATAAACACAGCTGGTGCATTGGTCAACCCAAACGGCATAACTAAGAATTCATAGTGACCATATCGGGTGCGAAAAGCAGTCTTCGGAATGTCTTCCGATCGAATTTTCAGCTGATGGTATCCACTCCTCAAATCAAGTTTAGAAAATACCATTGACCCCTGAAGTTGATCGAATAAATCATCAATATGTGGTAGAGGATACTTGTTCTTCACCGTTACCTGATTTAACTTCCTGTAATCGATACACAACCTCAACGAACCATCTTTCTTCCTTACAAACAAAACCGGTGCTCCCCACGGTGAAACACTAGGTCGAATAAATCCTCTATCAAGCAACTCCTGTAACTGGACCTTAAGTTTTTTCAACTCTGCTGGAGCCATTCTATAAGGTGCTTTCTAGATCGGAGCTGTACCTGGTAATAAATTCACACAGAACTCTATCTCTCTATCGGGTGGCATATCATACTCAGAAGAGAAAACATCAGGAGATTCTCTAACTACCCGAACACTTTCTAACCCCGGGGATTCTTTCTTAGTATCTAGCACACTAGCCAAATAACCCTCACAACCACGATGCAACAATTTCCTAGCTTTCACATAAGAAATTATACGAATATTTCTACCCAAAGGAATAGCCTCAAAAACAAACTTAGGCATATTAGGAATAGAAAAAGTAACGACCTTTCTACGACAATCAACTGAAGCATGAAATTTGCTCAGCCAATCCATACCCAAAATGATGTCAAAGTCTTGTATCGGAAGAACTACTAAATCCGCACACAAAACATGACCACAAATAAACACATCACAGGCACGAAACACTTGATCAGTAACCAAACACTCTCCCATAGGAGTTGACACCTCTAACACATAAGGTAAGGACTCAGATGAAGCATTTAGCAAAGAAACAAAGTGCACAGATATATATGAATGCGATGATCCTGGATCTACTAGTGCACGAGCGCTCACACTACTCACAGAAATAATACCTCCTATCACTGAAGGATCACCAGTAGCCTGCTGTTGGTTCATAGCAAAAACTCTTCCTTGAACCTTAGGCTTCCCTGCCGCATCTCTCTTCTGGCCTTGTGAAGTACCAGCTCCTGTTCCCGGTGGTTGACTTTTGAATCTCACAAAGTGTCCCAACTGACCACAATCAGTACATTTACCCTGCTTCTTCCAACATCTATCCTCAGAATGTCCTTCCCTCTGACAGTAAGTACAGAGTCTTCTATTCTGATTCCCTTGTTCCCCGAAGTAGTGCATGGATTCCTTATTATTGGTTGCCCTCTGAACTGTGACTGTCCTCCTAAATTTCCTCGGTTATCCAAACGTTGTTGTGGTTGTGATTTGATATGACCTCCTTGTCTACCCGTACTAATTACCTCCGTCTTCCTCTTGTGCTCTCCGATGTCTTGTTCTACCAAGTAGGCACGATCTACAGCATCCTGATAGATCTGAATTCTTTGAGCGATTAGCTGAGTTCTGATAGTTGTCCTCAAACTTCTAATGAACCTCATCGCCTTCTGCTCTTCGGTTGTTACAAGATAGCTACAATACCTAGCTAATTCTGTGAACTTAGCTGAATATTGAGCTACTGTCAAAAAGTTCTGCTCCATGTTTAGGAACTCAATCTCCTTCCTATTCTGATCAACTAAAGGAATAAAGTGCTCTCTGAATTTCCTTACAAACAGTTCCCAGGTATACGGTACGTGAGTCTCATCCCAACTTGTCTTCAAAGCATTCCACCAGTGTTCTGCAGCTCCAACCAGCTTATAGGCTGCAAACCTTACTCTGTCCTCTCCCGTGAAACCGAACACACTAATGATTTTCTCCATTGACTCTATCCACAATTCTGCCTTTTTCACATCCGGCTCTCCATTGTATTCAACTGGTTTCAATTTCAGAAATTGCTCTAACCCCTGTCTTGGTGGTGGTGCTGCTTGTTCTTCTCTCGCCCTCTGGTCATGCATAGCCTTCAAGGCCGCTTCGAACATACCCTGATACATCACACAGGCTTCCTCTCGAGCTTCCTCGTGATTTGAAGAACCAATATGACCTTCTCCACTCCTCGTTCCAACCATTTTCAAACAAATACCTGCATAAAACACTCATCGTTACTCACTCCGAACACAACTACCCTCTTAGGTCATTCTAGTCCACCTATAACTTATACTTAGAGCTAAACCATAGCTCTGATACCAACTGTCGCGACCCCGACCCCGAGGGCCGGGATCTCGCGAGCTGGACGTCGACTTAATAAATAAAACATCAAAATAGAGAAGATAAAAATTCCTCTTTATAACAAAAGATATGATACACGGTTTTGAAATTTCATTCTTAACAACTTTATAATACAACTAATATAAGCTCCACAAGCTTGCACCAAAATACCAAAACATTACAACTCTAAATGACGTCAGTTTGGTAACACTATCCCATAGGTTATATATTTAATAACAATGTAAACCGAATAACAACCTGCCTAAAAGTCACGAACACTCTCGACATCCTTCTCGTGATCAGCGAGTCCTATCACTTTCCTCCTTGGGGGGGTTAAGGAAACAAAGTTGAAAAGAAAGGGGGTGAGATAAATCTCAATAAGCCACTTATGCAACTACATGACAATATTATGCGATAAACAATAATAAGTCCCACATAGCACTTAGCATATAACAGTTAACAGATAGCAGCGGAAATAAACAAGTTACGAAGGATACTAGCTAGAATAACAGCTGAAGAGAAATCCCCGGTACCGGAACCATGAAACCAATAATTGTAACAAGGGGAAAATGACACAAAGTCATAACCCAAAACGAACTAGCTAGAATACTCACTCAAGGGAGATAGCTCATCCCAACCAAGGCCATATGGAAGGGGAAAGAAGGACCAATGGACAATATCATACTGGACTCGGCTCGTGTGCCATTATAATATTCCCCATTGCCTGACTCGAACACAAGTACCAGCTGGACTTTCAAATAAAGGCTAAGTAATAAAATACTAGCTCGATAAACAACTAATGATTCCAAAGTAGTGAACCATGCCAAATAGTCATCATAAAGATAAGTCAAACTAAAAATACATCAAGAAGATGTTCCAAAATCTCAATTAACACTTAATCAAATTCCATCACATATTTGATCACAAAGGACCCATTTCCAACACTAGAGTGTACCACGATGTTCATAAAGGTCGACTAGGGTAGTACACAAAACTTAGACCGAAACACACTCTTAAATCACACAAAAAGAACAAGTATAAACTTTCAGTAACCACTGTGCGGCCGCCCATTTCTGGTTGTGCGGTCGCCCACTATGCCCTACAACCAAGACAAAAACCTTCCAGATAGGTGTGCGGCCGCACGCCCCATTTTGGGCGGTCGCCCACCCCACCCGACTGGACCAACTGCACTAAATTATACTCCCTTCGTTTCACCGTCTAAAAAGTACTACACATTAACATTTATAACACACATATGAAAGAACCCAACTCATTATACCTAGTCCAAAACAAGTATTTCATAAACCCAAACTAAGTAATGATCAAAACATCAATTATCATAAAAATAACCAAAATACAAATCAACTCCAAATTCATTCATAACACAATATATAACAATCATAGCATCATAGAAGCTAAGGATGAACATTTTTAGCATAAAAGGGGGAAAGCAACTTCCTTGGAAAATTAAGAAATGAGACGGAAATCGATCTTACTTAGCTACAAACGATCCTAACGATAATCTGAGCATTTTATATAAAAGGAGTATTAAGAAAAGAAGAATAAATGAAGAACAATGAAGGAAAATGAGAAGGAGGTTCTTACCTTTCTTTCCAATGGAAATATGTAGAGAGAGAGAAGGGAAAATGCTTTTTGGTTTAAGTCAAAATGAGTTGCCAGGGAAGAAGAGAGGAGATAATATCTAAAATCCAAAATTACGGATTGGTCACTCCTAGTTAAAACCTTTAACAAAAATCCCCAAAGTTCCAAAAATACTTCAAAAGACTCCCAAAATCAAATTTACATTACGAACCTTAAAGTTTCAACTTAACAAAACTAACACAAATAAATCATTAAAATGATTAAATAAATAATAAACAAGTTGCCAAGGTTTCGGGTCGTGACAATTATAATATGGATTTAAGTGGACATTTTGTATTAGGCATTTCGAGCTTACACTATACCTTTATTTTAAGATGTTAACTAAAGAAAAGACACTATAGTTGTAATCCTTGGAGATATTGTCACTTCGGTGAATATTATTGGGAAGGAGAATTTCTGTAGTTTTCACAGTTTAAGAAGTTGATTTAAGTTTGACATGGTTTACGCTTTATTAGTGTTTATTACGTTATTGTTTTAGATTTTTGGGAAGCAATACTAGGTGTACGATTTCCTAGTGGAAGTTATTTTTGCAGTGAAAGGTTTTAAATAAGACAAGTTTGTGATATCTCGAGAATTATGTTTTAGGAGCAATTTCTGAAATTGCCATGAAATCCTTGCATTTGTAAATTTCTCGATGGGTTCCTGTTATGCTATGCTTCGTAGTTGCATAAGATTCGGTATAATTATGTGTTATGTATTCGATAGGTAAATTCAAGGGCGAATTTCTTTTAAAGGGGAGAGAGTGTGACGACCCGTCCCAATTGCATATCACTTTTGTGCGGGATATTCTTTTATAATTTACTCAGTATTAGTGTTAGCATTTAAATGACTTATTTGACCAATTAAAATATTTAAATAAAATTATTTTTGCTGTAAAATGACTCATTAACATTATTAAACGTTAAAATAGTTGATTTAGCATTTATTGGAATTTACTTAAAAGTATTTGTAAATAATGAGAAGGAGGTTAATTGTTAAAGTTGAAACTTTAAGGGTTTAAATATAATTGGTTAATCTTGGAGGGCTTAGGTAGAAATACCCAAAAGCTTCTTCTTATCCTCTCCTCTCTCTGCGCACTTTCACTCTCACACCAGCACTTTTCCATTTTTCTCTCTCTGCGAAAACTCTCCATTCTACTCCTTCTGTTCTACGAGGAGTTCACCCAATTCTCATTCAATTACTCTTTAATTATCTCTCTGTTTCAAAATCTGACTTCGCCAAAATGTTCGGAGCGTCGAGTAGATCAAATCTAGCCGATCAGAAAAAGTATGTCATCGGTACTATTTCCGTAGTAGGTAAGTTACTATTCCCCCTTTAATTATAAAAATGTTCATACATATTATATATGATACTTTTTGTGGTAATTGTTG
Source organism: Campanula takesimana (assembly GCA_026119855.1). NCBI lineage: Eukaryota > Viridiplantae > Streptophyta > Magnoliopsida > Asterales > Campanulaceae > Campanula > Campanula takesimana. The sequence goes on from JAOWBW010000009.1 coordinate 772,126, forward strand.
CTTTGTGAGTAGTATTTGTGCTACTTAAAATTGTTTGTGTTAAAGGGGTGATTTATATGTAATTGAGTTAATTAATTTAACTTGAATAAATAAGATGGAAGTTATGTTAGTACTTTTGAGACGGTAAATTAGAGTTAGAATGTTAAATAAATATTTGGGAGAAGTTGTAATATTACTTTTGAGACGGTGAATTAGAGTTAGAATGAAAAGAGTAGAAATTCGACATGTTTAAGGGAGTGGGCGGCCGCCCAAAACGGGCTGGCGACCGCTCATCTATCTGGAAGAATTGGTCTGTGGAAAATGTGGTTTGGGCGACCGCACATGTTTATGTGGACGGCCGCACAGTTGCCTGGAGGAACTGAACTGTTCCAATTTAATTGATTTAAGGTTCAATCTTGGTCTAGGTCTTAAGTGATATCCTAGGGTACCTAAATAGTCGTGGTGGAACACAAGGGTGTTGGAAATTGGTCCAATTATGAATATGTGAAAGGTGTGGGATTCTAGTTAAGTGCCTTAAGGATTTGTTTAACATCTTAATGATGTATTTGTTTGGAGTCCCTAATTTGGAATCATAAATGTAGAGGAGTGGTTGGGTTCATAGTCATTGTGCTAATTATGAGTAATTCGGGGTTATCATCTTTATGATGTATTGTTAGGATTCCCTAATATGGGATCCTACGTTAAAAGGAATGTTTAAGTGTTCATTTTCTTTGGGATCTTTATGAGTGACTTCTGGTTATCATCTTTATGATGCTTTTGTGGGATTTCCTACTTTGAAATCCCTTGTGTGAGAAATGTGTTTAACGTACTTGGTTGTTGGGCTCTTTATGGGCAGCTTATCATCTTTATGATGTAATTAGTATGGTTCCCTATTTTGGAATCATACACCGATTGTGAAATAGTTAGAAGTCCAGCTGGTCTTACTTGGTTGAGTCTGACAGTGATGAATATTATCATGGCACTCGAGCCAAGTTCATTATAATGTTTGTCACTGGTAACCCCTTTTCCCCCTTCCTGATTGTGTAGTTGGGATGAGCTAGCTCCCTTGTGTGAGTATTATAGCTATACGTTTTAGGGTTATGACTTTGTGTCATTTTCCCACCGTTGTTCTTGTTGTTGTTTGGTTCCCGAACCCCTGCTTCAGCTCTTTGATGCTGCCCGGTTGATACTGCTCTTCGATGCGGCTCTGTTGATGATGTTCAGATTGTTATATCCTTTTGGGAGAACATTGGCTCAGTATCCTTTGTTATGTGTTTATTTCAGCTTTGTGTGCTGCATGATGAGCTGGTCGTTATTTCCAACCGGTATGGGACGGTTGGCGATAAGGAGCCTCTCATTTGTTGTATAATATGTGTTATTCAGTTATTCAGTTTATATGCATAATATTATGCCATGTAGCTGCATTAGTAACTTACTGAGATTTATCTCACCCCGTTCCTTTTTCATTTGTTTTCCTTAGTTCACAGGAAAGCTAGAGGTAGTACGCAGTGAGATCTGATGTTGCGAGAATTTTCGGATTAGGTTATACTCCTTTGGGATAGTTGCTCTATGGAGCTTTCGTATATTCTTTTGTGGTGAGGCAGTGGTTGTAATATGTTATGTAAATACTGTTGTATTTTGGGTATATATGATATTAGTCGTTCTTTCTTCCGTACATGTGAATAGTCTCCGGGTTATAATGATGTTGAGGTGTAGTTTCATTAGTCGTATATTAGTATGTTTCCGACTTTTGCGTAGCCGATGTGGTTTGTCATCGACATGTTTATGGTATTAGGTTGGTTTTATAGTAGAGTTCATGCGCCTGGTTCGGTATTTAGCATTTTTAAGATGTATATTATGTTATTTTGATATTTATGGGAATAAAAAATTTTCGGGGCGTGACACGGAGGGAGTATATATTAAAAGTCGACGCGGAGGAATACGAATTTGTCATTTGAATAGTTTAGGTTAAAGAATACTTTTAGTGAAGCCATGTCATCACCATTCTTATTGATAAGTGACTCTAGATATTCTTCTTATTAGCTAATAATATTAGTTAATCATAATAGTTATTATATAAGTTAACTATTACTATTAATAGTATTAGTTAATAATAATAGTTATTGTATAAGTTAACTATTAATAGTATTAGTTAACTATAATAGTTATTGTATAAGTTAACTATTACTATTAATAGTATTAGTTAACTATAATAGTTATTGTATAAGTTAACCATTACTATGAAAAATATTAGTTAACTATAATAGTTATATAAGTTACTTATTACTATTAATAGTAGTAGTTAACGTTAATAGTTACTATATAAGTTAACTATTACTATTAATAGTATTAGTTAACCATAACAATTACTATATAGATTAACTTTTAGTATTGACAATAATGGTTAATTACAATAGTTACTATATATATTAAATTTTACTATTAACAATATTAGTTAATTATAATAGTTATTAGTTAATAATTATTTTTAAAAAATAAATTAACTATTACTAATAATAATACTAGTAAATCAAAATAGTTACTCTCTTCATTCTAAATTGAATGTCCTGTTTATATTAAAATGAATGATTTTTTAAAATTTTACATTCAAATAATTTTGTACCTAAGATTTTTTTCATAGATCATTATATGCATTCATTTAAGTGCAACGGATACTAAAATTTGAAGAGTTTCAATAAAACTTAATATATTAAAAATAAGGGATTTTCTAACTTGTGCCCATGGGCACATGATAAGAATAAAAGGTTTTTTTTTTTGTAAATTGTGTGTAGTTAGTTATAGTTAATGAGTTTTAATCATGCAAAATTTATTTTTTTTGAATAAACAAAACTTCTTTAATGCAAGATAATTTAATTATTACCTGATTTCCCTCCAATTTTTTACTACTCCCTCCATTTTCTCAATTATGGGCACATGATAAGAATAAAAGATTCTTTTGTAAATTGTGTGTAGTTCGTTATAGTTAATGAGTTTTAATGGCTTTGATTACAAAAGTCATAAATTTTATTAATAGCTCAATTAACTACTATCCAACCTCCAAGTTAGTATTATCTTTCTTTTCATTTCCGTGATTTCATAAAACAGTACTCCCTCCGTTTCATAATACATGACGTTTTAGGAATAATTTTTTGTTCCAAAATATTTGACGTTTTACTATTACCAAGAAAGAATTACTCTTGTTTACCTATTATACCCTTACTCATTAATTGTGAACTATTTCTTGTATAAGCATTTAAATGCCTAGGTAATTGATACTTTTAGGGGCACATATGCCTTTTTAATATGTATTAGGGGTGTAAATGGTTCGGTTCGGTTTCGGCCATTTTAGAGACCGAACCACTAGTCATCGGTTTGGGAAAATTTCAGACCGAACCGAACCACGAAAAAGTTCAAACCGAACCAAACCAAACCATCGTGGTTTGGTTCGGTTTGGTTCAGACCGCGGTTCAGTAATGTGGTTCAGACTGCGGTTTAGACCGTGGTTTAGACTGTGGTTCAGACCGTGATTTAGATAGTGGTTCGAACCACCATTCAGATCGAGATTCATATGACGATTCAAATCATGGTTTAGACTTTGTTGAAAAGAGAAAATCCAGAGGAAGAAGAATATTTAACGAATAAAGAAGCCGAATGAAGTGAACACACTACAAAAGTTTGTCAACAATGTGGCTCAACAAATATAACACGTGATGAAATGAAAATTTAATAAGATGCAAAACGAGATTTTAGAATAATCTACTGTAATGTAGTTTATTTTTTAATATTTAAAAGGTGGATGTTATTTAACATAAAAATATATGACTAATGTATGCGGTCTGACGGTTTGGTCTGGTGGTTCGATCTGATGATTCGGTCTGGCGGTTTGGTCTCGTGGTTTGGTTCGGTCTAATTTGGTCTGAAGGGGTCAGACCACAAACCAAACCAAACCACGCGGTTTACTAAATTTTGAGACCGAACTGAACCGCTCGTGGTTGAAAATCGAACCAGACCGTATGGATTCATCTAAGGAGGAGTCATCAAATGGTTCCCTCATTGGGCCAACCTAGTGGACTATTGGGCCATCCATGCAACTAGTGACTCAAGTGTGCTAATTTTGGACTAGCTCCAACTTGGCACATGACCCGCGAAGGGCGGAATGGGCGGTTTAGGGCGCACTTTGCACCGCACGTACGCATCGGTCGCTGGGAGCTGTGGATCCTTAAATGTTTGACAAATTTCAGCTCGATGGCGGTTAAGTCCGTGGGTTGGGGCGGCTCGGTCCAAAACGATGGGTTCGTGGACTGGCACATGGGCCTAGGCCCGGTTGGAATTTCTTCGAATCGGATCTACTCAGGGTGATGGGCCTCGGTCGAAGCCCATCTGGAATTGGGCCAGCGGATTGGTGGTGGGTTGTGTTGATTCAGGAAGAGGTGGGTCGTGACCCGCACCTATTTGAATAGGTGGATCGGATTGCTGGGTCGATCCAGACGATCTCCTCCCTTCATCATGATCTGATCCAACGGATGAGAATCCACAGGTACCAAATGTGCCTATTCCCAATAGGCACCCTAACTCTTCATTAACTATAAATACCCCCCACCAGTTTGTCAAATTCCTCACTCCAACACTCAATCATCACACAAAACACTCTCTCTTCACATCTGAGTTAGAGAGTCACATATTTAACTGAGTTATCGAACTCGGTTAAATATTTAACTGAATTAAAGGATTCAGTCATAGAATTCGGTGGAATTCTCACGGCATCTGTTAGAAGACAGAATCATCTTGTTGCATAAGTTTTCTTCAAAGTCTGGAAGTGTCAAACACAGTTATGTTCGCCGAAATCGTTATTTTGAATTGCTTCTATTAACGATTGTAAAGTCGTTTCATCTTGAGAGAAGATTGCCACAGACCGTTAGCACCGGTGCGGGGCAATATCTTCTTGCGGAGATTGTGTCCAACACAAGACTCGACTTCATTTATTGCCCGGTTTGATTTAATTTTTGCATTTCTCGTTTATCCTTATTTCCTACCCCGTTAAATTTATTTTGATTCATTTATTATATTTATCATCATCGTTAAGTTCAAGAAAGCCATTACTATTGTTATACAATTTTCCTAACAATAAAAACAGCAAATCAAGAGGGAAAAGAAAAACCTTCAGCGAAAGGTAAACAACCTGGTATGCCAACTAGTTCTTTTACGAAAACATGAAAATTATGATATACTAAATGCTAAATGCAAAGTCATCGAAAAATTAAAAATACATTTTATAGTAAATTTATACTCCTTTCGTTTTACAATATACTCCCTCCGTCCCAAAATGATTTTCTCATTTGCAATTTTTCATTGTCCCATAAAGTTCTTCCAATTTTTACAATTTAGGCCTAAAAGTGCATAAACAATACATAACTAGTGAACCAAATGTTCATATCCTTAAAGTTTGAATAGTCAAATGAGAAGATCATTTTGGGACGGAAGGAGTATATTCAATAATAATATATTCAATAATAATAATAATAATAATAATAATAATAATAATAATAATAATAATAATAATTTTTAGTTATTCATTTTGATTTGGAGACGGAGAGAGTAATAAAAAAACTTTAAATTCATATTCATACATATCTACTAAAAACACAACCAAATCATACGTACTCCCTCCGTCCCCAAATACATGTAGTTTTAGGTTTTTCACACAAATTAAGAAAAACAATCAATGCATGTTTAATGGACTAAATTACCCTTGAAATATTTCAAGTACCAAGACAATTAAATGCTTTTACAATGACAACTACCATTATAAATAAGGGTATGTTTGACAAACAATACCAAAGATGTCTAGATAAAAACAAAACTACAAACATTTTGGGACAAACTTCAACCCTTAAACTACAAGTATTTTGGGACGGAGGGAGTATATTAATAGTAGAGATTTTCTAAGTTGTGCCCATGGGCACATGATAAGAATAAAAGTTTTTTTTTTTTTAAATTGTGTGTAGTTAGTTATAGTTAATGAGTTTTAATGGCTTTGATTACAAGAGTCATAAATTTTATTAATAGCTCAATTAACTACTATCCAACCTCCAATCTGATACAACTGCTAATGCTAATTAAAAAGAATAATACTAGGGGCAAAAAAAGTCACAAAATCTTGCTCACAAAATCTTAGGTGTCATAATTTTATTGGTGTTTTTAAGTAGAGTGTGGCGGGTCCATTATCGATGCAACCAATAGAATATCGCCATCTCATTTTGTGGGCAAGATTTTGTGAGCTTATTTTGTGCCCCTAGCATTGCTCAATTAAAAAGGGACAGAGGGAATATTCCCGTAGTTTTAAAATGAATGTTCTTTTATTTTTTTCAAATGATAATTTTTTATCATAAAATATATTCTTAAATTATTTTTTATTTATATATTCAAATTTCGTTTATACCTACTACATGATTAATATTTCAAAGCAAATAATTTATAATTTTTTATTATTAAAAGTCATCTGAAAATTTATTAAATTGAAAAGATCATTCATTTTATGAGTGTGGAGGTGTATTTTTTTTTTCTTTTTCTCATTCGAAATTTAATGGATGACATATATATCTACTAAACATTATTTGAAGGAAAATAATCTCAAGTCTCTATTGAAATAACAACATTTTTCCTATTGGGGCTTGGACTCTAGGGCCCCTAAGCCCAGATTCAAACCCAAATAAGGAAAATCCAGATGAAAAATTCCTCATACACCCCTCACTAGCAAAAAGATGCAATAAGACTAAAATGCCCTCATATCTCCTCCCACCCCTCACCAGCAAAAAGATGCAAGAAGACTAAACTGCCCTCATATCTCATCCCATCCTTACTTTTTTGGTCAAATCCTAGTCAGCTCTTATAACTTACACATAATTATATATAAGAGTAAAAAAAAAATAATTTTTTCATTTTTTTTTTCATTTTTTTTTTATTGTTTTGGTCCAACTCGGTCAAACCGAAGTCAAACTCTTATAACTAACACATAATTAACATATAAGAGTAAAAAAAAATTACTTTTTTTTTTTTTTAGAAAAAAATATTAATAATATTTGGTCAAACTTGGTCAAATGATAGTCAAACTCTTATAACTAACACATAAGAGTAAAAAAAATCACTTTTTCCATTTTTACCAAAAAAAATAACAATTTTTTTGGTCAAAGTTGGTCAAACTGCAGTCAAACTCTTATTACTTACACATAATTATCATATAAGAGTTAAAAAAAAAAAATACTTTTTTTCATTTTTTTACAAAAAAACTATATATTTTTTTGGGTCAAATTTGGTCAAACTCGGTCAAACAGCAGTCAAACTCTTATAACTGACACATAATTAACATATAAGAGTAAAAAAAATTGTTTTTTTTCATTTTTTTAGAAAAAAAATATTAATAATATTTGGTCAAACAGTAGTCAAACTCTTATAACTAACACATAAGAGTCAAAAAATTCACTTTTTCCATTTTTTTACAAAACTAATAATAAATGTTTTGGTCAAACTTGGTCAAACAGCAGTCAAACTCTTATAACTAAGACATAATTATTATATAAGAGTTACAAAAATTAATTTTTTTCATTTTTTACAAAAAAATAATAATTTTTTTAATCAAATTTGGTCAAACTTGGTCAAATGACAGTCAAACTCTTATAACTAACACATAAGAGTAAAAAAAAAAAAACACTTTTCCATTTTTTACAAAAAAAAAATTATTTTTTGTCAAACTTGGTCAAACAGCAGTCAAACTCTTATAACTGACTCTCATAAGAGTCAAAAAGTCTTATAAACATTAATAAGACTTTTTGCTCGAACAAAACTGAAAAGTCTCACGAACATGGTCTGAACTTGATCATAAGACTAAAGTCTTATTAAACCCATTTTGATACAAATGAACATGTTTTAATGAGATTGAAAAGTCTTATGAACAGTTTCAATAAGACTTTTAGTCTTATGAACACAGGTTTCAAATGAACATGTTTTAATGAGACTGAAAATAGCTCTTATAATACATATTATTAGTCAGCAAAGTCTTATAAACAGATTCAATAAGACTTTAATCTTATGAACAACTTAAAATAATACTTTAGTGTAGAGGCTTATATTTTTTTTTCAAAAAAAAAAAAACTTCTAAAACGTTTAAACTCAAAAGTAGTTGGTACACCTCATATAACCATAAAGAGATGAAATGGAGAGTATTTTAACTCTTGCTTTTCTTAAGGTTAAAAGGTGAAATAGTAATTTTCGTGTGTAAAGTATTTGTATACATGTACTAGGATAGAGAAGTGGAGTATAGTGAATGTTAACAAATGTAGATTCAAACTTTCAACATGAAGTGGTTTTTTTCATACTTTTGCTTTTCCTAAACAAGCCAACAGACAAGGTATTTCATAGACTTAATTCACTTTTCAATCTGCTCTCTCAACCCCGTTCCCAACTATCTGAATGATGAAGAATTTCGCACCTGAAAGTCCAACGAGTTGTTGAGTAGCTGATTACAATAGAACTGTCTCATTCTGGACAGATTTGAAGTAGATCAACACCGGATTTGGAATTTAATTTTTAATTTGGTCGATCGGAGATACGTGGTCTAAGTTCGTGTGCGCAGTTTGTGCGAATGTAACGCCCCGAATTCTCAGATTTGATATGAACCAAAGAATTCAGACACGTCACCACACTTAAAACGGGTAAAATTTAAAACTAACTTACTACTACACTCCTCTAATGATGTAGGAGACACAATATTTAAGATGGTTCAACACTTGACCACCTCTTACCACTTTACATAACCAAAAACTAACTTCTATACTTCCATTACTCGGCATACAAGCCGGTAAACAAAAGAAGACTACTTTAGTTACATATATACAACTGTACCCCAAAAATTCTGAGTTTAACATACTCAGTCTAACCGACGTCCTCACAAATAAAAGTATAATAACCTACCCAAAAGAAATTTCCCTTAGCACCAGAACTGGATACTACGGTCCTCACCTCGAGCTATCGCTAGCCTTCTTTGGATCTAAGGAAAACAAAGAAACAATAAACAAGGTGAGAAAAAAAAATCTCAGTAAGTTACTACTATAATAGCATGATATGCCTACATATATAAATGAAGCATGGAAGCAATTCATTAACAATATATATATCACGTAGCACATCACATGAGTAGTTACTCCTACTCATTAAGCAACACGTATAGCTAAGCACACATTACAAAGGATATTTCTTTCCTCCTTATTACTCCATACCCCATAATAACGTTGATGTCGATCTTCATGTTGAAGGCCGCTTCATAAAATCAGAGGAGACCCGTTATCCAGTGTCTCAAACCAAGAACCAAGAACAAAAGAGCTATTCAATCATTGTGCTTAATGCTCCAATCATTGAGAAAGCTAGACCCCTACTGTGATCAATAGTAGGAGCAAACGGTCACAGATGCATAGATTCACGGTTATTACTCAGCCCCGGCTCTCATAATAAACGTGAACCTATACACCCCCGAAACACATAAACCAGCTGGACTCACAACCAAGTACACAAGTAGTATTTACTTGACATTATAAAACTAATACTAGGCCCAAAGTAAGGGACTAGATCATTACTCATGTACATCACTTAGGCATAATTGCATAAAATGATCAAATTCACTTATAACACATATAATATGCATCATTCATTAACTCATCTTCTAGTAGTCATGAAGGGTTTAAAACAATTATCTACTTAGCAATAAAAAATCTCATCACACATACCAAGTACTCCCTATTGTTCCTAATATTTAAGAATAAAAGAAACTCATAAAATGCTGAAACAGGGGAGGGCGCACGCCTCACCTCTAAGGGTGCGCGCGCCTCCTCCAGCCAGAACATAAAGCCTTGCCAACTTAGCCAAGGGTGCGTGCGCCTCCTTCCATAGGGTGTGCGCGCCCCCAAACTACTGAAGCTATGGTTTTCCGATTCTTAGAGGGTGCGCGCACCTCTCCCAAAAGGGAGCGCACGCCTCCAACAAAACACACAAAATTGAAACTTCAGATAGAGGGTACGTGCGCCTCCTTCTAGAGGGTACGCGCGCCCCCTAGGTCGAAATTCAGAACCCAAAATTCAGTTCTTGGGTGTTCTTGACCAAAAATCCAATTTTCACAACAACCACACCAATCAAGCAATTCTGCTATTACTGCCTACTTGCTGAACTTGTTTAGGGTGTTTAACACACCCAAAATCAACCATAAAACACTTCTTAACTCACAACAATTCAGAACATAACTTCAATAACCCCCAAAACCTAGAAATTTAACCTACCTCAAATAGCTTCATAAACTAAAGGGGAAAATGCATAAATTTATCACATATACCTTCCTATAACTCAGATTGATTCTTTTTATCAATAAATAGGGAAATTAGTAACTTACCTATCCTGTAGAAATATCAAGAAAATGGAAATTGACCAGGTAGAAATACTCTATTCAATACCCTGAACATTTATATATAATTAGATTTTGAAATGGAGGAGTAATTGAATTGATATGAATTTACACAAAAATTTCTCTTACCTTTCATTTTTCTTCAGCACAACAATGGAGTCCTAGGATGATTTTTACACAAAGAAGGAGAGAGAGATGGGGAGATTAGGATGAATTGGAATTTAAAAGTTTCACCCACCCCCTTCAATTCTCATTCCAAACACTTTAACCCCTTTACTTACAATTTTCACTAAGTCCCCTTAAAGTCCCATTAGCACAAATAACTCCCTTAACATTAATATTCCCAAAACACATATTATTACTAACACTTATTAACACATATACTCAACCAACATATGCAAGTGATATAAATATTATTTACCATATAAAATGCACACATAAATCACATAGTATATTTTAATTATATAATATGAAAAATATAAAATTAAAATTGGGTGAGGCGTTACATCCTCCCCACCTTAAAAGAAAATTCGTCCGCGAATTTTATTTATCTAAAGGATCATAATACTTACCAAAGTTATCAAATAAACTCAGGTATTTCTCTCGCATTTCTCGCTCCGTTTCCCATGTAGCCTCTTCGATTTCATGGTTTCTCCACAACACTTTCACAAGGGGAATCCGTTTAGTTCGCAAAACTTGTTCTTTCCTATCAAGAATCTCCACTGGCAATTCTTCGTAAGACAAATCGGGTTGGAATTCGATTGGCTCATACTCAAGAACATGAGATTCATCTGCGATATACTTACGGAGAGTAGAGACATGAAACACATTATGGACCCCGGGCAATGATGGCGGTAAAGCAAGTCTATAGGCTAAGTTCCCAATTCGCTCAAGTATTTCAAATGGCCCTATATACCGAGGAGTCAATTTCCCTTTCTTCCCAAATCGTTTCACACCTTTCTGAGGCGACACTTTCAAGAATACGAAATCACCGACTTGGAATTCAAGATCCCTTCTTCGGTTGTCAGCATAACTCTTTTGATGACTTTGAGCTGTCCTCAATCTATCCCGAATTAATCTCACACTATCCACCGACTGTTGAACCATTTCGGGTCCCAAAAGCCTTGCTTCCCCGACTTCATCCCAACATATAGGTGATCTACATTTACGACCATACAATGCTTCGTAGGGGGCCATCTAATTACTAGACTGGTAGCTGTTATTATAAGCAAATTCAACTAACGGTAAATGAACATCCCAACTACCTTTGAAGTCAACAGCACATGCTCGTAACATATCCTCAAGAATCCGTACTAGCCTTTCCGACTGCCCATCTGACTGCGGGTGAAATGTCGTGCTGAAATTCAGTTTAGTACCCATTGCCCCTTGAAGAGCTTGCCAGAATCGGGATGTAAACCGAGGATCTCTATCGGATACTATACTCACCGGAACCCCATGAAGCCGGACTATCTCTTGAACATATAGAGAAGCCAACTGTTGGTCCCTAAAGGGCAACAAGGGTGTGAAAATCGCTAGAGGGGGGGTGAATAGCGTTTTAAAATTCTTTTCAAACCCTTTTGCAATTCAATGGCAGATGCGCACAACTCTTATTTTGGCTAAGTATAGCGCGCGGTAAGAGTGTGAAATGCACAGCGGAAATTTAAAGCAGCTCTGCGCAGGGTATACTGCGCAGAGATAAAAACGCACGCGCTAAGTATGAGGCTAAAGAGTGGCGCAAAAAGGGATTCTAAGGCAAATGAGCAATAACAATTACAACATCAAAGTGTAGCAATCTGAAAGATCAAACAAAGCAGTTCATAAAAAGTTAAGCAGGAAATATGCAATAAGTAATGAACACGCTATTTGGAGAGGTTCGATCGATGAAAGATCTACATCCTCTACCAAGATGGTTAGTCTTGGATTTCTAATGGAGATCTTATTATATGAGAGAGTATTACAAATTACAACATTTGAGCTCAATACTAACTCAAGATCTATTATCTATGAAGAACAAATCCTAGACTAAACCGGTGTATCTCAAGAAGTTAGATCAAAATGATCAAAGCTTCAAGAGGTGTGTGTGTGACAGAAATTCTGGGCTCTATGAATATGAAAGATGAAGAGCACCAAGAATTCTGGTGATATAGGCTTTGTGATATGAGCATAGTGGCCAACAAGAGGGGCTTGATCAAAGGTGATCAAACAGCGGCCGATCAAGGGGCAGCTTGGAAATGAAGATGAGCAGGCTATTTATAGCTGAGAGCTTGAATATAGCCGTTGGAGCTCTGAGCTAGGACAATGAGCTGGCACAAGGTGATTGGCGCGCATCTGTCCTTTATAACCGTTGGGGCTCTGATCAAAGATGATGACCTGGCACAATATGATTGGTGCGCAGGTGATTTTAGAGCCGTTGGAGACTGAGCATGAAGACCAAATTCAAATGCTTCTTCTAGAAGGTTGACATCTGTCTTCACTTGAGATATTTCTTTGAAGCGTGTCTCCACCAATGGTTTTGCTGAGTGTGCTTATTTTGTCGTTTGTGCACACCTCGGCATTTTAATAAGCGTGCATCTTCTAAGCGTTTTCCAACCTTTCTAGAATGTGAGATCAGGAGATGAGGAACTTGACCAAGGTTGTGTCCGCGCACAAAGGCATGCGCATTGCCGGCGCGCATGGATTCAGCGCATGAGCAGCATGCGCACCATGCTTGGTCACAAAGAGATCTCTTGAGAGTTTAGGAAGTAAGATCTTGAAAATTGAGCAGGGTCAAGGGCTGCGCAAGATATCTATGCGCAGTGGCGACCTGCGCAGAGAACATTCTGCGTAGCGAAATGAATCCTTGCTTAGGTAATCTTCGATCTTTAAAGCTTCAAGTCCTATCATCTAAGCCTATACTATAAAAAGGACTTAGCTAAAAATTTAAGTTATAAACTTCTTTACATGAGGTCCTAAAGTCCGTAAAAATACTTATAGGTGATGGTATCAATCAATTCTAACAAATGTAGGAGGGTTAAGTGATAAGCATACCCAACAATCTCCCCCTAAATGATTGATGCCATTACCTACTATAGCAAAGGCAATTCATTGTACTTGATAATAACATGTCCATAAAAATGTGAATGGTAAATCATGCCTCAAGTCAATGCACACACTAGCCAGTGCTATAGATTTCTAATATATCCAAAAGATTAAAAACTTACAAGATAGAAAAGATAGAAATATCATTTAGAGCATACAAATAATGTGAGATGAAGTTCTAAGTATGCGTTTAAACTGAATGTTTAAACATCATGCGTAGAAACATGAGCAGTAAAGATTATGCGCATGAGTTTAAGTAGTAATGCATTCAATGTTCCACAAACGAATGGTTTGAATTGAGCAAGGTTTTGTGAAAGCTTTATGATGCATTCTTCTCATTAAAACTTTGAAGGATTGACTGTTACAGAGTACAAGTTTTAAAGAGGAAAAACAAAAGAGGTGCGCACAAAAACAAAAGCGCACGAAATAAAAGCGCATGAAACATACTGCGCAACGAGAATCAAAAAGGTTCCAAAATAACAAAATACTTACAAAGGAAATCTAATCTATGTTGATCCGTTGCAGGGCTTCGCGCATCTCATTCTGAAGGCTGTTGAACTTGTTCATGAGTTCCACCTTTAAATTTTGAAATTTGTCCTGGAACTCAACAGCTTTACCAACATAAGTGTTCATTCCTCTGCGCATATCAGCATTGTCATCCACTAGCTCTCTGAACTTTGCTCTGCTGTCCGTCAGGATGGCAGTTTGCGTAGCTTCTAATCTTGTATCGGTATGGAGGCGCTGGGTGTTGACGCTTTCTTGAATATCTAGCATTGCGTAGTCCAATTTGTCGTTGAACGCAGAAGAAAAATCTGTCATGGACTTAGCAATGCATCGACGCACTTCTTAAATATTATGCGCAGAGCCTCCTTGTTCAATCTTCTCCATCTGAGCTTGAAGATCATCAAATCCTTTAAGTAACCCATCTGCTAGGGTTTTCTTGAGCTTTTTCAGAATGTCCCTGAGTCCACCATCAAGCGCTCCAAAGGTGCACACATTTTTTATTTGTGCGCTGACATTTTCGAGCTGGGCGCTGATGGTTCTCAGGGAGTCCAGGATAAGATGATCCAAAGTGATAGGAACTTTTTCTTGCGCAGGCTCAGATGGACTTGCCTTTGCCTCCGTCTTAGCACTCTCCGTGCTTTCCCTTGCCTTTGCTTCCTCATTGGCAGCTTTCTCCCCCTTAATGGTATCAATCTCCAAACGCTGCATATCAAGACGATACAATAAAGCAGTTTGAGCAGTAAGGAGTTGATTTAGCTGCAGCTGCGTAGCGACTTGATTCGCTTGAATAGAATGCAAGCTTTGCACGATCTGGCGCAGCTCAGCTGAAGAGGAAGGAGGAGTTTCAGGGGCTGAAGATGGTTGAACTGGAGAAAGATCACTGCTGTCAGTGGCTGCGGAACTAGTGCGGCGCTTCTTCAATCCTTTAGCGCTGCTGCGCACCTTCTGCTTGAGACGAGAAGAGATATGTGCGATATTAGCACTGGGTATGGCTTCTTGAGAGGCTTTGTGCATTTGCTCCCCCTTAACTGCAGCATCTTCTGAATCACCATGAAAATCAGCCTTACGCTTCATTGTGGTTGGCTTTGAGGGAACAGGAGCTGGACCCTTTGGTGGATAGAACCAAAGGAATGTCCTTGAGCTTTTTGGCACTGGGCGGAGCAATGCCCTTCCCCTTGCGATTATACGCTTCTTCAGCGGTCTCTTGCGCAGCATCAGTTGTAGATCTTCCTGCACTCATCTTGGACTTGGCCACATGAATTGGGCCTATCCAGGGTTCCTTGTTGGGAGCGGCATCAGACAGCCAGATTTCATAGTAATCAGCGTTACCTATCTCACTGCGCAAATTCTGGAGGTGTACTCTGGAGTAGTACTTTGCGTCGCAAAACTGCTTCTTGATTGACTTTTCTTCAACATAGGTGGCCAGTTCACCATAAGTCAATAGGAGTTTGGTTAGCAGTCTGCAGTGAGTTCGGTATTTGGTCTTCCCTGCGTTCAGCTTCTTCTCATAGCTGGTCATTCCCTTCACAATCTCATTGAAGATAATCTGCGGCCAGTCGAGTTGATCTTCGTTGAAGATGGCTGCGCAGTATTCCCACTGCTTTGAGATGAAATGT
Source organism: Campanula takesimana (assembly GCA_026119855.1). Classification (NCBI taxonomy): domain Eukaryota; kingdom Viridiplantae; phylum Streptophyta; class Magnoliopsida; order Asterales; family Campanulaceae; genus Campanula; species Campanula takesimana. Next base: position 787,747 of record JAOWBW010000009.1, read on the forward strand.
CCATTATTTCCATTCTTGCAGTTGAGGGAATCTTCAATTAGGGTGCACAGGTGATACATCACCTCACCAAATTCCTTTCTGTTATATATTGGCCACTTCTTGTTGAGGGAAGGAATGCCAATGAGCTTCTGTGCAAGCGCATTTTGATGAGCCTCATCATAGTTGACTGAAGAACTATCAACATTTAAGTTTAGGAGGCTGCGAATGTGATTGGAGTGAACCACTACATCACTGCTCTGAACGGTGGCCATGATCATTTCTGTTGTCTTGCCTTCAAGTTGTGCAGGAACAACTCTTGCTGTCTTGAAGAATTCATCTAACAGCGCAGGCACTATGAAGGATTGCTCAAGAGTGAATAAAGGAAGAATGCCGGAGGAGCTGAGAAGATGAAGCAGATGACGACCAATCGCATCTAAAGACAGATCTTCCTGAATAAGTTCCCAACTCAGAATGAAGTAAACGTGTCCCTGCGTAAAACAATAGATAGAATTAGACAACCTATTGCTTATGGAGCTGTGCGCATATGCAAGTAATGCAGATATACCTTGGCACAAGTTCCATGATAAAAAAAAATTATGCGCAGAAAATAGGAAGAGGGTGCGCATAAAATAAGAATGCATACGCAGAGGGATCGTGCGCACAGAAAATAAATACTAGTAAAGAAGTGTGCGCAGAGAAATAGATACAACTATATGCGCAGAAAGCCATGCGCAGGAAACTATGCGCAGAACACAAATACTTGGGGATATAACAATAGACCAAATAAAATATTAAAAAAAATAAGAACGAATATTTAAGAACATGAAGAACACCTAAGAACACCGAAAAACAAAAGTTGACAAAATTCAACAAAAAATACATCGAAATGACGGCATGAACAGGACGAAGTCAGCCATGTAAAAAGTATGGTCAACGACATTAAAACAAACCCAGAAATTCAGAAAAAATGGTTCGTCTGCTAAGGAAGTTACGGAGCACAGAAATTGACGAAAAACACATGTAACGACCATTGATCATGAAATAAACTACATGAAAGAATAGATCAGGCAAATACGAACACAACACAGCGATCGATTTCAAAAATGATCAACAAATAAGGGAGAAATCGAAAAAGGGAGTCTTGAGACCTCTAAGAACAACAATGGCGGAGAAAAAAAAGGAGTTATAGTGAAACATACCATGTCTTTGACGTTGGGATGCCTTGATTGTTGTTCTACTTCTTCTTCGTGAGAGTTCCCAGGATTGGAGTGCGAAGAAGAGTCGGAGATGATGATTTCTGGTTGAGTTTTGGTTTTCTTAGGCGCCATTGAAATAGTTTTGAGAGAAGAAAGGTTGAGGTTGAAGATAAGGAATAGGAGATGAGAGATGAGGGTTTAGAACAGAGGTTAGAAAGAGAGAGAATTTAGAGAGAAAATTTAAAGGGAAGAGAGAAGTAGAGAGAGAAACGGTTTAAGTAGGGAAGGAGATGTTAGGCGCACGATAGCTACGAAATGTTTGAGAAAAAGTGCAGTGGCGCAGGATAGCGATACCACGTGTCACAAATGGTATAAGCACCATGCCAGCTTAGTAAGCAGCCTGAGCAGTTTTCCTCCAGCAAGATTGCTCCAATGTCAAACCGCTTACATCCGCTTCACCTCATATGTTTGGACCAACCTGTGTAATCACTATGATATCCTGGTTGCTCTCCTTCTTAATCTCCAAACATAGAAGACATCAATAGAGTTCGATACTTCAATGGAACAGAATTTTTTTGAACAACGATGTCGCTCAATATTGTGAGAACCAACAAGAACCAACAAATGGTATTCTTCAAAAAAATTCTGCTGCTGGAGTTCCGCAACAAAAGGGCGTTGTGGAAAGAATCGCTTGTTGTTTGAGGATGGATAAACAATGATAGTAGAAGCAGTACTTCTAAATGTATTTATGGGAAGAAGCTGTCATCGGTGCATGCTTTACTCAGAATAAGATTCCTCATCAACAAAGCCTACATCTATACTCCATACGATCTATGGAGAAAGAGAAAGCGCCCAACATTGCTTTCTTCAAGTTCTTTGGCTGCAAACGCTATTGAGGTAAAATTCGACGCCAAAGCAGACGAAGGTATTCTCGTTGGGTATGCCAATCATTCTATAAGCTTTTCATGATCTTAATAAGATAAATCTCTAGTTATTTTAGTATCTGTACATGCTAATTTTTGATAAGCATTCTCTCCTTGAGCCACATTTGGCTCCCAATGATTCTGATGACTCTGCTGAGCTTTTTAGACAGGTGCGCAGTAATTCTATTCCTGCACAGGATATAGATCAAGCAGATTCAGAATCAGTCCATCTCATGCGCATACTACAAATGCTGCGCCTGAAGTTACAACTCCTGATGCGCAAACACCTCCTCCTGCGCATGATGTTTCCCCACTTCAACAAATCACCTTTGATGATCGTGATGCTGAAGCAAATGAAATACCCATTGATCTTCGTATTCCTATCATCTCAATATGGATCGATGCTATGCAAGAAGTGTAAGAAAAGCTCATCCAATATTTAGCGCTTCAATGGGTGTTCGGAAACAAGATGGATAAGAATGGAAGCATCACAGAATCAAAGCAAGAAAGCTTTGTATGAACTTAAGCAAGCTCCAAGAGCATGGTACGATACGCTATCCAAATTCCTACTAGAGAAAGGCTTCAAGCGAGGTAAAATCAATACAACTCTTTTTATTGCTAAGTATAATGATCATTCTTTACTTGTTCAAATTTATGTTGATGATATTATATTTGGTTCTACTAATGAGTTACTTTGTAAGCGCTTTGAAAAGCAAATGAAAAGCAAGTTTGAAATATGCATGATGGGAGAACTCACATTCTTCCTCGGGCTTCAAATCAAGCAATTGAATGATAGCATCTTCGCCAATCAAGTCAAGTACACCAGGGACTTAATCAAGAAGTTTGGACTTGAGTGCTAAAGCATACGACACTCCAATGGCCACAAGCAACAAATTTAACAGACTTAAAAGGTAAAGTTGATCAGACTATATCAAGGTATGATTAACTCTCCTTTATCTTCTGCTAGCTGGCCAAGATATTATGTTGACTGGATCTGTGCGCACAATCACGCTAATTCTTCTGAAGCGCACATAACTGCTGTAAAATGTATTAGATATATTTTTAGCTCTGTTAACCTTGGACTTTGGTACACCAAAGATTCGAACTTTAAACTTGTAGGTTATTCAGATGCGGACTACACAGCGTGCACAATTGACAGGAAGAGCACAAGTGGAACTTGTCATTTCCTTGGAAATCGACTTGTAGCATGGGCAAGCAAGAGACAAGCTGCTGTGTCCATCTCCACTACTGAAGCAGAATATATTGCTGCTGAAAGCTGCTGCTGCCAAATCTTATGGATGAAGCAACAACATGTGGACTATGGGATTCATGAAGAGAATTATCCAATTCTCTGCGGTAATATGTCCACCATAGCAGTTTTTCAATCCTGCCAAGCACTATTACCAAGCTCATCAACATCTAATATCATCTCCTCAAGAATTAACAAGTGATCTCTTGAAAGGAGAAATGGGTATGCTTAATCTTAGCTAACTTGTCCATATGATTTATTGATACTAATGTATTTGCTTGATAAGTGTGCAAAATAGGTTAAGTTTCGTGCGCCCTGCGCAACCCATGCGCAACTAATGTATACGAATGAAACAACAGTTCTGAGATTTATAGAATCTCTGCGCTATTAATGTGTTGATCATAAATATCCATGCGCAAATCATCGTGGACCGCAGGTAAGTGTTCTATTCATTAGATTTTGCACATAGGTCCTTGACTGAAAAGTCAACGCTGAGTCACAAGGGTACTTGTGTAATTCAATTTTTCCCGCGCTTTTATTTTTGAGTTTTCTTAGGAAATTACCTTTTTACCCATGCGCATGTCCCATTGTCATTTAATGCAAACTGCAATAAATTACAGCGCACCTCACGAATGTCTGCTCACCATTTAATGAGGAAGGTGATGCGACAGCCGTCAGCCTCTTTTCGCTGACACACGCGTGCGCAAAGATTTCGCACCCGCATCCCCCATTCGGCCACGTCACCCTGCTAACGTGCGCCCGTCCTTTCACTGACTCACCATTTATGAGGAAATTTAGAATCCACTGTCGATATCAACTGAGCTTGAGAGAGCACAGTGAAGTAGATCTTTCCTGCTTTGTTGAAACATTGGCTTGCGCTCTACAGCAGAGTTATCATTTAAGATCAGCAGGCACTTTAAGAGATTCCTTGTGCGGCTGCGGAGTTGGTGATGACGCAGCTTCTGACAGGTTAGCTTTGGCAGATAGGTGCTTGTCATTCTGTCTGCTTGGTGAAGCTATCCCGTTTCCACTAGAGTGAAGGGATCTTTCTTTGATTGTCTTTGGCATATGCTCAGGTTCCATTTCAGAAACAACTTTTGAATCATAATCAGCATTTGCCACTAAGCAGAGCAGTCTATCCTCAGAGTCAGCATTGTTGTCTTCAGTGTCAAGTCTCCGAGTCCTTAGCTCCTTCTCTGCGCAGTTCTCTTCATCAACCATTCTGCACTGCTTTGATGCTTTGTGCGCAGGGTTGCTTTTCCTTGTACTCAAATTTTGGAGGACATTGAAGCGTAATGTCCTGGCTTTCTGCAGTAAACCAAGTCATCTTTCTTTGAGTCTCTATGAGAGAGAATAGGAGGTTTGCTTAAGGATCCACCAAGTTTGGAGAACTTTCTGAATTTGATATGAGGTTTGAGCAGGCGCAGGAATATGTGAAAAGTTAGCCATTGCCCTAGATTTTTGAAGCCATATGGAATCGGCACCCAAGCTGTTAAGCTTGAAAAACAGAAACATGTTTTATGAAGGTGTTTGCTCTGATACCACTTGTTGGTCCCTAAAGGGCAACAAGGGTGTGAAAATCGCTAGAGGGGGGGGGGGTGAATAGCGTTTTAAAATTCTTTTCAAACCCTTTTGCAATTCAATGGCAGATGCGCACAACTCTTATTTTGGCTAAGTATAGCGCGCGGTAAGAGTGTGAAATGCACAGCGGAAATTTAAAGCAGCTCTGCGCAGGGTATACTGCGCAGAGATAAAAACGCACGCGCTAAGTATGAGGCTAAAGAGTGGCGCAAAAAGGGATTCTAAGGCAAATGAGCAATAACAATTACAACATCAAAGTGTAGCAATCTGAAAGATCAAACAAATCAGTTCATAAAAAGTTAAGCAGGAAATATGCAATAAGTAATGAACACGCTATTTGGAGAGGTTCGATCGATGAAAGATCTACATCCTCTACCAAGATGGTTAGTCTTGGATTTCTAATGGAGATTTTATTATATGAGAGAGTATTACAAATTACAACATTTGAGCTCAATACTAACTCAAGATCTATTATCTATGAAGAACAAATCCTAGACTAAACCGGTGTATCTCAAGAAGTTAGATCAAAATGATCAAAGCTTCAAGAGGTGTGTGTGTGACAGAAATTCTGGGCTCTATGAATATGAAAGATGAAGAGCACCAAGAATTCTGGTGATATAGGCTTTGTGATATGAGCATAGTGGCCAACAAGAGGGGCTTGATCAAAGGTGATCAAACAGCGGTCGATCAAGGGGCAGCTTGGAAATGAAGATGAGCAGGCTATTTATAGCTGAGAGCTTGAATATAGCCGTTGGAGCTCTGAGCTAGGACAATGAGTTGGCACAAGGTGATTGGCGCGCAGCTGTCCTTTATAGCCGTTGGGGCTCTGATCAAAGATGATGACCTGGCACAATATGATTGGTGCGCAGGTGATTTTAGAGCCGTTGGAGACTGAGCATGAAGACCAAATTCAAATGCTTCTTCTAGAAGGTTGACATCTGTCTTCACTTGAGATATTTCTTTGAAGCGTGTCTCCACCAATGGTTTTGCTGAGTGTGCTTATTTTGTCGTTTGTGCACACCTCAGCATTTTAATAAGCGTGCATCTTCTAAGCGTTTTCCAACCTTTCTAGAATGTGAGATCAGGAGATGAGGAACTTGATCAAGGTTGTGTCCGCGCACAAAGGCATTCGCATTGCCGGCGCGCATGGATTCAGCGCATGAGCAGCATGCGCACCATGCTTGGTCACAAAGAGATCTCTTGAGAGTTTAGGAAGTAAGATCTTGAAAATTGAGCAGGGTCAAGGGCTGCGCAAGATATCTATGCGCAGTGGCGACCTGCGCAGAGAACATTCTGCGTAGCGAAATGAATCCTTGCTTAGGTAATCTTCGATCTTTAAAGCTTCAAGTCCTATCATCTAAGCCTATACTATAAAAAGGACTTAGCTAAAAATTGAAGTTATAAACTTCTTTACATGAGGTCCTAAAGTCCGTAAAAATACTTATAGGTGATGGTATCAATCAATTCTAACAAATGTAGGAGGGTTAAGTGATAAGCATACCCAACACCAACTGAGTCAATGAATACCCCATAGAAACAGGCAAAAAGTGACCCGACTTGGTTAACCGATCTACTATAACCCAAACTGCTTCATACCCCTTTCGAGTACGTGGTAAACCGGTTACAAAATCCATGGTGATATGCTCCCATTTCCATTCAGGAATCTCTAACGGTTGTAACAAACCTGCAGGACGTTGATGTTCCACTTTCACCTGTTGACATGTTAGGCATTTAGACACATAATACTTGCAATTTAATCTCACTATCAACTGGAATACAAACCCTACCACGAAAAGTAAGAATCCCATCATTATTAAAAGCAAAGTCGGGTTGTTTACCTTCTTTCATTCCATCCACAATCTTCTGTAATCCAGGATCAATCTTTTGAGCTTCTTTAATCTGTTGAAGTAAAACAGAAGTAGCTTTTATATTTGCGAAACTCATGCCATGACTCGACTCATAAGGATTCCAGTCTCGCAAATCTTCTAGCAATTTCCACTCTCGTGCCATCAAATGTACAATGTGTTCCTACTCAAAGCATCTGCCACCACATTAGCCTTTCCCGGGTGATACAAAATTGTACAATCATGATCCTTCAATTTTTCCATCCACCTGCGTTGTCTCATGTTAAGTTCTTTCTGAGAAAATAAATATTTTAGGCTTTTATGATCTGTGAACACTTCAAATCTATCCCCATATAAATAATGACTCCACTTGTGTAACACAAATATAATCGCAGCCAGCTCTAAGTCATGAGTAGGATAATTCACTTCATAAGGAGTCAATTTTCTCGAGGCGTAAGCAATTACCTTACCATTTTGCATTAACACACAACCCAACCCTTCTTTGGAAGCATCCGTGTAAACCACAAAATTATCTGACCCCTTAGGCAAAGCCAATACTGGAGCCACCGTCAATCTTCTTTTCAACTCCTGAAAGCTCGCTTCACATTTGTTATCCCATTCGAAAGCTATAAATTTTCGAGTCAAGCTTGTCATTGGTGTAGCAATTTTAGAAAATCCCTCAATAAACCTCCGATAATAGCTTGCCAATCCCAGAAAACTACGTACCTCCGTGACTGTAGTTGGTCTCTTCCATTTAACTATGGCTTCTATTTTTGAGGGATCAACAGAAATACCGGCCTCTGACACCACGTGTCCCAAGAAAGAAACTTCTTCTAACCAGAAGGCACACTTACTAAATTTGGAAAACAATTGCTTGTCCCGAAGAACCCCCAATACCATCCTCAAATGTTGCTCGTGCTCCGCCTTGTATTTAGAATAAACCAAGATGTCATCTATAAAAACCACCACAAACAATCTAGATAGGGTTTGAAAACCCGGTTCATCAAATCCATAAACACCGCAGGAGCATTTGTCAACCCAAATGGCATAACCACGAACTCATAATGTCCGTACCTGGTACGTAAGGCCGTCTTTGGTATATCTTCTTCTCGGACTTTCAATTGGTGATATCCGCTTCTTTAATCAAGCTTCGAATAAACCACGGACCCCTGAAGTTGATCAAACAGGTCATCGATGTGGGGTAACGGATACTTGTTTTTAATTGTTACCTGATTAAGCTCTCGGTAGTCAATACATAACCGCAGAGTACCATCCTTCTTCTTCACAAATAATAATGGTGCACCCCAAGGAGATACACTAGGCCGGATAAACCCTTTCTCCAATAACTCCTCGAGTTGCTTCTTCAACTCTCTTAACTCAGCGAGAGCCATTCGGTATGGAGTTTTAGATATCGGTGCGGTACCTGGTAACAACTCAATACAAAACTCAAGTTCCCGGTCAGGTGGCATACTATATTCAGTAGAGAACACATCCGGAAATTCAGACACCACAGAAATATCCTCCAGCTTTGCCACAGACATACTTTTGTCAATCACACAGGCAAGATACCCGGTACAACCCCCAGACAACAACTTCCTAGCTCTCAAAGCAGATATAACATGGAAACTACACATAGGTCTATCACCTTCAAAAATAAATTCAAGCAAACCCGGCACAGAAAACGTGACCACCTTTTGATGACAGTCAACGGAAGCATAATGCATATAAAGCCAGTCCATACCAAGTATCACATCAAAATCCCTTATGGGCAATACTACTAGATCAGCTTGAAGGGTATGATTACCGATAAGGACATCACAATTCTTATATATTTCTGTAGCTAGCATGCAATCTCCTATTGGAGAAGACACTTCTAACACATAAGGCATAGCATCAGGAACAACAGGTAAATGAGACACAAAATGCGATGCCACATAAGAATGAGATGATCCTGGATCTATAAGAACTCGCGCTCTCGTACTAAAAAGAAAAATAGTACCTCCTATCACTGCTGTAGACTCAGCCACCCTGTGCTGATCAATAGCAAACACTCGACCCTGAACCTTAGGTCGACCCCCACTATCCCGCTTACTACCCGAAGCTTGCTGTCCGGTACCTTCTCCTGAAGTTCCCTTACTCTTTGGGCAATCCTTTTTGAAATGTCCACTATCACCACAGTTTAAGCATTTTCTCTGCTTCAACCAACACCGGTCTTCAGTATGGCCATCCTTGGAACAATACTTGCAAGTCCACTTCGAACTCGAAACATTCGGTTTTGAACCCACTGATACACTTCCCATACTTTCTGCTTGCCTCTGCGGTTGACCACTCGGTCGGTTAAATCCACCCCTTTTACTTCCGGTACTCTGAGCCCTTTCTGGAACACGTACTGATGGTTGACCTCACGTAGCAACTCCCGGTTTAACTCTATGTTCATCAATGTCATTCTCAATTGCATATGCCTTCTTAACTGCTTGTCGGTAACTAGTGAGTTGTAAGGAAAGAAGTTGCTTCCTATATTCCGTCTTTAATCCCTTCACGAACCTTTGAGATCTCTTGGTTTCAGTTGGAACTAGATGACTACAATACCTCGCAAGTTTAGTGAATTCGGAGGAATATTGGCCCACCGTCATGTTCCCCTCTACTAAATTCAGAAATTCCATCTCTCTTCGGTCTTGGACAATTGAAGGAATAAACTGTGAGTTGAACTCTTTAAGGAAATCCGCCCAAGTATGTTGTACCTCTTTATCCTGATACCAGCTCTGGCATAACACCTTCCACCAGTGCTCCGCAGCTTTCTCCAGTTTAAAAGTTGCAAAGGTTACCTTCTCTTTGTCTTCACATTTCAAAGCAGTGAATATCTTCTCAATACTCTCTATCCACTCCTCAGCTTTCACTGCATCGGGTTCTCCATCGAAGCTACGAGGTTGCATTTTCAGGAACTTGGCAAGACGACTGGCATAACCCTTGTCATCAGCTCCTGACTGTGCCTGCCCCGGATTATTCTATCCTTGTTGGTTGGAGACAAATTGAGACAATAATTGAAACATCTGCTTGTAATCCACATTATGATCATTACCCACTTCCACAGAAGGAGTTTCAGGTTCCTCATTTCCCTGAGTACTACTACCAATATCCTCAGAATGACTCATCTCCACCCTACACATAAACACTCGACGTTAATAAAACAACCCAAAAACCAACCCACCTAGGCCATAGACCCTATCCAGGCTTAGAGCTAACCATAGCTCTGATACCAACTGTAACGCCCCGAATTCTCAGATTTGATATGAACCAAAGAATTCAGACACGTCACCACACTTAAAACGGGTAAAATTTAAAACTAACTTACTACTACACTCCTCTAATGATGTAGGAGACACACTATTTAAGATGGTTCAACACTTGACCACCTCTTACCACTTTACATAACCAAAAACTAACTTCTATACTTCCATTACTCGGCATACAAGCCGGTAAACAAAAGAAGACTACTTTAGTTACATATATACAACTGTACCCCAAAAATTCTGAGTTTAACATACTCAGTCTAACCGACGTCCTCACAAACAAAAGTATAATAACCTACCCAAAAGAAATTTCCCTTAGCACCAGAACTGGTTACTACGGTCCTCACCTCGAGCTATCGCTAGCCTTCTTTGGATCTAAGGAAAACAAAGAAACAATAAACGGGGTGAGAAAAAAAAATCTCAGTAAGTTACTACTATAATAGCATGATATGCCTACATATATAAATGAAGCATGGAAGCAATTCATTAACAATATATATCACGTAGCACATCACATGAGTAGTTACTCCTACTCATTAAGCAACACGTATAGCTAAGCACACATTACAAAGGATATTTCTTTCTTCCTTATTACTCCATACCCCATAATAACGTTGATGTCGATCTTCATGTTGAAGGCCGCTTTACAAAATCAGAGGAGACCCGTTATCCAATATCTCAAACCAAGAACCAAGAACAAAAGAGCTATTCAATCATTGTGCTTAATGCTCTAATCATTGAGAAAGCTAGACCCCTACTATGATCAATAGTAGGAGCAAACGGTCACAGATGCATAGATTCACGGTTATTACTCAGCCCCGGCTCTCATAATAAACGTGAACCTATACACCCCCGAAACACATAAACCAGCTGGACTCACAACCAAGTACACAAGTAGTATTTACTTGACATTATAAAACTAATACTAGGCCCAAAGTAAGGGACTAGATCATTACTTATGTACATCACTTAGGCATAATTGCATAAAATGATCAAATTCACTTATAACACATATAATATGCATCATTCATTAACTCATCTTCTAGTAGTCATGAAGAGTTTAAAACAATTATCTACTTAGCAATATAAAATATCATCACACATACCAAGTACTCCCTATTGTTCCTAATATTTAAGAATAAAAGAAACTCATAAAATGCTGAAACAGGGGAAGGCGCACGCCTCACCTCTAAGGGTGCGCGTGCCTCCTCCAGCCAGAACATAAAGCCTTGCCAACTTAGCCAAGGGTGCGTGCGCCTCCTTCCATAGGGTGCGCGCGCCCCCAAACTACTGAAGCTATGGTTTTCCAATTCTTAGAGGGTGCGCGCGCCTCTCCCAAAAGGGAGCGCACGCCTCCAACAAAACACACAAAATTGAAACTTCAGATAGAGGGTGCGTGCGCCTCCTTCTAGAGGGTGTGCGCGCCCCCTAGGTCGAAATTCAGAACCCAGAATTCAGTTCCTGGGTGTTCTTGACCAAAAATCCAATTTTCACAACAACCACACCAACCCAGCAATTCTACTATCACTGCCTACTTGCTGAACTTGTTTAGGGTGTTTAACACACCCAAAATCAACCATAAAACACTTCTTAACTCACAACAATTCAGAACATAACTTCAATAACCCCCAAAACCTAGAAATTTCCCCTACCTCAAATAGCTTCATAAACTAAAGGGGAAAATGCATAAATTTATCACATATACCTTCCTATAACTCAGATTGATTCTTTTTATCAATAAATAGGGAAATTAGTAACTTACCTATCCCGGAGAAATATCAAGAAAATGGAAATTGACCCGGTAGAAATACTCTATTCAATACCCTGAACATTTATATATAATTAGATTTTGAAATGGAGGAGTAATTGAATTGATATGAATTTACACAAAAAAATTTCTTACCTTTCCTTTTTCTTCAGCACAACAATGGAGTCCTAGGATGATTTTTACACAGAGAAGGAGAGAGAGATGGGGAGATTAGGATGAATTGGAATTTAAAAGTTTCACCCACCCCCTTCAATTCTCATTCCAAACACTTTAACCCCTTTACTTACAATTTTCACTAAGTCCCCTTAAAGTCCCATTAGCACAAATAACTCCCTTAACATTAATATTCCCAAAACACATATTATTACTAACACTTATTAACACATATACTCAACCAACATATGAAAGTGATATAAATATTATTTACCATATAAAATGCACACATAAATCACATAGTATATTTTAATTATATAATATGAAAAATATAAAATTAAAATTGGGTGAGGCGTTACAGCGAAAATGAAGGGAGTTCGTCCGATTTGATAGAGTTTGGCCGGAGAAGAAGCTCTCGCCGGCGGTGACTTCATTGGAGAAGGATCTAGAGAGAGAGTGACGGATCTGAGCACTCTAGATGAGGTTTCCGGACAGATCTGGGCGGAAGGAGCTTCGCCGGCGATGGAGCTTCGTCGGAAAAACATGGAGCCGGCGACAGAGAAGATGAGGCACGGGATAAAGGAGAAAACGATCGGAGTTAGATTGGAGAGAGTGTTCGCCGGAGAAAGAAGGTCGGAGCGGGGGAAGAGGGTTCGCCGGAGAGTTCGCCGACCGGAGGAGGGGGGAGGCGATAGGCTGGAGAGATGTGAGAGATAAAGAGAGAAAGTGGTTTGTGCGTGAGGGAGAATGAGAGTGTGTGTAAATGAGGGGAGGGGAGGGTTTTGTTTGAGGGGTGGGGTTAATTTTGGTATATAGGTGTTTAGTTTGACCAGTCAAGGGGTGTAGGGGGAATTTAGATCTCAGCCCAACTCCTTATCTGGAATTTGGTTTGGGCTGGGATTTATGTGTAATAAAATCTCACACTAGGGGCCCTTGGGAAAAAAATTCCTTTTTCCTATGGGGAGCCGGGAGGTCCGCTTAAAATCTACATACTCTTAAAAAAATAAAAATAAAATGAATGTGACTCACCTTCACACACACATTATTAACTTTTACATTATTAACTTTTAACTCAACCACCGCAAATGAAAAATCAACAACAAAAAAAAAAAGTGTCATAATGGTTTGGGGTCTTGCGACGATCGGCGAATGTCACTCCACTCCTTTTAACTTTTGAAAGCGAACAATTTACTATCTTTTGATATTTACTGTTTGACTTCTCTTTTATTAGTGAAAAAAATAAAGCTCTATCTATATTTCGGAGTAAAAAAACTATTTTAAAATTATATTTTTAGAATTTTATAAAAAATGAGTAAATATTTTAAATATGTCAGAGTGATTTAGCAATAACAATTTTTAAAATTTTATTATAATCATTAAATTGACACCAATGTTTTGTCAAACTTTATTTTTATTGATTATAAAAAGTCAAAATTGGACTATCTGATTAATGACGGGTAGCATTAAATGAAAGAGAAAGATGTGGCTAGAGCGTAGAGCAAAGGATCCATGTACCTAACGGAATAGAAGTCCAAATCTATCCTTGTGTTGTGACACCAATCTAGTGATGGATGGAGGGAGTAATAAGTAATAACTAATGCTAGCTACTTTCTGATAGCCCATAAATACTTGGTTGTTTGTTGCCACATTAATTGCCTACACACTATCTACCCAAAAAAAAAAACACTTAATTGCCTACACACTGTATTTGGGGGAGGCAGGCAATCTACTGACGGATTGTCTTTTGGTCACTAGCTGAAATCTAATCTCTCCGTCTCATTTTGTTTGTCCACGATACAAAATATTGCATTTTAAGAAACTTTATTAATGTCTTGTTCAATTTATATTTTCAGTTATAGCCTACTTTATGGCCTGAGAATTTGTGCATTGGTTTGTATACATAATTGCAGTGGCGGATTCAGGAATTGTGGTCGGTGGGGGCCAAAAAAAAAAATTCACATTGCGACATTATTCAACCTAATTAATTTCACTTTGTTTGATGATACTCAGTATATGACATTATAAATGCAAAAGATTATATATATTAAAATAATACTCCTCTTGTTGGGATCGCTCACCAACAAGAGAAATCGCAATAAGAGATACCAAAATAACACACGCACACAATCGAAGAAAAAAGACACAAAAATTTTGTGGTTCAGCTTAAAGCTTATTTCACCCAACAATAAATATATTAATCTCTCGATATTAAGAGAATGGAGACTCTCTCTTTCTCAACACTCTTGAATATCATCACCAACGCATATATACAAGCATAAAATTTCTCTCTCTAAATTATATGCCTATGCTAACTCTCTCTCTTGAGTTCTATCAAAAACCTAACTTGTTGTGATGCCTATTTGTATAGGGGAGGCACACCAACTAATCCCCTCTTCCTAACATTCTCCCCTAAGGGGAGCCCCTCTTGGCACCACAAGGCACAAAAAAAAATTATAGCCTTCATACCCTTTTATAGACTACAAATAAAACTCTTTCCTAGTATAATATGGATTGTTACCCATTCCTTCTTGCATTTGAAAACCATTATAAGAAAACAATAATTCTTTTACTAATCCAACTAGGAAATAAATCCTCACCATGATTTTGACAATCATAGAATTTGAGCCAAAATCCCAACACCTTTGTCTCGGAAATATAGTCTCATTTTGATTTTTTATGGTCAACAAAAATAAACTTTGGCCAAACATTGGTGTCATCTTAATGATCTCAATGAAATTCTAAAAATTGTTATTATTATATCACTTAACAATTTATCAATTACAATCTCTTTTTTATGACACTCGTTATTTAAAATGAACAATTTAAGAAATAAAATCTGTTGTAGTCGCTTTTTAAATATAAAAAAATTGTAGTGGTTTTTTTCAATATTATAAAATAGCTGTGGTGGGTTTAAAAACAATGAATGAAAGAAAAAGAAGTTCAATGGTGGCTGCTGCAAGGATTCGACCTTGGGTGTCTAGGTTAAGCAATAATAGCTTCACCAGCTTGGAAAACAAAGATTTATGTTTTCTTATAACAGTTATATTATATATTCAATGTCCGCAATTTTTTATAATTTTATTATTTATTTTTTTGAGAAAAATTCAGTGGGGCCGTCACCCCCGCTCGTCTCTTAATAGATCCTCCTCTGCATAATTGATTGGTTTGTAAAATGTAAACTAAAATAGGGTCAAAATGGGAAAATAAAGTATAAATTCGCATTGGACTTATAAATGGCCAAACAAATGAGACAAACAAAAATGGAAATGTGGCCAAACAAAATGAGATGGAGGGAGTACTCACTCTTGTCTAAAATATAAACTCTAATTTAAGCTCCCATGAAAATAATATGGTTTGCATTAGGGATGGCCAAACAGAACCGGAACCGTCAAACGTACTCGACCGGAACCAAAAAGTCCGGAACCGCCTTGAACCGTGACAAAAACCGGAACCGTTTGTAACACGGGCCGGTTTCGGTTCATACCCTCTAAAAACCGTGAACCGGCGGTTCCAAACCGCCATGAACCGCCTAGTCCGAACCAGAACCGTTTGTAACACGGGCCGGTTCCGGTTTATACCCTCTAAAAACTGTGAACCGGCAGTTCCGAACCGCCATGAACCGCCTAGTCCGAACCGGAACCGTTAGCAAAACCGTTAGAAAACCGTCAAAATCATTACTCCGTTCCTAACAGAAAGTTGACAAGAAAAGTTGAGTTTTGACTAAATTTTTAGCCAAATTCAATGAATAAAAATAATAAAAATTTGTTGTGTATATAAAAGAAAAGAGGGACGGACCTCTTCAATTTTTTAAACATTTTCTATACCTTTTTGGGAAAAATGCGGCAATAACATATTATTATAGTTGTTTTATCTGTTAAAAAATTAATTTTTTTTTTCAAAAAAGGAGAGCGTGGACGGCGGTTCCGAACCGTGAACCGTCGGTTCCGAACCGTAACCGGAAGAGAAACGGTTCATTTACAGTTCAAACTTTTTCATAACCGGAACCGTGTTTGGTCATCCCTAGTTTGCATGGGCACACGTAATAATAGGTCACACTTTTACAAAGCCAGGCACATATTATAAATTTGACCACATGTGTCTCTATATAAATATAGTCGTTCCAAGAAAGAAAACATCCACCCTTTTCATTCCTTAACCAAATGTCGACGTCCTCCGCCACCGACCTTCCTCTGAAGGATATCCCCGGCGGCTATGGTGCTCCGTTCTTTGGTCCGATCAGAGATCGTTATGACTTCTTCTATTGCCAAGGCAAAGACGAATTCTTTAGATCCCGTATGGAAAAATACAACTCCACCGTTTTCCGTGTAAACATGCCTCCCGGTCCGTCCATCTCTTCCGATTCCAAAGTCATCGCCCTTCTTGACGCCGCCAGCTTTCCGATCCTTTTCGACACTGACAAAGTCGAGAAAAAGGATGTCTTCGTCGGAACTTACATGCCGCCGTTAGACTATTACGGTGGTTACCGTGTCCTTTCTTACCTAGACCCCTCCGAACACCAACATAAAGCTCTCAAATCTTTCCTCCTTGCCTTACTTCATTCCTTGCGCAAGAAGTTTATACCAAACTTCCAATCCTCGTTAACCGAACTTTTCAATAACCTCGATAAAGAATTGTCTGAAAAGCACGAAGCCGATTTTAATACCAACTCGAACAACATCTCTTTCGCCTTCGTGTTTAAAATGTACACGGACCGGAACCCTACGGATACTCCCATTGGAACTTGCGGAGCGGAACTTTCTAAAAGCTGGATTATTCCTCAGTTAGCTCCAATCGGCACCCTAGGTGTTAAGCTGATTCCCAGCTTCATCGATGATTTCTTGGTCCGCAAGGTTCAGATACCATTTTGTCTCGTGAAATCAAATTACGAAAAGCTTTACCATGCATTTTACACGATGGCCGAAACTGTTCTTGACCAGGCAGAGAAGGTGGGGCTCAAGCGAGCAGAAACTTGCCATAACTTGGTATTTATATCTGCGTTTAACTCATTTGGCGGGATGATGGTATTGTTCCCCACTCTGATGAAATGGGTTTCTTATGGAGGAGAAGATTTACATCTCCGCCTCGCGACAGAAATCCGAGCCGTCGTTAAAGAAAATGGTGTCACTTTTCTTGCCCTAGAAAAGATGGCGTTGACCAAGTCAGTGGTGTACGAAACACTGAGAATTGAGCCGCCGGTGCCGTACCAGTACGGTAAGGCTAAAGAGGACATTGTTATAAGTAGTCATGATGCGTCGTACGTGGTCAAAAAGGGGGAGATGATATTTGGGTATCAGCCGTTTGCTACTAAAGATGGTCGGGTTTTCGAAAACCCTGATCAGTTTGTGCCGGAGAGGTTTATGGGGGAGGCCGGAGAGAAGTTGAAAGAGTATTTGTATTGGTCAAATGGGAGAGAGACGGAGAATCCGACGCCGGATAACAAGCAGTGTCCCGGGAAGGATTTGGTGGTGCTGTGGTGCAGGTTGTTGTTGGTGAAGTTCTTTCTCCGGTATGATACGTTTACGTCGGAGAGCGGGGAGAATGCCGGATTTGGACCGCCGGTGAAGATTACGTCGTTGAGGAAGGCCAAATAATTTCTAACTTATTTTGGAATATGAGAGCTTGAATATTTGTGTTTCTACTTACTAGTAGTATGAGTTTTTCATTTACCTTTTCATTTCTACTTGCAGTGTGAATTTGTCGTTCTTGTAATAATACCGGTGCCAATCGGATGAATTAATACTTACTCTTAATGATCATAATTTAATTTGATACTCTCTTCCCAAAATGATCTTCTCATTTGTCATATCTCATTATCTCAAAAAGTTATTCTCATTTCTATAATTTGAGCTTAAAAAAGCATAGCTAGTGAAACAAGTGTTCATGTCCTTACAAAGTTTGAATAGTCAAATGTGGAGATCTTTTGGGACGGAGGGAGTAGTAGGGATGGTAAAACCGAACCAGGCTATAAATCCGTAATAGACTTAATAGGTGTTTGTAATACGATGACAATTGCCTTGAAATGAAATGATATGTTAACTTGTAAAAAATAAGAAACCATCCCAATATAGTTGGGCCGAACGTAAGCCAGATATAAACTCAATTCAGTAGCTCTATGGATATTGGGTTTACGCAGGCCCTAAACAAGATACTCGTGAAGCGTCAATGCTGACCTTCCAATCTGTCTATATAAATATTACTACCTCTGTCCTTAAATGCGTGTTCAAATCTCATTTTAAGGTACATAACTTTTTGTACAATTTGGTGACAAAATTCATATATAATCTTGTAATCCTCTTTACAAACATTTAACTTTTGCATGTATAAAGAGACTGGTGAAAAAAAACATTTAGGGACAAAGTTATGATCAAAATGGACACTCATTTTGGGACAAAAATTTCTTGAAAATAGAAACTCATTTAGGGACAGAGGGAGTAACTCATCCGTCCCCCCAAAAATAAATAAATTATTTTATGTTTTTTTTTTGTCAATTCAGGAAACATTTGACGAAATACACATACCAATTCAACGATGTTAATGAAAGACAAAAACTTGTATGAGACGGGTCTCGTTAAAAAAGTAAATGGTTTGTCCTTCTATGAATATGAATATGAATGGTTTGCCCTTCTATGGGCGGGGCGGGGCAAACCCATTTTCTCTCTCGTCAAGACATGTCTCATGTGTGAGACCATAAAAAACGTCCTCTTAATGAAATTAAAAAATTTACTATAATTAATAAAAAAAATCATATGTCTTGTTTTTACTATAATAATTAAATTGACATAAGTATTGATCACTATTCACTTGGAATCAACTACTATAGTAATACTTCCTTTGTCTCGGAAGGTTTGTTTCATTTTGATTTTTTATGTTCAACACGTGTTAACTTAGACCATACATCGGTGTCAACTTAGTGGCCAAAATGAAATTATAAAAGATCTTATTGGTAAATCATTTAAAGATTTATCAATTACAACTTATAAAATTTCACTAGGATGATTATATCAACATTAATGTTTGGTCAAAGTTCACTTACATTGGCCATAAAAAATCAAAATGAGACAACCTTTTCGGGACAAAGGATTATGACACTATATTTTAGATAGAACCTCTTATGGATTAGAAGGAATATGCTTTTGGTATTTATTAATTTGAGTTCAATCAAAGTGTATAGAAGTATAGACTGCACTCCCTCCTTTTCCAAACACTAGTGCTATAGTTGATTTGTCAATTTACATAGTTAAATTGTATAAAAAAAAAAATCATTATTTTGAAATGTCATAATAGAATGTACAATAATAAATCTTTGTTGTTTTTTATGATACCCAAAATGAACTTAGTCTCTTTATTATGAACAAATAATGGATTATATTGTTTTCATTTGATTTTGAATTGTTGTTATATAAAAACGCCAAAGTCCATAGACTGAAATACCAAATTGGATTATTTTAGTTTTTATATAGCGCACTCATTTCCCACATATTTCTGATGTGAGATGAAGGATATCACAATAAGCTTACCCTAAATGAATATTTTAAAGAATCAAATTTACTTTTAATTAGAAGCAATTTTTTTTAAAAAAAAATAGACATTTATTTAGAGATACAAAGAGTATGAAATATATTGCTCCTGGTGTGAGAAAGGGTTATGCTAAAACACTAATCTCTTCGTCCCAAAATCATATTTTTATTTGTTATTTGACATTATCTTTATAAGAAATTTCATTTCTATAATTTGGAGTTAAAAGTGTGTAAACAAAACATGAATAATAAAAAAAAATGTTTGTATATTTAAAAAGTTTGAATAGTCAATGTTTTTGAGACAAGAGTATTACAACCTAAATTGTCAAATATTTCAATGACATGATCAGACCTAGGTATGGCAACGAGACGGGTTTGGCATTTCCCAAACCCGCCCCGACTAAAAAGTACCAAAACCTAAACCCGCCTCGCCCTGGTTACGCTGAAACCCGAACCCGCCCCGCTCTGTTTACTATATGACATTTAAATCATAATGCAACACTTTTTTTTCCAGAATTCTTTCTTATAGTACATAAAGAAACGTAAAATATTGTATAAAGATTAAAAAAAATTATATATAGATAAGAGTAATATATAAATATCATTAATACTTAGAAAATTATTAGACAAAAAACTATTATTAGGCGGGGCTGCCAGTCAAACGGGGCGGGTGCAATGTAATTCTAAACCCGACCCAATTCCGACGGGTTTGAAAAAAACCTTCCCAAACCATTTCTATTAAAGGCCTTTGAAACGGGTTCGGAATTTTCGCATGGAATTAAGTGGTCCAAATGAATGATTACTAGAACTGCATAAATTGATATCAATCACTTCTCTTTAAATAAATTTCATTTTAAAAGTTATTATTTTTTGTGTTATTTTATGTTTGGATGTCAATATTTCCTTTATGTTCCATAAATTTCTCTTATTTGCTTATTTGAAGTATGTAAACAAAAAATTGTACAAAAATAAAAAAAATCATAATATCCTTTAAATAAAGTTTAAATATTCATTTAAGGATGGAGGAAAAATGATGTTTACCCTCATTTTTAAAATATATTTCCTCTGTTTCATTTTAAACTTAAAAATATTTCACTTTAGTTGTCTCGTTTAAAACTTCAAAACCTAAAAAGGAAACTTTTATACTCCTTCTGTCTCATACTTATTGCTACCAAATGGGAGTCCACGAAGATTAATAAAATATGTTGGAAAAGTAAGTATTGTGAGTGGGCATGAGAGAAAATAAGTTAGTGGATAGTTGTTGTGATTGGATAGGAGAGAGAAAAATAAACATTTTAGGTAAGTAGCAATAAGTATGAAACACCTAAAATGGAAATAAATAGCGATAAATATGTGACGGAGGGAGTACTTCTTAATTTGTGGACCCCACATGTCATTATGTATCTCGCTTTCTCTCTTCTACCAAACCATCTGCACTCACAACGCATCACTTTTTTCTTAATTTTTATACCCAGCTATTTTTTTAAAATTTTAAATGAGACAGAAGGGGTGTTCACGCAAATAAATATTAAAAAATAAAATTTGCTTGATCAATGCCTTTGATAGATCCCAACCTATCCAAATTAGCTAATGGTATCTTAACTCAGGTAAAGCCCAAATCAAAATGAGAAGGATAAAAACACAGCCAACCGGCATACACTATCCACTATGGTGAGTGATTAAATTAAAATGAGAAAATTACCACTTAATTCCTCATTCTAATCGAATCCACCACCTAGTTCAAGCCAATATTTTTGTTTACCATCTAGTTTAGAGTTATTAAATCCCAAAACTACCCCTTATCCAAATAAAACAACCCAGTCTTCGCCCTCCTCATTCAACGCACGCACAACCACAAGTCGTTTTCTCTCTCTACACGCGACCTCTCACGTTCCAATATCCGGCAACTTCCTCCCCCACTTCGGCGACCCTCCCTTACCTCTCCGACGACCACCCCTCCCTTCCTAGCATCCTGCTTCTCCTCCGATAACCTCCCCCCTCTTCTCACCTCCAGCCATCTCCATCTCCCTCCTTCCGGTGACCGTGTTTTCCCGTAGCCTACCCGTGGTGATCTCTCTCCCTCTCAAACTCCGGCGTCGTCTCCCCCAACCCCTTCCTTCCTCACCGCTGGTGCCTGTACCCAAACCCCGGCGACCCTTCCTCTACCCTACCCACGAAACTATTCCCCATAGCCAAGGGGAACAATAACCTCTGCTTTTTCTCTGTCACCACCGGCGAATCTACAGATTCGGCTGCTATTCTCGCCGGCAAAAAAAAATCAAATCCAACAAGCTCCGGCCAACCCCAAATCAAATGTTCAGATCTAACAAGCTCCGGCCGACCCCAAATAATGTTCAGATTCGACCAAAACACACGCATTTTACGAGGACATCTGAAGTCGGTGATTCTTTCGAACCTTAATTCTGCTCATAATTGCTTAATTGTTGGTCTTTTTTGACTTTTTTATTTTTGGGTCGGATTTTGTTTATTGATCATGAAAGGTGCTAATTTCGTGTAGTTGGTGTTTTAGTTCATGGTAATGGTGGTGTAATTGATGTTTTAATTCATGGGTTTGAATTTCAGTCCAAACATTTGTATTCTCAGTCCAAAGATGATTTTTTTTTTTACCCAAGTGAATACTATTTGTTGTTGGTGTGAATCTTTGAACTTCTCAGATGTTATTGGATTGAAACAGTTGTGAACATACTGTGAACTTGTGAAGTTAAGCAACTGTAAACAATAGCGAATTAAGCAAAATAGTGACAATTTCATGAATAATTTATGAACAGAACTAAAACAATTGTGAACTTCTCTAATTTGTTTTTGGAACAATCATGAAAAACAAATGTGAACTTCTAATATACAACTGTGAACTTTGAACAATTATGAACTTTGATTGATTTGGGTTGTTAAGTTCACATTTGTTTTCTTGGAACAACTGTAAACTTGTTCTTGAAACTTTTGTTCTTAGAACAACTGTGAAGTGTGAACTTGTTCTTGGGATAAACGTAAACTTGCTGATGTTATTGTTTGATATCCATGGAGATTATGTGTGTTTGATATTTTTTTAGTTGACAACTGTGAACTTAATAATAAGTTCACAGTTGTTTGGTCAACGGGGTTGGTGGTCGCTGGAGTTGATAGTGTTCTTAGTAGTAGTTTTAGTTGACAACTGTGAACTTACTGATTAGTTCACAGTTGTTTGGTCGTCGGAGTTGGTGGTTGCTGCAGTCGATCGTGTTTTTAGTGGTTTAGTTGACAACTGTGAACTTACTAATTAGTTCACAGTTGTTTGGTCGCCGGAGTTGTTTAGTTGACAACTGAGAACTTACTGATAAGTTCTCAGTTGTTTACTTACAATAGTTACTATATATATTAAATTTTACTATTAACAATATTAGTTAATTATAATAGTTATTATATAAGTTAATATTTATTTTAAAAAAGTAAATTAACTATTACTATTAATAATATTAGTAAATCATAATAGTTACTCTCTTAATTCCAAATTGAATGTCCTGTTTATATTAAAATGAATGATTTTTTAAAATTTTACATTCAAATAATTTTGTACCTAAGATTTTTTTCATAGATCATTATATGCATTCATTTAAGTGCAACGGTTACTAAAATATGAAGAGTCTCAATAAAACTTAATATATTAAAAATAATTATAATAAAGTGACTTTAAATTATCTGGTATAAGAAATGAAAAGTCATAATTTGAAATGTAAAGTCACAAAAATAATTTTTTTATTTGTTACTTAGAACAAATGAAAAGTCTTCAACAATTTATTTTGTTTAACTAATAAATTAAAAAAATTTATGTTGAGGCAACTCTAATCCTGCAAACAAAGGAAAATTCAAAAAAAAAACATTAATATTGATTTTAAATCCAAAGTTAGAAAATGATTTACTCATTAATTTACCCCCCCCCCCTGAAATAAAAAGAAAATTACAGTGTAATTGATTATTTACTTTTTACATGTCTTCTTTTTTAGTTGTATTTTTGAGATACTTAAAAAATATTTTTCTTTAATCATAATAAAATATATTTGAGTAACTAAATAAACGACAAATTGTATACAAATTTCTGTGCGTAGAACGGGGTTTTTCCTAGTATATTCAAATTGTCGCGGACTGATAAAATAATTTCTAAATTTTTGTTTGTAAATTTTTTTTATAATGTGTGTATTTAATTCACTATTGTTGATAGCGAATATACAAATTTAGGGTTTTAAATTTGCATTTGTAGTAGGTTATATTAGGGTCCGTTTGTTTGGAGGAAAATGTTTTCTCCATTTTCTTTTCTGGTGTTTGGCAAGTACCAAAAAATAGAGAAAATATTTTCCTACAAGTAAGACATATCACACAACTTAGACCAGTATATAGACGTGAGGGGCTAGTCCATTTGACATCAATTGATTTAAGGTGGAACACCCAATATAGTTTATTACCGACTCAATCCAATTCAATCCCATACTCATATTTAGGTCACCTTTTGCTTCTGACCCATCTATAATTCTAAGAAATTCAACATAAAATCATAAAAAAATTCAAACTTAGGGCTCAAAGGGTATTACACGTTTCAACATTTGAATGATTCAAACCTAATGGTTCGAAAGTTCGGAAGAAAATTATGGACGTTCAGTCAAGTTAGAACTCATTTTCAATATGGTGTCGTCCCACGCCGCAGGACAAGTGTCATTAATTTTATTTAAAATCCCTGGGTTTCAATTATTAGTCTTGAGTGTGAATGTGTGATTAGTTTGTGTGACTAAAATTGGGAAATACTTGTGAATTTCAAATGTACCATCAAATTAATGTCCCGGTAAAATGTGGACGAGTAAACGTTTGCAATATACTCCTGTGTCTCAGAGAGAGAGTTTGTCGTGTTTGATTTTTTTTTTTTTTTTTTTTTTTTTTTTTAGAGTTGAAAGTTTGATTTTTTAGGTCAACACAAATGAAGTATAATTAAACATTAACATCAATTTAATCATTTTAAGTGATTTATGAATTACAAATTTAAAATTTTATTGTGATCATTTGATTGACACCAATGTATGGTCAAAATTAACGTGAGTTAACCATAAAAAGTTAAATGAGACAAACTTTTCAAAACAGAGTATTTCGTTATACAACAGTTCTAAATCTTATATTCTTAGCTACTACTTTTGCCTCAAAATGAATTAAATAAACTATTTTTGTCCAAAATGAATACTCTCTCTCTCTCTCTCCCTCTCTCTTTCTTTTCTCAAAGTTAGTCTTTAAATGAATTTTGGGCAAATTGCAATTTGATAACACGCGTTTTACAGACAGTTGCAATACCCTAGCTATGTTTAATTTGTGCAAATCTGGTTCTTAAATTTATCATTTTATTGCAATTAGGTGTAAAAACTAACAAATCATTTATTTTTTAATGATTTCTAAAGCATGAGCACAACACATGATTTTTTAAGGGATTTTTTTTGTCATTTCACGTGGTTTATATAATATTTATTTCTTTAATTAGAACCAAAGAAAGAAAGAAAAAAGAAAAAACATATTTTTTTCTTTTAAAATATAAAAAATTAAATATATCCCATTCACAGATCCTTTTTCCTGTAGCTCTCATTCCCCTTTCATTCTATCTCCTCCCGCTTCCACTTTTACCAGCCTTTCCACTCCTCCCAAGGTTCTAAGAAGTGCTGCGCGGTCGCTAGGCGTCGCATCTGAGCCTAGCGCTTACGCGAGGCCTAGACAGGATTTAAGCGGGGCCGAGAATTCAAACATAGTTATAATATCCTAGGCGAGACCAAGGCGTTTCATGAACGCCTAGCGCCTAGGCGGCCTAGACGGACGACTTTTATAACACTGATCTCCCCTCATATCACTTCCTCTCCCCCTCACCCTCACCCTTACCCTCCACTCCTCTTCTCGTTTCCCTTTCTATCTCAAATCCCATTTATCTAATACCTCCTTTTCGGATTAGAAGAACCCAAATGATACTTTGTACTCCTGTAATTGCAACTATTGATCTTGAATCATCTCCAAATCCCGACGGAGATGACAAATGACTTGCCGGACCGAGCATTTCAGAATAATTATCCGATGATGGAGCGAAATCCGGTGGTTGAGATATATCACGGTGGATATCACAATTGGGGATTTCTCAAAAATTTCTCTTCGCAAAAGAACCCTCGAAACCCCACAAATTGACGACGATGACTCTCTTATCCGCCTATAAGAACTGTAATCTTACCGTCGCGGGTAGATCGGCGAAGGCCTTGTCAGTGGGGACGAGTTACGTGATATCGGCACCGCTCTCACCGGCTCAAATTTTGGCCGTTGGTTAGGGCTTCGGTAATGTTTAGCCCCAAACGGGGACGGGTTTCCGACGCCATAAGATCGAATCTGTATGGGCCGAGATGAGAGTTAACAGAATAGATTGATACATTGTAGGGTAAGGTCTTGATTAGGGAGAGTACGGTGACGTTAGACGGAGAATAGGCGACGGGAGAGTGGATTGAGATGGTGTTGGTGGTCGGATTGAAGGTAACATCTAGAGATGGGATAAAAGGAAACGAGTAACTACTTTTCCGCCCCTCGTACTATGGCCCCAACATCAATTTGAACTCGTACTATTGAAACAACAAATGTATGATGCGTACTATAGTTTTATTAGCAAAATTAACCAATTTACTATTCAGTCGTTAACTTTTTTAACACACGTTATTTTTTTTAACGAGCATTAATTTATAACTAACTTTTGTTATCTCCATCAAACCAAATCGCATATGTAAAAATCGAATTCCGACTTCGTTAACCGTTGGATCGTCGTGAAACTTCTGGGCTTTGGTCGCATCCCTAGGCGCACATGATGACCGTTGGGATCTTCCAAATAATTGCCGGAGAGGGAGAAATGGCCGGCGGCGAAAACTGGCGAAAATCTCCAAAAATTCGCTATATTAAAAATCAAATTCCGCTTCATTAACCGTTGGATCGTCGTCAAATTTCTGGTGTATGTTTGCATCACTCAGGCGCTCATATGACCGTTGGGATCAGTAAAAAATCAGCGGTTCCGGAGATATGGCTGACGGCGCAAATCCGGCGAAAAACTCAAAAATCACCCCAAAAGTTAGTTTTGTTAAAATAAATTAACGCCCGTTAAAAAAAAAATGTTCGTTAAAAAAAGTTAACAAATGAATAGTAAATTGGTTAATTTTGCTAATAAAACTATAGTACGCATCATACATTTGTTGTTTCAATAGTACGAGTGTCAAATTGATGTTGGGGCCATAGTACGAGGGGCGGAAAATGAGTTTACTCAAAAGGAAACCTCACACTAAAGGAAATGACGAAAATACGTTTAAAAAAAAAACCATGTGGTGTGCACATGTTTTATAAATTGTCAAAAAATAAATAAATAACGATTTGTTAATTTTTACACCTAATTGCAACAAAATGAAAAACTTAGTATTGGCACAAACCAAAACTTAGCTAGGGTATTACAACTCTGTGTAAAATTCAGTTTACTAACTTGTAATTTGCCTATGGATTTTAACCTTTTTTTAAAAAAAAAACATTCTATACCTGAAATTAACATTTTAAAAGACAACAAGATTGTTTATGAAGTTTTACAGTTCTAAAAGTCAATATTTTTAAAGTGTCTTAAAA
The DNA here is from genome assembly GCA_026119855.1 of Campanula takesimana. Classification (NCBI taxonomy): domain Eukaryota; kingdom Viridiplantae; phylum Streptophyta; class Magnoliopsida; order Asterales; family Campanulaceae; genus Campanula; species Campanula takesimana. The sequence goes on from JAOWBW010000009.1 coordinate 814,903, forward strand.
ATAAGTCATTCATCTTGACACAGCGGGAGTATCATTTGGTCGAGTTTCTTGGAGTAAAAGATATTGAGCATGTGAATATGCCATCAATTTTTTTTTTTAGGGCTAATTGTAATTTGGTTATCTAAATTTTATAAAAAATTATAATTAATTATTAATTTATAATAGTTACAACGATTTCTAAGTTTGTTAAATTATTGCAATGTAGTGTAAAAATCTGTTAACACATTTTTTAAGGAATAATTCCATGTTTTTTTTTAAATAACCCATTTGCCAAGTTATCGATACTCTTCCAGTAACCTTCGTTTCTCTAAAAAAAAATTTACCTCCTTCTTCTTCCTTTGCCATATTCCAATAAAAAAAAAACTTTTCATTTTAAGATTAAAATTAATTGTATTGTTGTTTTTATTTACTTTTAATTTGTAATTTTATATTTTTGCACAACTTTTTTATAGTTCTTCATGATATAATAAATTTCTCTCATTCGTTGAGAGTCGTCAATTTCTCCCCATTGTTGAGAGTCTATGTTTGTTATTTTGTTGCTCTTTTTCATATTGCAATTGCGACAAATCTTGAATTATTTCATAATGACGATGATACCATTATTCTTATTGCAAAAAGATTTCTCGTGGATTTGGGATGTCTGGTGAACATTTCTTCATCGGCCAGGATTGTCTAGCACATCAAGGTCTTAAAGCGAAATATTATCAGTGAGGGGATTTCTTAAAAAGTGAAATCCGAACGTCTCAAAATTTAGTTCAGAAAGATCATTATTGTAGTGAGTAAAGAGATGGAAATTCTAATAAAATTTGTGATGAGCCTCCAGCCTTTGTGGTTTGCCATCATGTTTTTTTTATTGTGAATGTGATTTATTTTTGTTTGCTAAAAATATCCCTTCTGCCAGTAATAAATAAAATAATCTTTCAAAATTTAATAAAATGAAAATAATAATAATAATAATAATAGCTATGTAAATTTAAAAATTTTGTAATTAACTTCTTCATATTTGTGAAAGACTATTCAGGGTCAACAGTTTACCTTCATACATTTTTTTGCCCCCTTCAACATCCACACGCAACTAGAGCCGTCAATTCGGGACAACAGGACAGGACAAAACTTTTATATCCCGCGAACTATACGGGACGGGACGGGCATCCAGAATTTATAACGGGACGGAAATTCCCCCTCCCATCCCAAATCACCTCGGGATGTGGGACAAATACGGGATACGTTAACGCGATCGCCCGATCACAAAAAAGGACAATTTTCAAGTTGAAGTGGGCATTATAAAGATTCAGAACAAATCACAAACAAAATCAACTAAACAAGAACGGTACTAAACAACATAATACAATAATTTGGAATGGAATGACTAAAAAATGATCTAGAAGAGGTCAAGAATTTGTACCTGCCGGCTGCCGGAAGAGGAGAAGCAAACTCACTGGCGCCGCAGAGAAGAGGAGAAGAAGCGGTGGTTGGTCGCCTCATCGCCGTCGGTGTGGGAAGGAACGATCGGCGAAGGCGATTGCGTACTGCGGTCTGCGGAGCGGAGTGTCTGAGTGAGTGATTGCTGACTACCAAGTAGTCGGTGACTCGTCGTCATCAGCTAGGCTAGGGTTTATGTGTTTGCCATTTTGGGAAATTAGGATTTACGATTTGGAATTGCCGTAATCTGTATATGGGTCGGCTAGGATGTGGTTGTTGGTGTTGGTGCCCTAGGCACGTTTAATAAACGTTGTAATTGTTATCATTTATTTCATATTAATAAAGAGATGTTTTGATTATTATTGTTGTTCATGTTTACTTATAATAATCTCCGTCCCTAGTACTTGTTTGGTATTAGTATAAAGGCTAAATGATCATGGGATGGTCATGTTAGATTTATGGGTACTTGTTAAGTACTGGAAATGACCCGCTTTATGAGATCTATATCATGGTCAATGTCATATATATATATATATATACGGGTAGTTATAAAGGGTATGATTGGCATAATCGGATTCATGTAGGGAAGAATAATAAGCTATGATGGATTTGTCCCTCTTCGGAGAGATGTCAAGCTTGCGCCTCTCGTAGGAATGATGTTGATGAAAATGTTCGGCCGGACTCAAATGAATTGATTGGATTAATGTCATTTGGATTATCAACATATTCGGAATCGAGAAAGTATTGAACAAAAACAAGTTGACTGTTTGACCATGACTTGTGTTCAATGACATCGTGGACAAAAGGATTGTGACATGTTCTAAATGGAATGCGAACTCGTATCTAGTTATACTATTTGGGTAGGTATGACGGTTTGCTAGAACCTAATCATATCTTATGGGATCATGTTTGAACCCATTGTCAACATAGTGTAATCCTAGAGGGTCACACACGATCAAAACGAATTCTTAAAGGACTAAATTGGAATTTGGCAGATTTTGGTCTGCACGGCCGCACAGATTAAAGGACTCGGCCGAGCAGCTCGGCCGAGCACTTTAAAAGGAGCGGCCGAGCAATTCATTGTCGAATGCTATAACCGGTGTGCACGGACGCGCAAATTTAAGGGCTCGGCCGAGCACTTTAAAAGGAGCGCCCGAGCAACCACTGGAAGGCTGATTTGGAAAGTTTTGAACTATGACGGGATTTAGACTCAAAGACCTTAAGGGTTAAGGACTTGTGAGTATAAATAGATGTTCAAACACCCCAAATCAGACCTAGTGATTGTCTTATGTTTGGGAGTACCTCCAAGGGTTTGAGAGGGTTTATTTCTTGTTCTAAGATATCCCTAGATTGAAGAACAAGAAAATCATACACATAATAATTCCATATAGTCAATACAATTGTGAAAGTGTGTTTCATAATTTTGGCCTAGCAACCAAGATCAAGTGCTCTTGATATTCGTTCAAGGTGTGGATACCGCTAGAGGGTGAAGCTTATCATCTTCGAAGTTCGTGTTCTTACATGCTCGTGATCAAGCTTTGAATTCTCCACCAAGATCAAAGACTAAATCCAAAGGTATCAAGGGTTAGTATTCTAGTATTCATATTGTATGTATTTGATATAATCATATGAACGGATCTATGGCTTTGGGTTTCATAAAAATTTAAATGCTTATTTTCCGCTGCACATGTTACTCCGAAACCCAACAGTGGTTAAGTCAACAGACTAACGTTGGGCTTGGCCACATGGGCCTGACTCGCTTGCTAGAGTAGAGACCTAGAGTTGGAACTTGGAAATTGGGATTGGGTTGAAGTGGAAAAAAATGCGGGACGTCCTGTCCCATCTCGCTTTGTCTCGCGTCCCAAACGGGACGTCCCGAATAGTCCCGCATTTATACGGGTTTAGAAAATCATGTCCCGTCCCGTCCCATATATATAGCGGGACGGTCCCAAATTGGCGGCTCTACACGCAACCTTTTAGTGACAAGTAAGTAAATGACTCGCCTTTCCATATAGACTATTTTAGCGATTAAATGGACGTTCAACTGACGGAAGAGAGACAATGACGATTAGAAATAACAAAGATAAGGAATATATATATATATATATATATATATATAAAAGAATTCGAGACCAAAATAAAAAAAAACAATAAATTAGGGACGAATTAAATATTTAACTCGACAATAACATGAGATGCCCGAAAAAAATCTAAGAGCTATTTCATGATGACAAATTCTTGGGTGCAACTGGTGCACAAGGTGAGACGGGCCAAAGTCGTGGGCCGAACCCGCCCGCCCGGAACCAATCCACTTACCCACATACCCATTTTCCAACCAACCACTCATTTCGCGACACGTGGTGCGTTGTGAGCCACACGCTGGTACGCCCAACCGCGCGATGCCACGTGTCATTCCTTTAAAAAAAAACCTCCAATAACTTTAAAGTGCAATATCTTGAGATTTGTCTCGACGAGACGAATCAAACTAGATAGGTCATGATATGGTTTGATTTTTTTAACAAAAACATACAATAATTTTTTAATGCACAAAAAGTTTGAGCTGCTTGTCACCTGAGATGTAACACTCTGTTATGATAAAAGTAACAGTTTCATCTTAAAAAGTAACACTTTTAACTGTCAAATGTAACAACAGTTTTACAAGAAAATTTAAATTGTTTGATAGTTTTTGTGGTTATAAAAAGTAATATTTGAAGTGTACCAAAGTGAATATATGATTATAATTTTCTATATAGATGAATGTAACATTTTTATTTAGTAAATGTTACTTTTTTTCTTTAAAAAAAGAGTAAAAATTCATATATATAATCGGGTTTGCATCTCAATTGTTACTTTCTCAATAAAAAGTTGTTACATTTCAAATATAATGTTACATTTAAGAATATAAACTGTTACAATTGAGGAAAAAAATATTACATTCATTTTTTTTTATAAAATGTAACATTAATTTAGCTTGTCAATCTTATGTTAATTTTGAAAAAAAAAAAAAAAGGGTGATACATTTGAAACAAAAGAGTGTTACAATCATTTATAAAAAAAGTGACATTAGTTTTGGTGTTAATTTTTATGTTATCTTTAATCTATTGCAGCAAAATTTTGGTATATTTTGAAAAAAAAAATAGTGTTACATTTGAGAAAAAAAGTGTTACATTTCGTTATAATAAATGTTACTTTTGTTGGCGAGGATAAATAAAGTCGGGGGCCAAAAGAAAAAAATATTCTTGGCAAAAAGCAAAAAAAAAAAAATCTCGGCTCTGTGGGACCCGTCGCACGGCCGCACAGAAGACAGCCTCGTGATCACGATTATGAGAAAATTACCACCTAATCCCTCATCCTAATCGAATTTGCCACCTAGTCCATTAGAGTTATTAAATCCCTAAACTACCCCTTATCCAAATAAAACAACCCAGCCTTCCCCCTCCTCATTCAACGCACGCACAACCACAAAGTCGTTTTTTCTCTCTACATGCGACCCCTCACTGATCCAACTCCGGCGACCCTCCCTCCACCTCCGGCGACCTCCTTCCTCCTCCGGCGACCCCTTTCTCTTCCTCTCTATCCAACTCCGACTAGCAGATCGAACAACTCCGTTGACCTACAACGTCGGTGACTAGATCTACATCACCGAAAAGTAGATCTACAAGTCCGACAAGTAGATCTACAAGTTCGGCGATCAGATCTACAACTCCGGCGACAAATCTACACAAACTCCGGTGAGTAGCCCTCCGTTTAACACCGCCGTTGTCGTTGCCGTCACTGTAGAAATGTTATCCAGTTCAACTCCTTCATTTCAGATATGAAAAGACATTGAAATCAGAAACATTACCTCTATTTATTTTTCACCAGATTTAACTGTTTATGAAGGAAGTGTAAATTATTTCTGAGTTAGAAACTTTGAATTTCAGATTTGGATATTCTTTTGATTAGATGACTTTTGGACAAGTTTGATATGCTGTAAAATTAAATTTGATTCTTATGGTCATGTTGGGGTTGGGAAGTGGTGGTGAATGGTGATGGTTGAGCATGGTGGAGATTGGATGTGTCTGTAAGGGAATGGAAGGGAAATTTGGGTATGGATCTTTTTTTTAAAAAAAAAAAAAAACTGTAATAGTATTGGGAATAATGATTGTTATTTAATGATATTATACATTAATTAGTTCAAAAGTAGCTGATTGATTACTTTTACACAACTCACAAGATATTAACATGTAATAGTATTGCGAATATTCACTATTCTGCAATTTTTTTTTTTGAAAAAAAATGAAGTTGTTCTGGGAACAACTGTGAACTTGTTGTTAGAACATCTGTGAACCTGTTCTTGGAATAAGTGTGAAGTTGTTCTTGGAACAAGTGCGAACTTACAATTGCGAACTTGTTTTTGGAACAAGTGCGAACTTGTTATTGGAACAATTGCGAACTTACAATTGCGAACTTACAATTGTGAACTTAGAATTGCGAACTTACAGTTGCGAACTTGTTATTGGAACAATTGCGAACTTACAATTGCGAACTTACAATTGCGAACTTACAATTGTGAACTTACAATTGCGAACTTACAATTGCGAACTTGTTATTGGAACAATTGCGAATTTACGATTGCGATCTTACAATTGCGAACTTACAATTGCGATCTTACAATTGCGAACTTACAATTATGAACTTACAATTGCGAACTTACAATTGCCAACTTGTTATTGGAACGATTGCGAACTTACAATTGCGATCTTACAATTGTGAATTTACAATTGTGAACTTGTTCTTGGAATAACTGTAAACTTGTTCTGGAACAACTATGAACTTGTTCTGAAACAACTGTGAAACTTGTTCTTGAACAACTGTGAATTTGTTCTTGAAAAAATTGTCGCCGGAAAATGGTCGACGGAGGTGGTCGCCGGAAGGAAAATGGTCACCGGAGGTGGTTGCCAGAAGGAAAATGGTCGCCGGAAAATGGTCGGCGGAGGTGGTCGTCGGAAAGAAAATGGTCGACGGAGGTGGTCGCCGGAAGGACAATGGTCAACGAAGGTGCTCGCCGGAAAATGGTCGCTGGAGGTGGTCGCTGGAAAATGGTCGTCGGAGGTGGTCGCCGGAAAATGGTCGCCGGAGGTGGTTGGGATGGGTGGTCAAAGGTGGTCATGGTGGTTGAAGAGAAAAGTGAAATGATGGAGGGAGTGAGATTAATGTAATTTGTCATTATTTATTAAGGGCAACCCTTGGACTATGTGGTAATACAAATTCCTTGTCCTAGGTGGTAATTTTCATTAGGATGAGGGACTAAATGATAGTTGCCCCAAGATTATTTGCAAAATCTGGAACAAAATTATAAAATATCAAAGTATGTCCTTATTACATTTCGGGACCACCCTTTAAACATGATACTAGACTACTAGTGCATTAAATCAAGCTTTGTCAAGTTGTAAGATAAAGGCAAATAAGTTTGACATGTTCAACCTAAAAATAATTAAAAATATTATAAGAGCAATAACTTTATAAAATGTAATTTTGAAAATATTTTACTTTAACAAACATATATCGTTGTATTAATCAAATAATATTACATAATTTTACTTTTACACTGTAGTGAAAAACTAGTAAAAAACGCGTTTTACTCTAAGCTTAGGGTAAAACGTGTTTTTTAAATGAGGCGGTGGCAATTTTGTAAATACTGGGAAGTTGCCTGTAAAACAGGCGGTGGCATTTTTATAAATACTGAGAAGTATCGTAAGTGCCAGTGTTAGTGTTAGGAAGTGCCAGACATGTTACACTGGCACTTATTAAAACTACCACTGACACTTTTTATAACTGCCAGTGACAATTTTTATAAGTGCCAGTATACATGGCTGGCAATTATTAATACTAACACTGGCACTTGTAAAAGTGCCGGTGCAATGTATATAAAATGCCAGTCAAGTGACTGACACTTTGCGATGCTAACACTGGCAGCGCTCGAAAAAACACGTTTTTCCTTAGATTAAAGAAAAATGCGTTTTTTATAAGACGAACTCTACACTGTATGTTAGTAAATTTGCAAGCGCAATTACTCATTTTTTTCCCAAATAAAAACTTGAATTTATTTTAACACCAAAAATTAAATGATTTGTCTGTCCTAAAATAATAGTTTTACTTTCTTAATGATAAATTTAAATAGAGCTTTAACAAAAAAAATAGAAAAAAATAATTATCTCAATGAATTTTTTATTTTTCATTGATACATCATTAATATATTAACAAATTTTATATAAAAGAATACTTAAAGCTAATAAATTAATTATTAATAAGAATAAAAATTGTAAAATAATTAAATATAAAAAATAAATTTTCTTACTGATACTCTTATACGGAGTACTCCCTCCATCCCACTTCACTTGACACCCAAGAGGTGGGCAAAATAACGAAGAAAAAATGAATAAAATAAGGAAAATGTGTGGTAGAAAATAAAGAGAGAGAATGAGTGGGGTAAATAATAGTGCTGGTTGAATAAATTGAGGGTTGGAAAATGAAGAGAGAGAATGAGTGATGGGGTAGAGTGAATATAAAATTATAGAAAGGGAAATAATAAAGTTACAAAAATGGCTACAAAATGTGGTCTACAAAATGAGGTGTTATAATTATGCTGGTGTTTTTAATTGGAGTATGTCAGGTCTACTATCAATGTAGCCAATGAAATATCACCACCATATATTGTATCCTTTATTTTGTAAACTTCTTTTGTAACCCTACCATTGCCTTTATAGAAGGTAGGTTATTCTGGAAAGTGTTAAGTGAGCTGAAACGAATCAAAATTGAAATAAGTGTTAAGTGAGTTGAGACGGAGGAGTATATATATACTCCCTTCGTCCCGAGTCCAGATCTCATGTACCATTTTGTGTGCCGCTCTCTGTGCCACAAGTAATCCAACAATTAATATGTTTGAATAATATTAATAAAATGTTAATCCTAAAAACAGTGAGCCGTTGGATCATTTGTGGCACAGAGAGTGACACACATAGTGGTACAGGAGATCTGGACTCCTCCGTTCCACCTGAATAAGATTTTTGGGTTGGGCACAGGGATTAAGGAAAAAATGTTAGTGGAATAGGTGTTGTGAGTATGAAAAGTAAAGTAGGAGAGAGAAAGTGAGGTATAGAATAATGAGTGGAAAGTTGCTGTGTGTGTGAATGTGGGTCCCATTAAATAAAATACTTTCATTTTTGGGTTGTCTTAATTCGAGTGGGACACCCAAAATAGAAATTTGTCCTAATTCAAGTGGAATGGAGAGAGTATATATACATATTTTTGGGACCCGGAACCGCTCCACCCAAATTAGCTCCACTCCTCCAGCCAATGGCTCAGATTGAGGCCACATAGGTGAGCTCATCATCTGTGCGGCTAAAATGATTTCAATTTTTGTGGTTCCTACCGAGCTTGGACACATCTCATCCGTCGAACAAAAAAAAAACGAGGTGACTCTAATCGGAGCCATTGAATAGACCGGAGTGGAGCTAACCGCTCGGTGGAGCGGTTCGAAATCCCATATTTTTTGATAGGAGGGATGACAAACAAGTCCCGTTGAAAAATTCAAACCAAATCCCAAAAAGGAAACTCTGTATAGTGTGCCTCTAAAAACACTCTTCTTCCTGGTTTCCCACTCTCTTTCCCGGAAAATTTCTCTCTCACCAAACGCGGAATGAAGAATTTGGTAGTTGTCTTGACTAAGGTAGGCCCATTTTCCGTCATTCATTCTCAATTCTCTTTCCAAGTCAAGCTCTCAAGTCTCCTCTCTCATGTAATTTTAATCTCATAAAACCCACACCACTGCACCATTCTATTCATCCTTGTATTTTTCCAGTTTAATTTCAGACGACCATTCCTAATTTTCTTGGAAAGATTCGTTTCCATCTTTCTATTTGTCAGAAATTTTACTCACAGGCAAAGGGCTCTGTTTTGTTTGGTTAAATTTTAAGCTGTTAGGGTGTATGGGTTTCTGAATTTATAATTAGGGTTTTGAATAATTGGGGAAATGACTAGTCTTTTGAGAAGCATGTTACCAATTTCAAGTTCAAAGAACCGGGGAGTTTATGAGAATGATGATGATGATGATGATGAGTATAATGTGGAGTATTCGTTTGCCATGGAGTATACTGGACCTCCAGTTTCTTATGATATTCCTCAGGCAGCTCCGATTGATCTTGGACGTATTCCGACTGCCTCCGTTGTTTCCACAGTGTACAATGGTCCTTCGGTTTCTTATAATATTCCTCAGGTAGCTCCGGTGGATGTCCGTCGTATTCCAATTGCTTCTGCTATTTCAACATCTTCCATGTCCAATGATTTATCTCAACCAGTCGTCAAACCTATTGAGAAGAGTGATAGTTTGAATAAGAAACTATCAGATGAGGAGGTACCTGGGTCTGCCCTAGTTTCAGAGAGTCGTTCAGATGAACAAGATGATTCTGGTGTGGTCGGATTGACAGGTGGTGATGGAGTTTCACCCAGATTATCTACCGGAAATGGAAGTTCCGGCACGTTAGGGTTTTCAGATGGTTCTCGAGAGTTGTCTGAGAGCTCAGAGGTTAGGGATGATCATGATATGGACGAATCAAGTTCCAGCAACCCAGCTTCTGAGCAGGGAGATTCCATCGATGAGGCTCATTCACACGATCATAGAACCCCACTCGTGACATTTGGTGAACCCCAGTTACATGATATAGAGCAAGAGGAAAGCGAAGTTGATGAGCAAGAATTGAGGATTCAAGAAAGGCGACATGCTAATTCCCTTGTCAAGAAAGGGTTATGCCACCGATGCCTTAAAGGGACCCGGTTCACTGAGAAGGAGGTTTGTCTAGTCTGTAATGCAAAGTACTGTAGTGATTGTGTACTGCGAGCAATGGGGTCAATGCCAGAAGGAAGAAAATGTATTCCTTGCATCGGTTGTCGAATCGATGAGTCAAAGCGTGGGAAACTGGGAAAGTTTTCCCGGATGCTAAAGAGGTTGCTCACTGATTCCGAAGTTAAACAGAGAAAGCTCATTGAGTTATCGAGTCAAGTTAATCAGCTACCGCCCTGGCTGGTCATAGTGAATGGCAGGCCTATATCTGTGGATGAACTTGTTCTGTTGCAAAAATGTAAGAACCCACCAAAAGGGCTTAGACCAGGAAAATATTGGTATGATAAAGTGTCTGGATTATGGGGAAAGGTAAACTTTCGATCCTATCTTATGGTAGTTACAGTTTTTTTGTTCATCCACAAATGCTTTATTTAGTGTCAATGCTAATATTTAGTGTAAAATCCTGCATTTTTGGTGACTTGTCCTTGTAGCATAGCTAAAGCATACATTAAGATATCTGCTTAACCATATTTGTTGCATTTGTTATATACTTGTGTGCTTTGGTAAAGCAATCTTGATCATCAAAGCTTATTTTGTACTAATCTTCTAGGACAATGACCTAAGTTGAAGAATTCAGAACCAGTATAGTATCTATTTTCAGATGGTAGCGTTCTATTTTCTTGAACAACTTTACTGATGATCGTTCAATTAAACAGGAAGGGCATAAACCTAGCCAGATCATCAGCTCTCAACTGGCTGTTGGTGGCTGTATTATGAGAGAAGCTAGTAATGGAAATACAAAGATATTGATAAATAATCGGGAGATTACTCAGGCAGAGCTCTATATGCTGCAGGTTAGTGTGCATTCAACATACAAAGTTCTGTTAATATAGGTTCAGTAAAAATTGAAACATACTTCCGATCTCCACAGATGGCTGGAATCAATTGTGATGGATACCCTCATTTTTGGGTGGATGATGATGGGTCCTACCAGGAAGAGGGTCAGAATCAAGTGAGGGGGAAAATATGGGGAAAGGTATAAATCATGTTTTATCTTTTTCATTTCTTCATTTTTAGACAATTTCATCGTATCGTGAAGAAATTTTTTGATATCTCCAAAATCGTCTGTCTGTCTGTCTGTCTTTCAGACTCGAGTCAAGCTAGTTTCTGCTGTGTTGTCTTTGCCAGTACCATCTCAATCATCAAGTTCTTCTGAGAAAGCAGATGATAACAGTGGTGATAACAGCCAGGACAAGGATAAGGGATCCTTGAGAAAACTTATGATGGTTGGTCATGATCAATCTGGGACTAGTACCATATTTAAGCAGGTATTACAAATCTTTTTGTGCACTCGTGCCAATTTTACTGTTGAAACATCCTTTCTGAATTTGAGGTGAAGTGAAATGCCTATATGCTAACGTGGTCGAAGTTGTGGTACGTTGGGATGTCAGTTACTGAACTTATGTGACTCCCTGGAATTCTCCTTTTGTAGTACTTCACTTGTGATAGTCTCTTATCAATATATGCGCATTAACGATGATAGTATATATGATTGGTGAAAATGACTAATTTATATGTTTATTATCGTAGGCAAAGATTCTTTATGGTTCTCGATTCTCAGAAGACGAGCGTCGGAATGTAAAGTTCATGATCCAGAGCAATATGTACGGTTATCTAGGTATTCTTCTTGAGGGCCGTAAGCGGTTCGAAGAAGAATTTTCAATTGAGATGAGGAGAAAGCAAATGGATCAGCCTAGTACGTCAGGTACAAACAGATACAATTCATCACTTGAACAATCACAAGTATCTGGAAAGTTTGCATTTTATTTAATGTATGAAAGTTGATTTCCAGCTGCAGGGAATCCGGCCCAGATTGACAATAATAACATCTATTCGATCGGCCCAAAACTAAAAGCATTCTCTGATTGGCTTCTTCAAGTTATGATGTTAGGCAACCTGGAAGCCATTTTTCCTGCTGCCACTCGAGAGTATGCTCCACTAGTTGAGGAGCTTTGGAAAGATAAAGCCTTTCAAGCAACCTATAGTCGGAGAAATGAACTGGATTTGCTGGCAAGTGCTGCTAATTATTTCATGCATCGGGTAAGCTCTAGCTTTGTCATCCTTCTTCCCTGCAACTGAGTTGGTTCTTGTTACAATCATGATTACGGAGTATTATTTTTTTCTTTTCTAAATTTGGTCATTTTACAATTTTTGATTGGTTAGCTGACTTTTGTCTGTAGGCTGCTGAGATTTCAAGGGATGATTACGAGCCTTCTGATATGGACATCTTGTATGCTGACGGTATTACCTCGTCCAATGGGCTTAGTTGCATGGAGTTTTCATTTCCTAAGCCAGCACATGAAAGCTTATATGAATCTGGTGATCAGAAAGATCCAGAAATAAGGTTAGTTCAATTTTTATGGATCAGTACAATAAATGGAGTTTTCCTTATGTAACTGAATCCTATTAGCGGTCATCGCCAGAATTAGGCATATTAACAAGAAGCTGGGTTCTTTCCGTCCCCAACCAAAACTCCATATCCCAATCCCTTCTCGACCCATGAACCCAAATATGACCTGTTTCTTTCTGAACCCAAGAGGTGGACCTTTTCTTTATTTCTCTAATAATGGCCTATCCTCTTGGTCTTGGAGTTTGAAGCTTGAATATACCAATTTCTGCTAGAATTTGGCCTCTAGATATAAACGCGAGACATTCTAAGTATTATTACTTTAATATGCTCTTAAAATCCTTTTATGTCTTGCAGGTACCAACTCATTAGAGTGCACTCAAGCAGTTTGGGAGAAAATTGCAAGTGGCTAGAAATGTTTGAAGACGTTAGCCTTGTTCTATATTGCATTGATTTGACCAGCTACGATCAATTCTACGAAGACAGAAACGGAGTTACAACCAATAAGATGTTAGAAAGCAAGAAGCTGTTTGAAAGCATTATAACCCATGGCAATTTCGATGAAAAGGAGTTTGTTCTAGTTCTCAACAAATTCGACCTGCTGGAGGAGAAAATCAAGGACGTCCCTCTCTCTCAATGCGACTGGTTTCATGATTTCAATCCAGTGATCACTCATCATCAGAGTGGTGTGCCCCGGGGGTATAATGGTCATAACACCTCACAGTTGGCTCAATGTGCTTATCACTATATTGCCCAGAAATTCAAGAGACTGTTTGATTCCCTAACTGGCCGGAAACTGTATGTTTCTCCTCCGGTGACCGGATTGGAAGGTGATAGTGTCGGTGCACTTCTTAAATACGGAAGGGAGATTCTCAATTGGGTGGAGGAAGACAAACCTAACGTGAGCGTTAATGATTGGTCTTCTGAAAGCGTTGAAACTTCTTCCTGAACTGCTTCTAAGGCATGTTTTTTTATTCTTTTTACTATAGCATTGTCGTTGAATACTTGTGCACGTATTCAGATACATATGCATATGTATAGTGAATAAAGGGAAAAAACAAGATTATAGTTATGCTTATCTAATTTTAACAAATATGAGGTTATAGGGTTCTTTTGTATATGCTGTTGCAGACTCTTGTTTCAAAGAAGTTTCTAATCAATGAGAGAAATATACAGTTATGTCCCCATTGTTTTTGTCTTTGGTTACTGTTTTCAGTTTTTTGATTCAGGGCTGCATATGGATTTAGAACTTCTCATAGATTTATGAATAATATTTTAGTTTAGCAAAGATATTTTCATAGATTAAGTGCATCTGCAGAGCAGATATATGGAAATGCTATTCATTCATTTAGCCATATGGTGTTTAGTTAGGCATCCGGAAAAGAAATTAAACGGTTTCATACAAATAAAGCACGAACAATTACATATATACATATACATTTATAAGGTATACTACAGATATAGAAACCCCAAAAGCGTAAAAAAAAAAAAAAAATTGTAGTCCCTTTTCGGTGTTTCTTGGCCAGCTAGTTTGTTTTGGTTAACAAGGGGCGAAGCGGTCCATAAGCAGGCACACAGTTGCTTCAGATAGGAAGCCATTGTTGCTGTTCGTCAACTTTGACTTTAGGACGGGGGTTGAAGATGGGGTGTCCTTGGATTGTGTTTTTTCTCCTCCTTGTTCGTTTTCTTCAGCTTCTAAAGCAGCCATTGTTTTTCTTCTGAGCAGGAAAGAAGGCTTCCTGGCTTGTACATTCTCCTTGATCTTTGTTAACTCATCCACCCAAACCTCAACCATTGCAGACATTTCTCTAACTTCTCTCTCTCTCTGTGTGTGTCCTTTTCTTTTTTGATGTGTTTGAATAAACAAGTGTGAAGATGGAAGAAAGAAATGTATGTCTATTTGTAAGACAGACAGACAGAGGTAGGAAAGATATTTAAAGTGGTGAGAAAAAAATATCAGTGTGGTGATGGCCCTCTGAATTTGATTCGGGTTTTGGGTGGTAGTAGGCGGATATAACTAGGGGATATTCTCCAAACACGGGGCTTCGCTCGTAGGATCACAAGTAAGTTTCGTAGGAAAGAGGTGGAAGAAAGGGAAAACCATTCATTTGGAACACGGGAAAGAAAAGAAAAGAAAAATGCTGTTTTGTTTGTATGAGAACTCGTCTTTCGTGGCTTCTATAAGGACCACACTACATGTGGTTTTTATGTGTACGTGATTGTGATGAATGGTTCAATTCAACCATTCATTCTACAAGACAAAAAAAAGGTGAGGGGATGAAGGGAAAACGTGGGGCGGAGAGAAGAAAGCATTTGCGAGAGGGGCTGCTGGTATATGCTGTGTACTTGGTTAACAATCTCAAACCTCCTTAGTTGTTCAGTTTGTTTTAAGGCTTACAATTCATGCCTCTGTTGTTTAGTTATCATCGACCACTTTTTTCTTTTTTAATCAATCTTAAAATAAATTTCGCATTTCTAAATAAGAAAAGAGTTTAGCAATGCACAAATAAATAAAGCAAGTTTCTTAAAAATGTTACACAAGCCAACACTTAACATAGCTCGTTTGATTTCATTTTCTTCAACTTTAGACATTTTCTTCTTGTAAAATTCAATCCTCTCCTCTCTTCCGAGCAACGAGTCAAGACAAAAGAAGTAGTATGAGAATTTCCTAACCTTTAATCAGCCAGCGCGCACGCATATCTCTATTGAAACGTAAGCCTCCGAGTGGGGAAAGTTGATGGTTTTGGCACCAGCAATGAATATTCATCGTTGGGCCTCTAGCCATATCTGTTATTGTTAAGTTACTAGTACTATACCCGTGCCGGATGACACGGTATCGGTATGAAGCGGTGACAGTATGAAACGATGTTGTTATCAAAAAGACATTCTGAACATAACATTACTGCCAAAAGATGGATCGAAAGAGTTCATTCTACTAAAATGAAGTAAATGAAACATCAATTAATTGCAGATTGTCAGAGTAAATGAAACAATTTTTATTTTATTTTTTTGCTACACAAACGATAAATTATTTTTTTTAACAATCCTTGTGTGTATCTCGAAAATGGTTTACTTCAAATATGTACTCTAGCACATACTTCAGTTTAAGAAAAGTGGGAAAATTTGGTAAATTATTAGCATTCAAATTAGTCGTCTTTCCATTTTATAGCAATTATAGTACTTCCATTTTACTCACTCCGTCCCAAAATGATTTTCTCATTTGCCATGTTTCATTGTCCCAAAAAGTTGTTCTCGTCTCTACAATCTAGGCTTTAAAAGTGCACAAACAAAACATGGCTAGTGAAGCAAGGGTTAATATCCTTAAAAAGTTTGAATAGTCAAAACATGAAGATCATTTTGGGACGGAGGGAGTATTACTTTACCCCTCTTTACCCGTTACCCTCAACTCACAACTGAACACACATTTATTGAAAAAGAAGTAGCAATGATCATCGAAAGTTAAGTACATGGGTCGTCCCCAAACCAAAAGACTCAAATTTTGATGCTCGAAATGAACTCATGGCTCCAAAATTTGTCTTTCCCTGTAAAAATGCATATAATCTGCACATGCATATGCAGCATAGAACAAAAAAATAGTTAAAACTGGTTAATCATTTCACACACAAAGGGCAACATATTACTACCTCTGTCCCTAAATGAGTGTACAAATTTCATTTTAAGGGACACTGAAAATCTCAACTTTGTGAACAATTTGGTAACAACGATTCATATATAATCTTATAATCTCCTTTCCAAACCTTTAGTTTTGCACGTATAAAGAAACCGGTGAAAAAAAATTCGAAAAAAAACGTTTAGGGAGAAAGTTATGTTAAAAAAAGACACTCATTTAGGGACAAAAATTTCTTGAAAATGGACACTGATTTAGGGACAGAGGGAGTAGTAAATTTTGAAACCGAAAACAATTTGATATCAGTTTCGGCTCCTACTTCCATTACACACACACAAAGTAGCAACATTCAGGGGCATTCTATGATAGCTTTCAGCACTCTACTTTGTTTGATATTCGTGTATATTCTGGTGAGTATAGTAGCTGTCAAATGGTGGTCACCGTGAAAACTCTCCATTATCAACCGCCGAGCTTTCGCGGAAAGAATATACAAACATGAAAAAACCTGAAATTATAAAAAGCAAATGACAAACATGAGAAACACACACACACACACACATACACACACACACAAAAAAAGCTATTTTTATAATGAAAATCACAAACTGAGAACGAAATTGAACTGGCACAAAGGGCAAAGAACTGAGATCCTGCAAACCCACCGAAGACAATACCTTTTGAAGACTGGATTCACTGAATTTACCTGTTGGAAGGCGGCTGTAGATACCCCGGGGACCACGGCTTGGCTAGAGCGCGTGAATTACCTAGGATGTCTACTTGATTTTAGAGTCTCCACCCACGTTTTAGAGGAACGCGAGAAAACCTAAGAAAGATAGTCTTTTTGTACGAAAACCAGAGATTCGGGAAGAGAAGGGTTCGGGGGTTAGGTGACGGAGTGGGAAGTACTTAAACACCCACTCCGCCCCGCTTACGCGGGTCTTGCTACTTTTGGTGTTCTAATGTTAAATGTCCTTCAATTTAATAGTAAGAGAAATGTGCTAACAATTATAATGAAAAGAAAGGGGAAATTTATAGAGGAAAAGTAAAGGAGAATTGTTTATTTATTGATTTATGTTAAAGATTACATGTCGAATTATTCCTAGGTAATTACATTAAGAAATGAGAATGTAAATTAAAGTGGAATTAAAATGTTGGGATGTAACCTTGACCAAACTTCAATAGTGAAGTGGCCTTTTGGGTGTATCCTTTTTTATGGAGATTGCATACATTGACTAGATATGAATAAAATAAGAAGAAGAAAAAGGGAAGTTGTACCTTAAGAAGAAGGACTTTAACCTTGACTTGAAGATGGTGTTGTTGTAGAGAAAATGTTGTGCAACACTTTGTGTAGTGTTTTGTAGAGAAATCTTGTTGAGAAGATTTGTGTATAGTGTATGTGTAGAGAAAATTCAAGTAAAAAAGAAGGTCTTTTTGCTAGAGAGAAAATGTTGAGGTCCAAGGTCCCTTTCTAAGGTAAAAGATGATGGTTTTTATAGGTAAAAAGATGAGGGAAAACTTGGAGGGAAATTGGTCAATCCATGTGAGATGGAGTTGACCAATCACAAATAAGATAAATGAATAAAAGAAAAATAAAAGAAATCAAAGAAATCAAATAATAAATGAAAGAAATATTAGTTTTTGGGAAAAGGCTAGAATATGGGATTTGGAGTTAATGAATAAAAAGGGGGATGAACTTGGATGTAAAAAAGAGATGTTTTTGCGATCAAGAAGATGTTTGTAAATAAGAAAAGGAAGGGAAATAAGGTGCAATCCGTTACTGCCATAATGGGAGGCGCGCGGGTCCCGCTTTAGGGGCGAGACGCGCGCGCATCCCGATAACACTTCCGGAAGCGCCCGCGGGAGAAAATAACAGAATGACTCTAAAATTTAACTCTGTTATGCAGTTTAGTCCAAAACTAACGGAATCAGTTAGGAACTTAACGGAAGTAACAGAAATTAACAAAAACAAGTTAAATAAAAATACTATGTATGCAATCGGGGTGAGAGGTCCAAAGCGGGGTGTCTACAGAGCCCCTCGGTGACGTGGATTGCGAAGCAAAACGCGTCGACGAAATAAAGACAACCGCCGAGGACATCGACAAGAGAAAACAAAGACTCGATAAAGTAGGAATTTGAAATTACAAGGGATAGGAGTGCGCTCCCTGTGTGAGCGGATTTCACGGATGGAAAGGGTATAGCGGGATCCGTTTGCTGAAGCGGGATCCGTTTGTTGAATGCGGGATCCGTTTGCTGAGGCGGGATCCGTTTGCTGGTGCGGGATCCGTTTGCTGAAGCGGGATCCGTTCCGTTTGCTGAAGCGGGATCCGTTTGCTGATGCGGGATCCGTTTGCTGATGGCGGGATCCGTTTGTTTGTGGCGGGATCCGTTTGCTGATGCGGGATCCGTTTGCTGGTGCGGGATCCGTTTGCTGATTGCGGGATCCGTTTGCTGATGCGGGATCCGTTTGCTGATGGTGGGATCCGTTTGCTGGTGCGGGATCCGTTTGCTGGTGTGGAATCCGTTTGCTGAATGCGGGATCCGTTTGCTGAATGCGGGATTCGTTTGCTGAATTGCGAGATCACCGTGGACCAAATTGCTGTTTAGAGCTGCAGTTGCTGTTGACTTTATCGTGGGGATGCGGGCATGGTTGACTGTGGACCATTTTCTGCTGGGGATGAAGTGCCTTGAGTAGCGGATGCTGTTGACTTCGTGGTGGTACCTGTTACGTGTGTGCTTGGCAGGTATATGTGTTTGTGCAAGAAGATGCATGAAGTGTGAAATGAAGAGAGAAATAGTGCTCGTGGTGCAATGTGATTTGAAAGCAGTTTTGCATGAGAGAGAGTTTTTGTAAGCATGGAGAAAGTGATTTTGTGTGCGGTGTGATTTTTGAAAGCAAAGATTGCTTGAGATGAATGATGTTCATACCTTCACTTACCATTGCCGCTTGATTGGGGATGGATTGCTGAAGGATGCTGATGCTTTTGATGAAGAATGTCCATGCTTTGGATGGAGAATGATGATGTTGATGATGATGAATTGTTCTTGCCTTTGAAGGAGCGTCGGCGGGATGGTGTTCCGGGTGATGGGTTGGTCGCGCCAAAAGGCTGCCTACGTATCCCTTGAAAGGAATCAGACCAGCGTAGTTAAAGGATGCTTGGGAGTGCTGGGGAGGAATGCTAGGAGCAAAGCAAAGTAAAGCACATACTTTTGCACAAGAAAAGAAAAAAGAAAATAATTTTTTTTTTTTTTAATTAGAAAGAAAAGAATATGCACACACGTGAGAAAAATATTTTTTTTTTAGTTCGTGGGTGAACCATTTTGACCATTGTGTGTTTGTAAAGCCAACCCAAGATCAAGTCATGTTCGATCGAAGTTCGGATTGCCTCGCTTGAATGTCGTCGCCGCGGTGTCCAACGAAAATTGATGTCTAGCCCCAAGAGATTTGTCGTTTATGGGGCTTCAAAAGGATTATTGATGCCGAGATGCCAAGGGGTTGCTGATTGTAAAGCCCCTCGAATGCTGAACTTTGAGTGGCTTATGAAGCCCCAAGATGAATCAACTCTTAGCCCATTCAAATAAACTGTCTTTTGTTGTCGACGTGGGCAAGCCCCAAGAGAAGATCATTGATACCAAGCTTTGAGAGATTGTTAAGCCTCAAATGTCATGGGCTTATCAAGTTTGTAGATGGCGGGATGTGGAGACCTTTCGGTGTGAAGCCTCAAATCGTCTTAGCATTATGTTGGGAGCGGATGGCGCTATTGGGAAGAACTCTTGAAGGCGATCTCCTTCTTTCTCTTGCTTGGAGATGGATGGCCCTTTTTGTGGTTGATACCCGAATGTTGGAAGGTCCATGTTGAAAATGAAGTACGGTCTTCGGGAGACGTCTCGTGGGAGATGGTGATGTTGTTGCAGATGATAAGGTCTTGGTGTGATAAAGTCTCGAACGGTATGTTTGCTCGAGTCTTCTTGAGTTGAACCGACGGCGGATCTTCGGATGCAGCCTGTGCTTTTGATCTTGGAGAAGGGGGTGCTGTATTGCAGAAACATTGGGATTGGCCGTAACTCTGTCTCTAGAGTTAACATATTGGCATTGCCCGCCATAACTCAGCCAGGTGAGTCTAGCATATTGAATCTTTTTCCTTTTCTCTAAGACTTCCTTCAGAATCTCGCTGTGAGTTCTAACAAGAATCATCAAATTCATTCATACCATCGGAGCCTTCATTTAAAACCAAGAGGCCTTTTGACTGGAAGTGTTGAGGGACCATTGAAGTTTGATCCCTTTCATGGAGCCATAAGACTACTCCCAAATTGCATTGCTCGGGTACTACTGCCCAAAAGCTTGTTAATTACGAAGCCCCAATATTGCCCTTTGCTTGTATCACTGTAATGCCATAGCCCAAAAGATTGTAGATTGCGAAGCCCCTTGAGACCTTTCGGTATGAAGCTTTAAATGTTGCTGGGGACATTGAAGTGAATTGCTTCTTGCCGAGGGATCCTTTAAGACCTGACCGTAGCCCCTAGAGTGCCATCATTGATTGCGAGAAAGGTCCATCCTTGATCGGGGGAACGTGTATGGGCACACATGACAAGAGGGCTTTTTGACATCCCTTTTGAGAGACTTTGAGGATAGTCTCACACATCTTTCTCGAGCATAGCTCCTAGGGCTTATTGATTGTCAAATGAAGCAAAAGAAGCCCTTATTCTTGAGTCACATAGCCCCTAGGGCGTCACCATTTGTTGAGCAAAGCAAGAGTGACTCATCCTCGTGCGAGGGAACAAACATGAGAGGACATGGCAAGAGCTACTCCATTTCTTGGGAGCCTTTCAGCGTACTTTAGAAGCACATACTTGCAGAAGCTTTGAAAACTGAGACACATGTTGTTGCTATTTGCTGCCCAAGCCAATTGACTAGCTAGGGATTATTTGTGCAACCTCGTGCCCTTTTATGATGGGCTCGTTCTCAGATGGGTCTTGGTTACCACGGGCCTTCTTTTCATGAACCCAAAAATGCACACTGCTGGAGAATAATGCCAATAACCCAAGACAACCTTTGATGGTGCCATATCTTGTCGAGCCTTTTGCAATCCCAAAGTTGACTCGGTGGGGAATTGACTTGCTGAGGAGACCCAATGTAGAACTTGTGAAGTAGTTTTCCTTAAAGGCTGGAGATCTCCATTTCTCTTTCCCTTCTCTCTCTCACTCTCTCATTTTTTTTATGACGCACCCTTTTTTGCCTAGACCGCCCTTTCGGGTTTTCAATCTAGCGGGCATCTCTTTTGCGTCTTCTTTTTTTTTTGACTCGATTAATGAGGAAGTGTGCATTGACTCTGGCTGAGGAGATAAGACATGTGATTTTGCGGTGAAGACCATTTGTCACTAAAGATGAGTGACATTGACTCGACTAGGGAAGTGTCCCTAGTATTGACTTCATGTATGTATATTTTTTGAATGACTCACGAAGGCAAGTAAGTCATTAAGAGAGAAGAGAAAGAAAGCCCCAATTTGATTGCAAGAAATTGGGAGTATGCAGAAAGAATAGAAGCCCTAGACTCGACAAGGAACGGAAAGTGATTCCAAATCTAGGAAAGTTGTTCAATCTTGAGGTGATTAATTCATTGGCAAATGAATCGTACAAAGATGTCTTGACAAGTTCGAGATGAAGGCCGATCACCATAACGCGCTAGGGCTAAACATATCTTCTTTCTTGCATGAGACCGGACCCGAAGGTTGCCTACGTTCCTCCAGTGAAGAGGCTCAGGTCACCCTAGTTCTTGTGGATTCTCCATTCGCCGTGATGAATTGTTGCTTCGTCGTGATTGTTGTCGATGTTGCTTCGTCCTTCGTTTGGTGGAATGATGTTGTTGTTGTGAACTTCTTTGAATGAAGGGGATTTTTTTTTTGTTTTTTTTTTTGTTTGTGCTCTAACTTTTGCCTAGGTTGATTTGAAGAGTTTAACCTAGCGAGCTTTTTTTTTTTTTTTTTTTTGAATCCCCCTTTGAAACATTGCTTGATTTTTCTCCATGGTTGTTGCTTCACCTTTCTTTGGCTTGATTTTGCCATTGATGTTTTGATGTCTTCGTTGTTGATGCCGTCGTCGATGTTTAGCCCCTAGGCGTTCAATTGATAGCCTTCGTTCTAAAACGTTTTTAGAGATTTTTTCATCATTTTGCCAAGAATTAATTGAACAACTTGGAGGAGTGTATGAGGACAAGAACGACTTTTATTTGATGACTTAATGGACTCGAACATTTAACATAGGACGAGAGAAAACATTAATGCACACTTAAGAGGACTTTTGACTTTTCTCTTTTTTTTTTTTTTTTATTCCTACTACTAGGTAGAGAAAGAGAAACGGAGATTGCTGTTGTAGTCCCCATTGTCGTTGTAGTCTTCTTTGTGGCATGATCTCTTGTTGAGGACCCATTTCAAATCTGAGCCCCTTCCTTGATGAGTTCTTGCATGTTCTCAATCTCTGACTGTTGTTCTTCACCCACGGTAAATTCACCATTGTCAATCGAATCTTGGATGATGTCGCGGAGGGAGAAGCAATCCTCGGTGAGATGACCGCTGCATTGGTGATAGTCACACCACTTGTGGTGGGCATGGTTGCGACGTAACGGTTGTGGTTGTTTGTACCCTTGGAGAGGAGAAACTTGTCCCTTGGTTTTGAGAGCTTCGTAGGCTTCGGTGATGGTCATGCCATTGAGAGGGGTATAGACACGGTCGTTGGTGGCACCTTTGTGACTTTTGAGGGGTGAGCCACTTGTGCATGCCTTACTGTTGGCCTTTGCTTTGTTGTCGGTGAGTTCTTGCAAACGGGCCTTAAGCTCAGACACTTCTTCCTTGTGAATTTTCCTCTCGAGATCAAGACGGGCTTGCCATAAATCATCCTTGCGGCGGGCATCCTCGACAAGTTTATCCATTTGTTCCCCCATGGCTCTTATTGTGTTGAAGAGCCTTTCGTTGGACACGAAGATGTTCTCACCCTTGTTGTTGTTGCCGTTGGAAGCCATTGGACCTATTGAGAGAACACGGTTGATCTTGGGATGGCCCCACAAACACCTTTTGGATAAAATGATTTCACCCACAAACAAGAAAAGACTCAACCACATAAAGAAAAATGACTCTTTTTTTTATTTACAAAAGTCGGAAGGACGTGGTCCTTTTTGGGGTTTCTAGAAAAATAGTGGAATCGTCACACTAGTATATAGACATTCTCGCGGTCCCATATACTCATCGGATTCCACCACGCTTGTGAATCCTACATGTGTCGGGATTAAACTAAATTAATGTAGTAAAGCATACATGCGGGGACGGATTTTTTATTTGCGTCCATTATAACCACTTGGGGACGGAGTTTTATTTCGTCCAAAACAACGAATGGCATGTATGATTTGAAGACATTAGTTTAGGGAAATCTTGGCACATGGAAACCGACTTGAGTCACGGAGTGTTAGACCCTAGACTAGAATTGTGTTGCTTGTGCTCGGCTAAAGAGAGGCTTAAAGGTCACCCCCGGCATGTAGTCGTGAACTACGCCACGGGCTGAGGTTTACCGCTTCGGAAGAGTCAAGGTCGAGTGGAGCTTGAAACTTCCTAGGACGGGCCTCGACGGGTTTGGGGTTGGACTTGTGCGACTCGATAGTGAGCAGTTGATAAGAATTGTGCGCGTAGTGTGAGGTCCATCACGTGACATATTTTTTTTTCAAAGGAAATAAAAAAAAACAAATAAGCACGTAATTTACAACTTTCGAATCACCCGTGTGACCGATAAAAATGAACAGGAAATAAAAGTTGTTCTGTGCAGGCCCGGTGCCCACACACTGTCAAAACTGTCCATTCTGTTCACTGTTTCTGTTCTGGAGAATTTCCCAGACGCGCGCGCTTTATGCTGTGAGGATGGGAGGCACGCGCCTTAGGCACTAGAGGGCAGAGGCGCCCGCTTCTGGGCAGTACCTGCAAATTCATGGGTTCAAAGGACTGCCTTGACCCTAAATAAAAACACTTTTCCCCTGCAGAAACTGTTAGCACAATAACATGCAATTTGAAGGACAAGATGAGAGGCGGGCGATTCTGGTGGTGAAGGTGGGATGCGCACGCCTTATGCCAAGAAGGCCAGAGGCGCACGTGTCTCACCTTTTTCCACCAGAATGCCCAGAAAACTGTAAAAGGAACACCAAAAATGAAAAACGCAAGTTTAACCCTCTATATCCCCAGCAGAGTCGCCACTGTAGATACCCCGGGGGACCACGCCTTGGCTAGAGCGCGTGAATTACCTAGGATGTCTACTTGATTTTAGATTCGCCACCCACGTTTTAGAGGAACGCGAGAAAACCTAAGAAAGATAGCCTTTTTGTACGAAAACCAGAGATTCGGGAAGAGAAGGGTTCGGGGGTTAGGTGACGGAGTGGGAAGTACTTAAACACCCACTCCGCCCCGCTTACGCGGGTCTTGCTACTTTTGGTGTTCTAATGTTAAATGTCCTTCAATTTAATAATAAGAGAAATGTGCTAACAATTATAATGAAAAGAAAGGGGAAATTTATAGAGGAAAAATAAAGGAGAATTGTTTATTTATTGATTTATGCTAAAGATTACATTTCGAATTATTGCTAGGTAATTACATTAAGAAATGAGAATGTAAATTAAAGTGGAATTAAAATGTTGGGATGTAACCTTGACCAAAGTTCAATAGTGAAGTGGCCTTTTGGTTGTATCCCTTTTTATGGAGATTGCATACATTGACTAGATATGAATAAAATAAGAAGAAGAAAAAGGGAAGTTGTACCTTAAGAAGAAGGACTTTAACCTTGACTTGAAGATGGTGTTGTTGTAGAGAAAATGTTGTGCAACACTTTGTGTAGTGTTTTGTAGAGAAATCTTGTTGAGAAGATTTGTGTATAGTGTATGTGTAGAGAAAATTCAAGTAAAAAAGAAGGTCTTTTTGCTAGAGAGAAAATGTTGAGGTCCAAGGTCCATTTCTAAGGTAAAAGATGGTGGTTTTTATAGGTAAAAAGATGAGGGAAAACTTGGAGGGAAATTGGTCAATCCATGTGAGATGGAGTTGACCAATCACAAATAAGATAAATGAATAAAAGAAAAATAAAAGAAATCAAATAATAAATGAAAGAAATATTAGTTTTTGGGAAAAGGCTAGAATATGGGATTTGGAGTTAATGAATAAAAAGGGGGATGAACTTGGATGTAAAAAGAGATGTTTTTGCGATCAAGAAGATGTTTGTAAATAAGAAAAGAGAGGGAAATAAGGTGCAATCCGTTACTGCCATAATGGGAGGCGCGCGGGTCCCGCTTTAGGGGCGAGACGCGCGCGCATCCCGATAACACTTCCGGAAGCGCCCGCGGGAGAAAATAACAGAATGACAGAATGACTCTAAAAGTTAACTCTGTTATGCAGTTTAGTCCAAAACTAACGGAATCAGTTACGAACTTAACGGAAGTAACAGAAATTAACAAAAACAAGTTAAATAAAAATACTATGTATGCAATCGGGGTGAGAGGTCCAAAGCGGGGTGTCTAAAGCGGCAGAGATCAACCAAAATAACTGAGTGCCTGAAAAAAAAATACCTTTTGTATCCGAAACTGCAGAGGCGATGCTTGCTTCTAGAGAGATTTTCTTTTCCAAGTAGCGAACAAACACAGAGAGGGGCTCGAGATCGATTTGTTAACGCTAATGGAGAAAACGGAGAAAAGAAACGGTTGGGGGATGAGAGGTTGTGTGGAAGGGGAAAGGAAAATAACGTCTGAGCATTGCCTTGGCTTGATTAGAGGAGTGGAAACTGATAAGAAGACGCCGGCAGTCGGTTCCGTTTGTTCATAAGACATTGTAATCAGTATTGGATTAGCCGAAA
This sequence comes from Campanula takesimana, assembly GCA_026119855.1. Classification (NCBI taxonomy): domain Eukaryota; kingdom Viridiplantae; phylum Streptophyta; class Magnoliopsida; order Asterales; family Campanulaceae; genus Campanula; species Campanula takesimana. The sequence goes on from JAOWBW010000009.1 coordinate 841,049, forward strand.
CCTGTGTTTTTTTAAAAAAAATCAAGAACAAACCTTTGTTGGAAACCCTAGCCCTAAGTATTGGAGTCGATTGTACTATTGTAAAATAAGTTCTTGAATTTTAAATTTTAAAGGAGATGGTCTTCATTAGAGAGAGCAGAAGAGGTAGATGGAAATTCAGGAGTGGGTAATTGTCAGGCAGCGTAACTGCTAGGCGTGAGTAAAACCGTTCGAGAGTAACGATAGACGTCAAATGTTTGAGGTGTGAACCTGAGACGCAGTAACTGTTTTGAAGCATGGGAGAGAGATACCGTCAACTGCTCTAACATTCTAGGATTTAAAAATTACAATATTCGATCTCAGCCGCTCTTTATGGTGGTTGAGAAGTAATCTTGACCACTTTTTATGATTCAGTTATTACTGAGTGGTATTGTAATATAGATTATTGTTAAGTTTTTGGATTTATTGACGTTTAAAGGAATAGCTGTCTCGGAAAGTTAGTCCTTTTTTTTGTGTTACTACAAATTAATTTTGAGGAATACTTTAGACTACTTCTAGGGTTAATTGCAATTTAGACCTTGAAGTATGTTACCACCCTTCCAATCGAGCCCTGACTGTCTTTTTTCATCAATTTCAACCTTGGGGTAATTCATTTTCGCTAGTTAGGGCATTTTTTACAGAATCTGTTAAAAATCTTGTTAAATCAACAGGTGTCATGCACGTGACTAACTGAATTGGGTTGTTTGAAGTTGATGTTTCTTTTAAGGGGCTTAGTGAAAATTCCAAACTTAAAAGGGCTGAAAATTATACAATTTTATAATTCTAATTTAATATTTTTAATTATTTTTAATTTTAAAAAAGAAAATTATACAAGATTATTCTATAAACAAAATAATTTTAATTATTTTTAATTTTTAAAATTAAGATATTATTGTTTAAAATACAATTTTATAATTCTAATTTAACACAAAATAATTTAAATGATAACCAAACAAAGAACAAAAATATTTTAAGAAAATATCCACACGTATTCATACAACCCATTTCTATCTTCATATTGCCATATTGACATGCCCAGATTCCCTGCTCCATTCTTACATTTCCACTCTTTTAAGCTTCCATCCCCACTACCTACAACCATCATAACCACCACCTGTAACCACCATGACCACCACCTAGCAACCACCATAACCATCTCACCACTTCTTTACCCATTTCCATCTTTATACAAAAAGACCAATTAACTTCCCCTTCTTCCAAATCATCATATCCCTACCTCTCATGCCCCTTCTTCATCATACATCAACCCAAACCCAGTTTCCCTTCTCAGCCATTCACCACCCCTTTCTTTCCTAACCACCATTTCCATCAGAATTTACAATCACCCAATTCATAACATTCACAACGAAAAAACTCAAACCTTTATATCACCAAATCCAAAATCAATTTCAGTCAAACAAATCTGAATCTGGATTGAACAAACAAAAGGCCGCCATTGCAGGGGAAAAATCGGAATCTGGATTCATTATTTGGTTCGTTCCCGTACTTTCTTGTTGCTGGATTGAACAAATCAATTTCAACCCATTGAAAGATCCGACTATATCAGCCTCATCTGACTACTTAAATGAAATTAAATTCTCAATTTAGTCGATTTATCAAAATCATCCCCTCAATCAAAGAGCCTCAATCTGTCTAAAAAAATTAATTAAACAGCCCCAACTATGAAGAAAATTGAGAATATTCATTTTGTTGGACCAGATTTAAACGGATCGGTGATGAGGCCGAACTCCGACGACGAATCGTGGCGGAAGAGTGGGTGGAGGAGAGATGAGTGAGCGGCGCCGGTGGGATTGAGATGGTTTGAACATCTGGGATGATGGCCGTCGGTCGCCGGAGATTGTCGGGACGATGGCCAGTGGTTTGTCTGACTTAGAGAGAGAGAGAGAGAGAGAGAATGTGTGTGTGTGTGTGTGTGACGGAGGAGGAAGAAGGTGTATATAGGTTTTTTTTTTTTTTCTTCCCATCCCTTGTTTTTTGAAGATGTCATTTATAACCCCTTCAAACTTAATCGCAATTCAAATTAGTCAATCTGTTAATCACGTGCTTGGCACATGTTGATTTAACAAGATTTTTTTGAAGATGTCATTTACAATTAACCCTTATTTCAATCACCTCCAATGGATACACACCAAGAAAGTAACATCAGAAAATATCAATAGAATCTTTTTCAGATTCTGTTTTTGTTTTATTTTGTTTGGATGTTTGATATTTTTTTGAGATTAATATAGCTGCATACAGAAGAAGTGAACCCATGTAAAGGGCAAGTTGCAATTTGGTTCCTAACATTTACATAAGTTTGCAATGTTGCTCTCAATAGTTTAATTTCGCAATTTGGTATCCTAACATTTACATTCTTTAGCAATGTGGCTACAAAACTAACACCCAGTTAAAAATCTAACCAAATAACACCCATGTGACTAGCACATGTCTATTAAATGGACAAAATGGTCATTCTAAAGAGGCCATGTGCCGGTCATGTGATGTTTTTTTTTGTTATTTACTTTATTCATTTTTTAGTTTAAAAAATATAGATTAAATTAATATTAGGCATATATACTCCCTCTGTCTCAGACTAAGGTTCTTACTTTCCTTTTTGGTTTGTCCCAGACTAAGGTTCTTAGTTGCTTTATTACCTAAAATGAACAATGGGACTCACTTGTCATTCCCACAACAAAAACTTTTTACCCACTTTCTCTCTCCTACTTTTTCCTATTTCACTTTTCATACTCATAACATTTACTTTTTCTTAATCTCCGTGTAAAGTCAAACTAAGAACCTTAGTCCGGACTAGTGTTCTAAAAGACGCCCGTCTAGGCCGCCTATGCCCCGCCTAGGAGCTAAGAATTCATGAAACGCCTAAGTTCCGCCTGAGATATTATAACTATTTCTGAATTCTCGACCCCGCCTAAGTCCCGTTTAGACCCTGCTGCGGCGCCTAGCGACCGCCTAGCGCTTTTTAGAACCTTGGTCCGGAGGGAGTATTATTTTATTTTGTACTTATAATTTACGTAATCTTTACAAAGTCATTTATTTTTCTAACCATAATTTAATATTTTATTTTAATAATAAAAAAGAAACTAAAATACTTTAAAAATTATATAATTAGGAATTATAAATATTTTGCAAAAAAAATAAAAATAAATAAATATATATAAGTACATTTTATGTTAGAATATAACTCAAAATAATTATGCAGACTCATTTACGATAATTTAGTAAGCGTTTTTTGAAGTGAAATAAATTTTCTTAAATAATTTCTTCAAATGAAAGGAAATAAGTAATGATTTTATTGTTGCAAATGGCAGGATAAGAGAATATTTTTTTTTTTAATTTAATTATACAAATTAAAGACAGGAAAGAGAGAAAAGACATACATGTTTAATCTCAATTAAAATAAGAGAGAATTTTTACGATTTAGTTTGTTATATTGTTTTGTAAGAAAATTAATATGTAATATAATCAAACCAGCAAATTCAATAAATTAATTCATAAAATAATTATGCTAGGAGAGAGAGAGAGAGAAGTCATACAACTTTAAAACTGGATACTTTATCTTAACCGGAAAGGGTATTTATGTCAAATAATAATAATAAATGTGATGATCTTATTAAAAATGAAGTTCAATGACCATTTTATCCATTTAAAAGATATGTGCTAGTCAAATGGGTGTTATTTCGTTAGAATTTTAACTGGGTGTTAGTTTTGTAGCCACATTGCAAAAAAATGTAAATGTTAGGATATTAAATTGCGAAATTAAACAGTTAGGAGCAACATTGCAAACTTATGTAAATGTCAGGAACCAAATTGCAATTTTTCCCCCATGTAAATGGTATTGAGTGAAGTTGCATGAAATCTCAAATACTTTTTCATATTTAGTTAAAAAGAAATTAGTTATAGCTACCAAGTGCATCCATATTCAGTTATAGCTACCAAGCGAATCTCAAATTGGTCAGTTTGAAGTGTATATTTCTTTTAATGAGCCTAATGATAAGGGTAAATTGCAATTTAGTTACCTGAGTTTTACAAAATTTTGCAATTGGTTATTAAATTTGTTAAAGTTGCGATCCGGTTCCTAAGTTTGCTGAACCGGAGCAATCAAGTGTAAAACTCGTTAGTCAGTTAAAAAACTAATGAAATAGACACCACGTGCGAAACATGTGACTTTTAATGGGGGCAAATATGTCACACAATTACTCCATCACGTTCATCACCCAACCACCATCTTCATCACCCACCATACACACCATCAAAGTCTTGATATCAGTACATTAACTTCGCTTTCAATCTCCGCTAAAATTCAAAATCACCCATTCCCTACAGTTAGCTTTCCACTCCAAAGATTTTCCCAACTCCCTCTTTCAAGCATATAACGCCAAGAATCAGCACCCCATTCTTCTGCTTTACACTTTTTCTCTGTTCATTGTCTTTGTCTTGCTAATCATAGTGAGAGATCAGACCAGATTCTTCATTTTCACTGAGTGCTTAATACGATGATAATGATGAATTGAAAGTGGGTTTTTGTTGTCAGTTGAAAAACAAAAGAGTAAAAAAAAGAAAAAAACAAGTGAACGACATAAACCGACTTGGTAGATGAGAGCCCAGACACAAGGCCCATCGTACCTAACGGATCTATACCGAGGGGCCCACAAACGAGAAGCCCATGTTTATAGGCCGACATCAGTGAGGCCGAGCAGGCAGTCCTTGCCTAGGCCGAGTTCGAGAAGCCTAATCCCTAGCCGGCCTCTATGACGAGCCGAGTTGGATGACGGGCCGACTTACATCATGAACTTCCCATTATCGTCGGGAAACCTCTTATAGAGTTATACTACAACTCTAAAATTAAGAGTCCTTATCTGAGCCAAGATAACTCTCATACCAGATAACAGGATATCATCCCTCCTTATCAGGAGTCTATCTCCAAAGAATATGAGTCCTACATCATCACGGGCTTCCTGGCTTTCCTAGCAAGTCAGAACTCATATACCCACGCCTATATAAACAGGTCCTCAGCACAGGAAACGGGTAACGAACTTTTGGCTCTAATCTAGTCAATTGATTCTCTATTTCTAATAACCCATATCCTTATTCTTACACCGGAGGGCCTTCGCCGGTGAAGCCCCGGTGCAGTTTACGTTTTGTTTCGTGTGTGCAGATTCCGTTGTCAAGAACTGTTGCTGGGATTATCCGAACCGCTAGACGAAGGCTGATCCAACCAGATTTTGGCGTCATCGGTTTGGTTCCATTGCCGGGAAATCGATTGATCAGTTCTTTAGTCAGACAATTCCAAGATCATGGCCGGAGAATTAGTTGACGGGCGAGAGGCCACCCCTTCTAAAGAAACCGCAAGGACACACCGCTCCCCGACAACACAAACACTGCTGCACAGAACCAGAGGCTCCCACCTACGGCACCCGTGCAAGGAGGAGGGATCCATACCCGCTCGAAGGGCCCGGCCCCCAATGTTGTTAACCATACGGGGCGTCGCCGACGGACAGATCCCAATAAATGGGGCAGGCCATCCCAACCCCCGCCGCCACTGGACAAAAGAGCGTTGCTTCAACAGAACGTTCACACGCTCCAACCGCTGGCCGAAGCCCAGCGGGTCCTGCTAGATCTTGACCCTGAAAATTCCATGGTTACCTACTTCAACCATCTGAACGAGGGAGACAAATCTGGACGACAGAGTGAGCAGAAGGGAGCCCCTAACAAAATTACAGACGGGACAGCCTCCCCGAAGCCGAGTAAGCCGCCCAGACGGACAGATAGGAAGACCCAATCCAGACGAAGATCTGAGGGACCGCATTAATCGCCGTCGGGAAGAACAAGAAGATAGAATCCCCTGGAGTGAGAATTGTAGGGGAAATACGTCGTGGGGACGCCCGACGTCATTCGCCTCTCAGACGTGATCCACCAAGGTGCACCCCACCCCGGCAGGATCCGCCCAGGCACATTCCGCCTCGCCATACTCTTTCAGGACATCGCCTTGAACCGATCCAAGGTGCAAGAGGACCCGAGATAGAAGCATAGTAAGCTCAGTCATACCTACCTCGGCATTCAGCACAAGGGACATTGTTGACCTTAGAGAGAGACTCAACAACATTGAGATGATGAATCAGGGGCACAGGAAACCCCAATGATGATTACGACGCCATGCGCCCTTTCGCTCAGAGGATCAAGGATGCACCACCTAATCCGCAGTTAAAGCTCCCAAACATCTAGACAAATACTCCGGCAACACCGACGCTCTGGATCACATCCAAGCCCTTTGAGGCCACCATGGCCCTAGTGTCCAATCAGGATGACATGCTGTGCAAGGCCTTTGCAAGCACCTTAACAAAGGCAGCTCGGTCCTGGTTCATGGACCTTGAGAAAAGTAGCATCAATTCCTTTGCCAGGTTGAAAATCACAATTTCTGGAATATTTTGCTACTGCGGGTGCTAGAAAGAAAAGGTTGTCTGACCTAGCCAACATGGTCCAGAGCAAAAATGAGTCTACCCTGAGTTTCTACAACCGGTTTAGGGATCTGGCCGACTCAATAGAGGAACGCCTGACCGACAGGGAGATAATTGTATGCTTCACGAATGGTCAAAGATCAGAGCAGCTAACTTATGAATTGTCGGTCAGAGAGCCACCTCACCAAAGCAGCGAGTTGTACCACGTTGCTTATGCCACGGCCATCGCCGAGGAGAAGAAAAATACGTTGATGGTCACAAGGAACGAGACCGAGATCATGACAAGTCACATATCGGGAACTCTTCCCAGGGGACCAATGGGGGAAACGGCAAGGGCAAAAACAGGACCAGGAGGGACCGAGAACATTCACCACATTCAATAAACCGATCTCTGAGATCATGAATCTGGTGGATCTCCCCAACACCCAAGCCCCTAAAAGACAACCCGAAATACCCAAGGGATACCACAAAGTATTGCTCCTATCACCGAGATAACGGTCACGACACCGAGAACTGTTTTGCCTTGAAGAAGATTCTGCAGAAATG